>JAMWET010006092.1:380000-445000 GCA_024036415.1 Prochilodus magdalenae
ACAGCATCCACCAATTCCGGCCCAGCTGCGCAATTCTTTGATGCAACAGTGGCTGAACACTGATGTGGCCCACATCCACTACTTGCCCTGTCCATGCCAAACCGAACCACAGCTGTTATTCGTGGAGGCCTTACGTGCTATCATTTTTGACTGGTGAATTTTTGACTCTGCCAGTATCTTACATGCATCATATAAAGTCAATGTAAAGTCAAGTCAGCACTCTGTCATTCACATCACTGCAGCCTGCCTAAAGAAATTCCTCTTCTGTAGTCTGTAGAGACTTCACCGACACCAATCATGAAACCTTTTCACAGACGTTCCTTCAAAACCTCAAGCACAAATCATTTCTTATTCTAAAATGATTCAATGACTGTGATTTCATTTCCTGACCAGCATTTCCCAGAAGGCTCCTTGCTCTACTATCTGATTGGTATTCCAATAAAACCCTTTACAAAGTGCGTAATATATCTGCCGTAATATCTGCGCTGACTACGTCCTGCCTTTAAGCCTATATCACTCATTTGAAATGTAAATGAAAGCACCATTCAGATATTATGGGATATATATGAGAACATGCATCAGTGGCAGCTTCAGCGAACTTCACAGATTCTAGGTATGAAGAATGATTACGCAGGATAAGGCAGCATGTCACCAACCTACCATTTTCTACACTTGCCAGAATGGAGCTTTTGAGGAAGGCATGACATGCATAATTATTATTTAATATCTTTTGACCTTGGTGGCTACTTTTATAGAAAGCCTGACTAGTAGTTTCTCTGTGCTGGTGTGTTATAACACTGGGAGAAAAAACATAAGTGGACAAGGGGTCCCATCCATTTTTTGAAATTGAAAGATATATTTATCTGGCTGTGGGATGGTTGCAGTCAAATATATATGACAAATATGCTTATTTTACTGATAACAGTCATGTTTAAGAGTTACTTCTTCATACCACTGCAGGGCTCTAGACTAACTTGAAGCACTGGTTGCACTGGTGCACCTAACGTTTTTTTCTTAGGTGCACCAGCACCAAATTTAGGTGCACCCAAATTTTCAAACGCATCACATTCAGCAGTTTTACATGTTCACTTTTTCTTTTCTCTTTTTTAATCGCTGTCCATATAGGCCATATTGACTTGTAAATGATTAACTAACAATGTGGTCAACATAAAGTTCTTTATTTGAAGCATAAAGAAAGGTAGCAGTGCATTTGTCGCGGCATGTAATGTGTTTTATAGATGCGTTGTGCTTTTTCAGCGTTTCAATTCTAAATGTATTAGAACCAGTCAAAAACGCACTACTGCCGGCAATGCTCTCGGAGTCGATCGTATGTGGCTCATTATCTG
Source organism: Prochilodus magdalenae (assembly GCA_024036415.1). Classification (NCBI taxonomy): domain Eukaryota; kingdom Metazoa; phylum Chordata; class Actinopteri; order Characiformes; family Prochilodontidae; genus Prochilodus; species Prochilodus magdalenae. The sequence goes on from JAMWET010006092.1 coordinate 381,347, forward strand.
ATGCCGTCTCCGGACCAGGGCTTGACATAACCAGCGATCTGACACGGAGCCATCAGCCTCCCAGGTTAACAATTTTCGAACGGATCAGGCCTGAACTTAACATTCTTAACCAAAATGTTGTAAATCATTCTTTTCACCGCCTCTCGCCATCCGCGGTGACACCCGCTCTCTTTACCTGACGGGCCTAGGCTACTCACCGCTCTGTCTGACTGCAGCACACGCATTTTCAAACATACACATATACAGGAACATCAGAACCACGGCCAATCAGCCCCGCCCTTCACTATCTTTGATTGGTTTAGACCACGAAATGGGCCTAATGTGTGTCTGTTTTTAACCACAGGGAGACTTTCAGAGTCACGAAGACTTTTTCTTTTTTGCCCCATCGAACGGCTGGTCGCACTGGTGCGACCTCAGATTTTTTTTAGTCGCACCATTGAGAAATTAGGTCGCACTCTAGAGCCCTGCACTGCGAGCTAAAACACACTGGCTGGTGAGTTTGCCTACAAATGTCTCTTGCAGAGTGAATCTTTGCTTTATATCAATGCTGCCTGCTTTATTATTATTATTACTATTATTATTATTATTACTATTATTATTATTATTATTATTATTATTATTATTGTCAAATCAAATCACTTTTATTGTCACGTCACATTTTCACAGGTGTGAAGGTGAATGAAAAACGTGTGCGTAGTCCCTTACAGAACTTCCATACAAACATATGCTTTCCCATTGGTTAAGACTGGTTAAGAGCTGAAACACATAGGACTTACCACTAAGATGATTCGGAAGGGACAGTGAATCAACCAGTGGAGTTGGCCCACATAGGGTGGACCAGGTTCTAGCCCTATAGATGTCTGAGACATGTCACAAATACAAGTGGTAGCTTTAAGCTACAAGTGCTATTGGAGTCATAGTCATGCCATAGTGGCTAAACACTGATGTGGCCTACATCTCGAAACTTGTTCGGTCCATGCCAAATGGTATTGTCACTATCATGTCTTGATATTTTTGGCCCCCAAGGCCTAGCTCAAACAGACATGATTCCCCAATGGCAATTATACACCAGTGGTGGGCTTACAATACACCTCATAAAGTGCTCAGTAAGTGAAGGTGTGTTTCTGTCAAAGTGGATGCCGAGTGTACAAGTAGGCTCACAAGAAGGTGTTTAATACTGAAGTGAAATTGTGACTAGCTGGTGCTGCAGTGCACCACTCACCAGAGGGGGTGCTGTCACAGTCCTGTTGGTTACACTGGCGCGTGTCCTCTGGCCAGGGCTCATGGTCACACTGGGCCTGTTCCTCTTCATCTTCCTCCGGTTCTGCTTTTGTGTTGACACACTTGACCAGCCGGCGCTGCACCCCTCCACCGCAGGACACCGAGCACTGTCAACAAACACATGGCACAAATGCCTGAGAACCACTCAAACCATCTGCAGGATGTCCACTCGGGGCCAACTGGAGCAGACATTCCACTAATAAGCTCACCAGATTCTTCAGGAGTGTCTTTGGGGGAAACTACGACGGTCCCTTCAAGGTCAACAAGTGAACTCTGCGTAAGTTTGAGCCATATTCTACTCGTCTTACCATCCGTCTTAACTTTGGACATATGAGAAGAACCAAGTCACTGGAGAAGACTATTATGCTTGGAGGAGTTGGAGGTAGAAGAGAATGAGGAAAGCTATAAGATGGATGGATATATTTCCAAATAATCCAGTCCTTGAGAAGCCTGAAAACTCAAATATAAGACTGGGCATTTTGGAGGAACAGTATCCAGGACATGTTGGAGGACCATGAAGTTGGAAACAACTTGATAATGATAATGTTGTTCTAGTACATCACGTACATATCACACCAGAGAGCCCGGTGGATGCAATGCTATTCAATTCAATTCAAACTTTTTTATACTTTGCTTCTACTGCTGTTGTCAGAGCTCCAGTTTCAGGCCCCTAAGTGAGCAAGAGGAAGAAACCTTGGAAGGAACGAAGACACAACAGCCTGTTCTCTTCTGGTCAACACCGGATAGCCATACAAAAAAACCAAGGTGAAAAAAACCCAATGTGAACAAAGGCAAAAGGATTACCCATGCATTCTGTGCCTCCTCATGGCCATGTGCACATGACACAGACCCCTATTCCAAGCGCAGTAAGTGACCTCTGATATACACATTCTCTGCCATATGTATGGGGACACTCGTCCTAACCACGTAGCCATGCAAATCTCTATACATACATTTGCTGTATAATGGGTCGTATAGAAGGGAGGTCACCGCCCTAGGTTAGTTTGTGAATATCTTCCCCCACTAGATCTGCCTATAGTCAACTGTAAGTGCTGCTATTGTGAAATAGAAGTGTCTAGGGACGACAACATCCCAGCCACAGAGTGAAACTGAGGTAAGGCACGTCTATTCTTTGCGTTCCAAACTACTTCTGCAAGCACCATTAGCACAAGAGCTGTGCACCAGGAGCTTTATAAAATGGGTTTCCAAGGCTAAGCAGCTGTTTACCACCCTAAGATCACCATGTGCAATGGCAAACATTGGTGGGAGTGGTATAAACCACTCTGCCACTGAACTCTGGAACAGTGGAAATGATGATTCTCTGGAGTGATGGTTACCGTTTCTCTATCTGGGAGTCAGATACTAGGCTTAGTAGACGAATAACACTACCTACCTACAATGCATAATGGCAACATTAAGTGCTTGGTCCAGCTGTCTGCCAACGGTGCTGGCACCAAGATGGTGACTCATAAAGGACATTACTGCTCACTGAACGTCTGCTAAGGCCCGTCCTTGCATTCGCATGTCTCATAATGTCAAACCTGCCCACCCAGATCCAAGCTTCATTCCTGTTGGCTGATTCGTTCTGGGTGCAGCTATTGAGGCTAGATAGCACTTGTATACAGAGCACATAACCATAATAGTGTACTGGTTGTCCATTACCAGTACATTACAGTCTACTTAATTTGAATCTACTTAATTTTACTTTGGGTCCATATTCCAATATTTCCTCATAATATGCTATTGGCTATATGGCTATTTTTAAAGAGTTCAAGCTCCATAACAATACTATGCAACCCAAAACACCCCTTCAAGCTTTCCACACATCCCACATTTGTAAAGACAGTTGTACCGCAGTCCTGTAAACATGGAAGACTCAGAGATGAAATGAAACGTGCCGAGTTTCTTTGAGGGCAGATTTGCATTTATCAAAGAGCGATTTTAATTAAAAGCTATGGTGCATTCACACTGGTGTAGGTACACAACCTGGCCCCCGCCGTGCGTTGCATGTACTCGACACAGGTTGGAAACTGGAGACCACAAAAGCTCCCCAGGGGCACAAAGCAGTATTGACGTGCAGAAGGATTAAAGGCAGCTTTTATGTATCAAAGGCTGGTTCTGCTACACGGGCCACGGTATAACCATGATGAGTCACCAAATTGTTGGATGAGCGCTGCGAGCTCAGATTTGACTTCAGAGTAATCGGCGAATTGGACTGCCTCCTATCTTTTCTTGAGTTTGGAACTGAAGTTCACAAGTCACACGCTTTATTCTTCAACCCTGTTCTGAATGTCTGAACAAACAGCGGCTCTGAACAAAAAAGGCAACCTAGATTTCAGTCTAAAACTCCCCATGACTGGCGTTCAAATAGCTGCTACAGCTGCCGTCTACAAAGAGCTGGCATTCAAACGTTCAGCACTGTAACCACAGTACAGGATTGTGCTTAATGATGTGAGAAAATGAAGAAGCAACACGGAAAATATGGAATGAAAAATCCAGACCAAATAAACTTTCAGAGGCAGGAAGGACTGCGCTGCTGCATTATATGTTGTTCTAGCTGCACCCGGGACATCCAGGACATTCGGATCACTCTACCTCCGCCCGCCCTTATATGGCAACTTCTATCACCAATGCTTTATTAGTTGATAACCGACCAGATTATCCTGATGTGTTGAAGCCTAACCACGAGTCTGTCAATGGAATTTGGATTCTGCAGACATTTGTCTTCCTGATCTTGATGAGAGTCTGGATTCCAAAATAGTCATTAAGTTTTAAGGGGTGGGACAAACGAACACTGTTCATTTTAAATCGTCAGTTGGTTGCAATACTTGGTTGCCAATCCTTTGCACTCAATGACTGCCTCAAGTCTGGAACCCCTAGACATCGCCAGACACTGGGTTTCTCCCCAGGTGATGCTCTGCCAGACCTTCACTGCAGCCGTCTTCAGTTCCTGGTTGCTCTTGGCGAATATCACCTTCGCCTTTGCCTGCAGTAAGTGAAATTGGTTGCTGGATGGGACTGGGGTCCGGTGACGGACTTGACTTGGTTCTTGCCATGGAAGAACATTCCACTGTTTTGCCTTGCTCATCTAAAAAGTCTTGAGTTGCTGTTACAGTATGCCTCAGGTCATTGTCCTATCTGCACAGTGAAGCAGTGTCTAACGGTTTCTGAAGCAGCAGGCTGAGTCTGGAGAGATCATAAAGTCCTATTGTCTTCAGAGTTCCTCCTGCGGCATTTCTCAGCAGCCTTCAATAGCGAGAAAGGAATGAGTTCCATTGGCAGTCATACCTGACCATGTCATAACACTACCTCCAACATGCTTGAGAGATAAGCTGGTATGCTTTAAATCATGATCGGTTCCTTCCCTTGTTGATCTTTGTCTCATCTACCCATCAAATGAGTGACGCAGAATGGCAGTGGGTCATCTTCAGTGATGAGTCCCACTTTTGTGTTGGTGGAGACGACCAAACGAATCTGTGATGCACCAAGATGAACGGTTTGTTGTCATGCGTTCCACGTCCAGAAGACCTGGTGTCACTCCACCTCCACTGCAAAATCAGCTGGAGGTGTGGGATGGGATGGATTATCACACAACACCATTAGGAACCTCCACAACTCCATGCCAAGGCTTCTGGCAGCCTGACGCCATACTGAGAGACACTACTTCTGTATGTGTAGCTTGATAAATATTCCCCATATCAGTCTAAATGCATCCTCGTTTATTGTTCCTGGTCACCATGGGAACCATGATTTTTTAAAATTTGCATTGTCCATACTGTCTTGGCATTTTCTGATTTTGGGTTTGTACTGTATACACAGTGCTGGAAATTTCATTAGCCAGTCTTCTGAGAACCTGTTACAACTTTCCACTGTTTGAAGGAAGCGTTGATGATATAGGCATGCAGTTTGAATAATGCCATACTCGTCCAGTACATTAGCTTGGTATCTTCCATGCAAATCCAAAAACGTAAACACGCCTTGGGCTGCCTATATTTGTGGTTAAACTTGCATAAACTGGATTTTTGACCCACCTATCATTTTAACTGTAGCGCTACATGATAACACACTAGCTTGGAAGACCACAGGGAGGAAATGAGGAGTAAAAAGTCACACTCATAAGCAAATGTACTGAAGTTTCTGGGTACCCTGGGTTGGGCTGTAATGAGGCCCTTACTGACATCTTCAAATTGCTGAACTACAAAGAGGAGCAAGTGATCCTGCACAAGGTCAAAGAGAAAGGCTCCCAGGCGGCCCAGGGCTTTCTTGTTCTTTTAAGACTTCTCCAGAGGCACGTCTTTGTGATGAAAGGTGCTGCAAGCATTGTGTCAAGAGCTGGATGAACTCTCTCATCAGTTTATGCCTTACGTGACTTTCAGAAATCTCCAGAAATGACATACCAGAAGAACTGAATCATCTAATTATGGCGAGCAGCCGGACTACTGACTGAGAACACAATGCGATTGGACTGGATATCATACCATAGCCTACGCTGATTGCACGCTTGCTTACAATGACTGAATCTGGCTGTGGTGCATTTGGTAGCTATTTAAGAATAGGCTCATTCTTCCTCTGTCATCCCTCTGTGATTCCGGGCAATTAGGTATGTGCAGAGTCATGTTCTTGCGCCAAAGTCCCTCCGGCTGTGCTGAGGAACTTGGCGGTGCCGCATAGAATGCTTTATTTTGTGGATGGCCGGAGAAAAACAAGTACCTCCAACACAGTTTACAGGAGAAGGCAAAAACATTCTAAATTTTTAATCTAAGGTAATGTAAAAAGGTTTGATTTCAAGTGATATTGCAGCATTCCTGAATTATTCACACATCTAAAAGCAAGATTAAGATACATAAAGATTAAGAAAAAATTAAGATACGTGTTTTTGGGGAGCAACAACATTGGCGTCTAAGGGATTATGGATTTTGTGCTTAATGACCTATTAAAGGAGCAATATGCGAAATTGTGTAATACATATCTATCATATGTATTTATTGTTTTTCAAAAAATGAACTAAAAATGATCAACATAATGTGAAGAAATAACCATTTTCATAGTATGTCAAATGTGTCTGTGCATCGTGTACAGATATGTACTAATGTTAGAATGCTAACCAGGAGCCCTGCTGTTAATACCACTTTGTGACCCCAACTTTGTGAATGACAGTAGTGTCAGTCTGCCACACGTGTGGAAGCATTGTACCCGCTTTAAGCAACACAATACTGTACATTGAAATCAAAGAAAACAAAAACAGTTAACACTGGAGACTTTCTTGACAAGTAAAGGGACAAAGTTTGATGCTGAATTCATTCTGATTCATCAGACTGGTATGTAAACTAGGGGGTTGGGTGAAGAGGGAGGAGGAGAGACTGCGTATAGTATGAAACTGACTGATTCAGATGACCGACATTTTACATACTGTTCCTTTAAAGTCTCTGAATGTAAAACATTTGAATGATGCTAATATCCAGTGTTATAGAAAATATTCAACAAAGTTTAAACAGCTGAAGAAATGTGAGAACTATCTTGATGTGGCTTTAATAAGCATGTGTGACTGACATCCCTCTGTCTAAGACTCCCAGCCTGCTACACCACGCACCAACTCAACACATCATCCAGCTTTTATTTAGCGATATCTTAAAGACAGTAAGCTTCTTATTCATATCACTGCTAGATGTCCATCCGGAAAACGCTGGAGTGGGCAGTTGAGCAAACAAACAAATGGATAAGCAATGGATGAGGCAAACGACAGGAGGACAAACAAATAAATGGACAACAGGCAAACAGAGGGATGAGCAGCCTGACAGCCCAGCTATGACTGCTAGTTTAGCTTTCACTTCGTTGTTAGCCCTCTCTCTCTCAAGTTTATCTGTGCCAAAGCTGTGTGGCTGCGACAACCCATTTCTGCCTTGTGATAATCCATAAATCCAGATTACAACTAACCAGTTTATCAGCTCCACTTACCATTTAGGAGCACTTTGTAGTCCCACAATTACAGACTGTAGTCCATCTGTTCACGCTGTTCTCCAATAGTCAGGACCCCCACTGGACCACCACAGAGCAGGTATTATGTGGATCATTCTCAGGACTGCAGTGACACCGACATGGTGGTGGTGGGGTGTTAGTGTGTGCTGTGCCGGTGTGACTGGATCAGGCACAGCAGTGCTGCTGGAGTGTTTAACACCTCAGTGTCACTGCTGGACTGAGAATAGTACACCAACCGAAACTGTCCACCCAGCAGCGTCCTGTGGCCAGCGTCCTGTGGCCAGCGTCCTGTGGCCAGCGTCCTGTGGCCACTGATGAAGGTTTGGGGTATACTAACACAGATGAGCTATCGTCTCGGACTGTACATCTACAAGGTGGACCAGTAATGTAGAAGTGTCTGACAGAGTGGAGCTCATACACTTCACTCATACCAACACAACACACACTAACACACCACCACCACCTCAGTGTCCCTGGAGTGCTCAGAATGATCAACCGCTCCTATATGGTAAGTGGAGCTGATCAAACAGACAACAAGCAGGTGTACCTATTGAGGTAGCCAGTGGGGGCACTTTGTACATGTACACTGTGCACCCACAAAAGAAAGATTAACACACTCAACATGGATTTATGTAGCCTGGGGCATTAACCTGCAGGCACATTATTCAGTTATTAATCTTAAGGTTTGTTATCCAGTAACAAATATTAATTATTCAGCAGCACTTAAAACACATAAAAAGGTGGTACTTTGCATTTTAATGTTTGGTTTTACACCTCAGGGTGTTTTTGTTTTAGTTACCTTCAGTGCTTTCACGCATTCCATCCAATCTGTTGCTACTTAAAATATGATACGGTGTATTTTGTAATTAATAATAAAATGAGTATGGCTGCTGTCCAAAGAAAAACATGCATTACTGATTTATTTTTCGGAGTGTCTATTTGCACCCGGGTACAAGTAGCATTTGCCACACAGCGAGGCTATTTTCACCCCTTAATTAAAAAAAAAGAAAGCAAACCCATCTGCGCATGTCTACCATTGAATGGCGAAAAAGCGCAAATTCAAAGGAACCGATGGGAAACAGAGACAGTAGGAAATGGTAAGCAGAATTTGGTTAATAGTTATGTATAAAGGTCAATCACTCAATTTAACTCTACATTTTAAGATATATATTTAAGAAATAGTGTGAGAATTATTATCCAACGAACACTGTTGACTGAACACTGATATTTTTGAGCTAATAGGAGCATTATAGCTAACTTGCAAACAAACGTCATCTTACTTATTTTATTTTATGTTCACAGACAATGAAGAAATCTCTTCTAAAACGAAGTTCAGAGGTAAAGTTAATTCCAGTTTGTGGTAAATGTAGCTATATTTTTTTCAGTAGCTTACAAGAAAAACATTTTTCGGTTTAGCTTTACTCGACCATCAAACTACTAGCTATAGCTAATTCAATGAATAAGCTATGAAGAGATCTTAAAATTGCTGTTGAGAGAAAGCATCCTTCAAATATGAGAGACCTGAAGCAGTTTACAAAAGAAGAGTGGTCCAAAATTCCAGTTGAGAGGTGTAAGAAACTTGTTGATGGTTATAGGAAGCGGTTGATTTCAGGATGTGCAACCAAATATTAAGTTTAGGGTGCCAACAATTTTGTCCAGTCTATTTTTTTGAGTTTTGTGTAAAATTATATAATCTTGTCTTTTTGTTCTCTATTTTTTGTGTTGTTTCCATACACACAAAGGACATGTATAGGACGTGTATAACAAAAGGTGTAAGTTTTTTTTTGCATGTTTTAAATTTTTCAATGCCATTTAAGCACAGCAGCTGCCCCTTTGATTTATAAATGGGCCATTAGAAGTTCCAGCCTGCTTGGATGAAAAGCTCTTTACACTGACTTGCATTGAAAGTGACGAATGTTTTCGCTTCACGAAGGCAGGAGACACTTGTCTTTCTTTGGACTAGGGCAATACGCCTAAATACACTTATCATCAGAAGCAAGTGATGGATTGCAGTGCTACTGGGAAGGAAGATAAAGGTTACCAGGAACAATAAATGATGATCAGTTTAGACTGATATGGACAATATTTAGATGTCGTGTAAATATTGTACAACTATTCTTCTGATGTATATCATTGAGTACAATATGGTTTTTTGTACATTGCGGATAACATCAGTACTGAAAGAGGACTTACCAACTGCATGTGTTACAAAGAGAACAAAATTAGCCCAGTTTAACTGGACTTGCTGCATAATAGTATGCAAAACATTTTAAATAATAAAAATAGATCTCTGTTCCAACTGATCAGTCAGAAAAAATAAATATAATGACATATCTTGTATGATATGATATACCATATCTTGCACCTCTAATTTGGACAGAGACAATATATACTGTAAATCCATTTACATATATTGTTTATACTGTAAATTTGTATATATATATATATATATATATATATATATATATATATATATATATATATATATATATATATATATATATAAAGTGAGAGTGAGAGAGAGAGAGAGAGGGAGAGAGAAAGAGAAAGAGACAGAGAGAGAGAGAGAGAGAGATTATATACAAACCGGATTCCAAAAAAGTTGGGACACTAAACAAATTGTGAATAAAAACTGAATGCAATGATGTGGAGGTGCCAACATCTAATATTTTATTCAGAATAGAACACAAATCACAGATCAAAAGTTTAAACTGAGAGAATGTATCATTTTAAGGGAAAAATATGTTGTTTCAAAATTTCATGGCGTCAACAAATCCCAAAAAAGTTGGGACAAGTAGCAATAAGTGGATGGAAAAAGGAAATTGAGCATATAATGAACAGCTGGAAGACCAATTAACACTAATTAGGTCAATTGACAACATGACTGGGTATAAAAAGAGCTTCTCAGAGTGTCAGTGTCTCTCTGAAGCCAAGATGGTAAGAGGATCACCAATTCCACCATTGTTGCGCAGAAAGATGCAGCAATACCAGAATGGTGTTACCCAGCGTAAAATAGCAAAGACTTTTAAGTTATCATCATCAACCGTGCATAACATCATCAAAAGATTCAGAGAATCTGGAACAATCACTGTGCGTAAGGGTCAAGGCCGTAAAACTCTACTGGATGCTCGTGATCTCCGGGCCCTTAAACGTCACTGCACCTCAAACAGGAATGCCACTGTCAAGGAAATAACAGAATGGGCTCAGGAATACTTCCAGAAAGCATCGTCAGTGAAAACATTCCACCGTGCCATCCGCCGTTGCCAGCTGAAACTCTACAGTGCAAAAAGGAAGCCATTTCTAAGCAAGCTCCACAAGCTCAGACGTTTGCACTGGGCCAGGGGTCTTTTAAAATGGAGTGTGGCAAAATGGAAGACTGTTCTGTGGTCAGATGAGTCACGATTTGAGGTTCTTTATGGAACACTGGGACGCCACGTCATCCGGACCAGAGAGGACAAAGATAACCCAAGTTGTTATCAACGCTCCGTTCAGAAGCCTGCATCACTGATGGTATAGGGTTGCATGAGTGCTCGTGGCATGGGCAGCTTGCATGTCTGGAAAGGCACCATTAATGCAGAGAACTATGTTCAGGTTCTAGAACAACATATGCTCCCATCTAGACGTCATCTCTTTCAGGGAAGACCCTGCATTTTTCAACAAGATAATGCCAGACCACATTCTGCAGCAATCACAACATCATGGCTACGCAGGAGAAGGATCCGGGTACTGAAATGGCCAGCCTGCAGTCCAGATCTTTCACCTATAGAGAACATTTGGCGCATCATAAAGAGGAAGGTGCGACAAAGAAGGCCCAAGACGATTGAACAGTTAGAGGCCTGTAGTAGACATGAATGGGAGAGCATTCCTATTTCTAAACTTGAGAAACTGGTCTCCTCTGTCCCCAGACGTCTGCTGAGTGTTGTAAGAAGAAGGGGGGATGCCACACAGTGGTAAAAATGACCTTGTCCCAACTTTTTTGGGATTTGTTGACGCCATGAAATTTTGAAACAACATATTTTTCCCTTAAAATGATACATTCTCTCAGTTTAAACTTTTGATCTGTGATTTGTGTTCTATTGTGAATAAAATATTAGATGTTGGCACCTTCGCATCATTGCATTCAGTTTTTATTCACAATTTGTTTAGTGTCCCAACTTTTTGGAATTCATGAATTTGGAGTTCATGTCTTCTGTGAATGAATGCTGATGCAAATAACTGAGGAAGGAAAGTGTTTCTGAGCTCCCAGTATTCATTTTAAAGTAAACCTCCATCATTTCAAAGACCAGCAGTTCTAAAACTGACCGCACCTATACAAAAGAGCCATGACTCAATGCTCACCTGACCCCAGGATCCGGTCACCCACTGGGAGCAGGGCTGGATGTTGCAGGGTTGAATGTAGCTGGGCTTCTGGTCTTCATCACATCTCGCATCCTCAGGGCAGGTGACCAGCCTCTGCTGCTCTCCGCCTCCACACGGCTCCGAACACTACAGGCATAAATGAGATTGTAGCAATAGGGGGGCAGAGCACTACTTTTGATGTCAGCGGGCTCAATCTGAAGAGCAACTGGAGTGCAGCTGCCTCTGAGAGCTGGCAAATGGGGGAAGACAAAAGGAGAAAAACGTGACTGAAGCATCTCACCTGGCCCCAGGAGGAGGTATACCAGTCCAGGCAGGGCTGGGTGCTGCAGGGCAGGTGGGTCGGGGGCCTGGGGGAGACAGCCTGGCAGTGAAAGGGCCGCAGCAGCCTCTGGTCGCGCATGTCGTAGCACTGGATCTCACGGAGCTTCACACCTCCCCCGCAGTTTTTCGAGCACTGTCAACAGAGGACAAAGCATGCTCTCAACACAGAGCAACAGATATGGACAGCGGCCTGCACTGCATCCTCAGCCTGCTAGCTGTAATAATGATCTCAGCTGGCCAGCTCTACTGTTTACTGCCTCTCCAGACGGATTTCTAGCAGATTTCATACATGGCATACCGACAAAAACTCTTTCATCTGTCAATGACATTCTGACGCCAACGACTTGTGATGGGTTCTTTTGAAATCTGTTCTATCATCCTCTTCTTTCAGCGGTATAGGTGGTTCCGCTCCAGGCTCAATGACATAATGCCCACATATGAAGGATTACACACCACTAAAAGCGGTAGTTCTGTGACACATGCACCCAACCTCCCCCTCCAATAGAAATTCCAATATTAATAATGAACAAATCTTTATTTACATGGCACTTCTTAATTTTAGTCATTGCCTGTCTCTTAGCATAAGCTAGAATAAACACGTCACTTAACGGCTATCTGCATAGGGACTTCATAACACATGCATTAATACTGAACAGCTTTAAAGCAATGCAAAACAGCTTATACCACTAACTCCAAGGCGGCATGGGAAGTCCTATGAAGTAAATACCCATTGTATTGACATAAAAGACCCTGAACTAAAGTCACGGACATTTATTCTGTTTATAATAATGATATGAAGCTTCAGTGCTCTGTAGCAGTGGCTATATTAAGCTAGGGAGGTCAGGGATAAGGTATTAACCTATACTGTGTTTTTTTAACTAGACCAATGCCTTATATGCTCTACTGCCTGGCAATGATGCCTCATAACAGTGTGACAAAAAGAGTAAACATTTCATCCTTTCAGTCCTTTAAAAATTGATATCTTATTATGTTTACCGTATAAAACTTTGTATGCCATTTTGCAATGAATGCCATAAATTGTTAGCAATGCAAAATCAAGCAAGTACACACATCAATGCTAATGCTAGTGTTATGAAGTCCTTATGTAGTTATCCATCAAATTAAATGTTACTTAAACTTAGTTGATTTAAAAGCCCATACTGAGCTTACATTCTTTACATTAGGAACTATAATGTATAATGAACAGCTTATCCACCAACTGAACTGTACGAGATCCTAAGCGCTAAGCAGTAAGTCTGGCCCTTTGACTTAGACAAGTTATAATGTTTCAACAGATCAGCAGGATGTGCCAGATGTAGACCATTATTAGCCTGTCTTAATGTTTCTGTCCAAATAAAAACAACTTTACAGGACTTTACAGCTGTCCAAAATGATAACTTTACAGGACTTTACAGCTGTCCAAAATGATAACTTTACAGGACTTTACAGCTGTCTAAAATGACAGCTTTACAGGACTTTACAGCTGTCAAAAATTATAACTTCACAGGACTTTACAACTGCCCAACATTACAGATTTACAGGACTTTACAGGTGTCCAAAATTACAGATTTACAGGACTTTACAGCTGTCCAAAATTACAGTTTTACAGGACTTTACAGCTGTCCAATATTGCACCTTTACAGGAATTTACAGCTGTCCAAAATTACAACTTTACAGGACTTTACAGCTGTCCAAAATTAGTCTTACAGGACTTTACAGCTGTCCAATATGGCACCTTTACAGGACTTTACAGCTGTCCAAAATTACAACTTTACAGGACTTTACAGCTGTCCAAAATTAGTCTTACAGGACTTTACAGCTGTCCAATATTGCACCTTTACAGGACTTTACAGCTGTCCAAAATTACAATTTTACAGGACTTTACAGCTGTCCAATATTGCACCTTTACAGGACTTTACAGCTGTCCAAAATTACAGTCTTACAGGACTTTACAGATGTCCAAAATTACAGATTTACAGGACTTTACAAATGTCCAAAATTACAGATTTACAGGACTTTACAGATGTCCAAAATTACAGATTTACAGGACTTTACAGCTGTCCAAAATTACAACTTTACATTTTAATGCAAGTCAATAGTCCAGATATATTTCCAAGTGATTTTTGGCCTGTTCCTCTCGGCCCATTCATCATGATTTTTTACACAGTGTAAACAGCAGCTGCTTCATATGACATGACTGATAAAATGGACACCAATAAAACAAACTTTTTCAGGCAAATGATTTTCAGATTTACTGAATAAATCTGGCAGGGGTTGCACAGAGTCATGTCGACTTGACGACTTTACTGCTCAGCATGACTTTGACTGGAAGCTGATCACATAATTACAACAGACAACACGGATACCTCGGGAATGATAACAGGAGAGGAGCTTGGTGATTTCTGGGTCAGTATTTCCGATTTGCTGACGGCTGATAATGCGATCCAGGACTTGTTGGCAGCTGGCTCAGCTAATACAGTATTTGTTTGCCTATCTACAGTGCTTCAAAGATCAGAACCGGTATCAGTAGCCCAGTTTTTCCCCAAGACTTTAATAAAATGTCAAGTGTGGTAGGAGAGGGGGCATATCGCCATATACTACGGTGAAGTTTGAAGTCAGTTAATCGTATTTTTGAAAAGTAATGGGAATTTAAGTTTGGAGTGCGGATACAGATTTGCAAGATTCCTTATCATCAGTTCCCTGACAGCTAGCAATGCAATCCAGAGCTTACTGGAAAGGGCACGTCACAGTCAACCGAGCTGTGGAGTTCAGAGTCATCACAGATCTTTACTACTGGACTGTTAAAGAAGTCTTTGCTAGGGTTTCCATTCTCCTGTGTTTCTTTCACAACACCATAAATCATTAGTCAACGTTGACTTGACTTTTCATCAACTTCAATCAAAAAAATTCCCTCTATAATCTGGTTTATAAGCGATAACCCCGATATTTACACAGGCCTAATTCGAGTGAGACATGTTGGGCTACTGATCTAATTGCTTTAACACAAACAGAATTCCCAGATTCACCATGTGCTGTGTACAGTAACTGGCCTCACCTTGGTCCAGTTGCCAATTCCCCATGCAGAACATGGCCGCAAGTAGCAGCGGCGAGCTGGTGCCGGCTTCTTCTCTATGTCACAATCAGAGTCATTTCCAGTGCTGCAGTGCACTGACCTCCAAATGGCACCAAGCCCACAGCTGGTGGAGCACTGCGAAACACAACCATGTGGAGGTTTACAGTCTTACACTGTGAAACTTAAAACCATTTGTACAACATGAGGCATATGGAGGTACAAGCAAATGCTCGAATGCCTTCATTTAGACTGCACGTGTTTATTGTGTATGGGAACATAGGTTATACTAAAATATGCATTTTTTATTTATGCAAATTTGTTTTATTAAACAAACAAATAAGATGTTATATAATTATTCAGCAAATAAACACTAATTGTGTCTTAAAATTATGAACCCAGAACACTGACACAATACAAAGTCATTTGACCAGGGGAGCCCCCATTTGCACCACTGGAGACAGTCCGGCAATCAATCATGATCACAGCTGTGGCTAGAGGAGCATGAAGAGTGCACTCCTCCCTTTTCTCTCTAAGCGGAATAAGAGGGAAGTATATGCTCCTGAGAGAGTTTACAGATTCCGGATCCAGGTCCGAATGTGTAACTGTATAATCTAATCTGCATATTCGTATTATCAGTGGAATTTCAGCTCAGATACTCACAGCACTCCAGCTGCCAGTCCTCCAGAAGTCAGAGGGTGATGATGGACGTGGGGAGGATGTGTCTGGCTCAACAGACTCTGGATGCTGACTGGTGGAACCCTGAGATGGAGACTGTGTGGGGTCAGGGGAAGTGGAGCTTTCGAACCTCTGCAGTCGAGGATGGATAATTTCATTGAAGTCAATCTCCGGCCAGGCAAGTGAAGGAGCTGGGGTTACAAACTGCTGTCCACTATGATCTAAGTGTTCAGGCTTGGTAACAGCTGGGCTGATAGTACCCGGAGATTGGCTCTTAGCGTCTGGCACAGTGGTGGTTGGAAGGTCAGTTGAAATCCATGAGGGAGACTGCAAATCACCATGTGATTCCACATGAGGTAGTAACTCTGATCCAGCAGATGAAGTCATGCTACTCTTATTGTCTGCTGAATTGTCCAGAGGTTGTGAGGAAGGAGGCTCCTGAGGAAATCTATTTAAGGTCACGGATTCGCCAGTATTACCGCTCTCTGTAGTATCTTCATACTGACTCCCTGGGGAGGTGCTGCTATGCACCTCAGGTGGGTATGCGGTTGTGCGTTCTGTTGTCTCATGTGAGCCTGTGTTCCTTATAATGGCTCCTACTTTGGCTGAAGTAGTAGTGGCACCATCATCTGCGTCCTCAGAGGCTTTGGAGGACGACCAGGTATGGAATGGTGGGGGAGACTGTGGCAAAAGCCTTTCCCAATCAGTTTCGCCCCCAGGAACATCTTCACCAAACGGCTCCTCCTCCACATCCACAGTGTCTTCCTCCTTTGTAGATGCAGGCAAGTCCGTCAGTATCTCCTCATCATGTTCCTTATCTTGCCTATCATTCGTACGAGGCTCACGTGTCACATAAACATTCGGCATTGCACCATGCAATGTTGTACCTATGGCTTTAGAGGGCGACTCGTCTGTTGGCAGTGGGCCTTCCACAGTGCTGAGGTCCTGAGTTGGGCCATGAACATTGGGCTCCTTCCACTTCTGAGAGAACCTGGTGATGGAAGAACGTGGCCTGGCTGTTGAGCCAACAGGCAGGAAGTAGTCCTCAAAAAGGACATTGTCTTCAGGAAGGTTCGCTTCTAGCCGAGGACTCTGTGGCTTATCGTTGAAAGGGGAAGTAGTAGCGGTTGGCGTGTTAGCAGTGGAGGGTGTGTACGAGGTAGCTGTGGAAGGCTCCTGTCGTGGCCTGTAAACCATGCTAGGACTGGGCTTGGGATCTTGCTTCAAATGAACTCCTGAGTAATCCGAGTCGCCAGTGCCTAACTTGTCGAAATCATAGGACAAATCCTCATGAAACTTAATGAAGTTATAGTCATAGTAAAAATCATCAACCAGGACGTTATTCTTGATAGAGTTCTCCGATTCGATATGATTGGGATACAAGGAATCCCCGCCGCCGCCATTACTGAAACCGTTGCCATCTCGTGGCTGCGCCCTAGTGGTTCCAACAGCAGTTTTCAGCAAGTGGTTGTCATCGGGTATTGAGTTTATCTCATTGAAAACCTCTTTGCTTGATGAGCCACTTCCAGACCACTCGGTGTCCACATTAACAGGGCAATCCTGAACGTTGCATGGCATGCTGGAACCAGGCTTAGCTTGAGGGTCGCAGTCTGCCCCAGTGTTCCAGCTGCATGTCACTTCCCGCATCTGTACGCCACCTGCGCAGCTTACCGAGCACTGTGGAGAGATAG
This sequence comes from Prochilodus magdalenae, assembly GCA_024036415.1. Taxonomy (NCBI): domain Eukaryota; kingdom Metazoa; phylum Chordata; class Actinopteri; order Characiformes; family Prochilodontidae; genus Prochilodus; species Prochilodus magdalenae. The sequence goes on from JAMWET010006092.1 coordinate 398,723, forward strand.
TGGGTTAGAGCTGCCAATAGCTGAAACTCATCTCACACAAAAAGGAGTCAAAACGGTGGAGCTATAGATGGGGGGGGGGCTGCATTGCTGTACACAGAGGACAGAAACGTCTCCTGTTATTTCTCTCAGTATTGATCTGGAACGCTCTTTCAAACTGAATGACAAACTTAAAAGAGAGCCATACTTTCTCGGGGCAACTTGGGACAAAAAGTACCGCACTTGTGAAGGATCTTGGTACGAGTTATCCGCTCATTAAAACCGTTTTTGCGACCCGGATTGACTGGTTTATACGAGACCGTGAGGGACTGTAAGCGTATGCCCAAATGTCAATCAGTGCTCTGGGTGTTTAACAGTCCCGGAGAAAAACAAGGTGAAACAGAGTCTGCTTTGTATGGCTTGTGCATCAGGCCGAGCCTTTAAAAACTGTAGTCTCGAATGAATTCTGTGTAGATAGAATACCAATGATATCAATGATACAACAATGTCACTCCAGTAACATAAAGGCCACACAAACTGTGTGCTCAGTATTGCTCAACGTTCTCCGCTTTACCGGCTTTAGTACCGTAATAAACCTATCTACGTATATGCAGATTTATTATTCCATTATTAATCTATAGTCTAGTCAGTGACTGCTAGAAATTACCACATGGCTACTCTGATACTTATAAGAACGATGTAAAGGAATCACAGTAGTGTGGGCACTTAGAAGGTTTGAAATAGAGGTCTGTACAGGTCAGTCAGAATTTCACAGTTCCGCCATACACAGACACCATACCCATACGACCCATGCGAGGATGGATCAACAGTCAATATCCAACATACTCTATTGAGAGGTATTTATTTTCTGAAACTATCACGACTGAAAATGACATCTGCCCTATGTCAGACTCGCCTTTAGACAGCTTAACTATGGCATACTCTTTTTCTACCTTCCACTGCTGGGGCTGAATGACTGGGTAGTGGTGGGGACCATATGCCTGAGAGGTATTGGAGGACGACCCAGTATTGGGGAGGAGAGTGTAGCCAAAAGCTTTCCCAATCAGGAACACATTAACCAAACTGCTCCTTCTCCTTATCCACATTGTCTTCATCCTTTGGAGATGCAGGCAAGTCTGTCTGAGTCTCTCCATCATTTACGCTGACTTGGCTAGCATTTGTACGAAGCTCATAGACACAGCTGGGGCTGACTGACCGTCTGAAAGCCCCACCGTTTCTGTAGCGCAATAATGCAAGTCAGTTTATGGCTTTCTTATTGATAATATCAATAAGACCTATAATAACTGCTAATAGGTATTATTATCGTGTAGTCAGGGCTCTAGAGTGCGACCAATTTGGTCGCACATGTGACCTTATTTCTCAATTGTGCGACAAAACCACACCAGTGCGACCAGTCTTCGCGACTCTGAAAGTCTCCCTGTAGTTAAAAACAGACACACATTAGGCCCATTTCGTGGTCTAAACCAATCAAAGATAGTGAAGGGCGGGACCCCCCCTGATTGGCCGTGGTTCTGATATTCCTGTACGTGTGTACGTTTGAAAGTGCGTGTGCTGCAGTCAGACAGAGCGGTGAGTAGCCTAGGCCCGTCAGATAAACAGAGCGGGTGTAGCTGCGGATGGCGAGAGACGGTGAAAAGAATGATTTACAACATTTTGGTTAAGAATGTTAAGTTCAGGCCTGGTCCGCTCGAAAATTGTTAACCTGGGAGGCTGATGGCTCCGTGTCAGAGCGTTGGTTATGTCAAGCCCTGGTCCGGAGACGGCATCAGATAACTAGCCACATACGATCGACTCCGAGTCACAGCCTGCACTGACTGTAAGGAGTGTGGGAAGACCATGGCCGGCAGTAGTGCGTTTGTGACTGGTTCTAATACATTTCGAATTGAAGCGCTGAAAAAGCACAACGCATCTATCAAACACATTACCTGCCCGACAAATGCACTGCCCAAGTGTTACCTTTACTGTAGAATTGTGCTTCAAATAAAGAACTTTATGTTGACCACATTGTTAGTTAATCATTTACAAGTCAATATTGCCTATATGGACAGCGATTTAAAAAAAGAAAAGAAAAAGTGAACATGTAAAACTGCTGTGCTGAATGTGATGCAGTTGAAAATTTGGGTGCACCTAACTTTGGTGCTGGTGCACCTAAGAAAAAACGTTAGGCGCACCAGTGCAACCAGTTCAAAAAGTTAGTCTATTAGTTTGTGGGACATTTTTACATTTATATCGTCACTGTCCAAGTATCTCCAAAATGGCAGCTTTACAAGAAAGGCCAAACACCTGATTTCTCTGTAATGTAAGTCAATGGAACCAGAAAAAAAAAAAAAAAAAAAAGCAGTTTTGGGCCATTTCCATTAGTCCATACATCATGAGGTTTTCATTCACTGTAAACAGCAGCGTTCAAACGATGCATAAAAGCAAAAATCAACAAAAAATGGAGACAAAAACATGTTTTTTTCACTGAATAGTGACGATATCCTATCCCATTCCCGCATGCACTGGATTGGTTGAACACCACGTCCTGTGGATGATGCTGAAATTTGATTTCACCCTGCAAGACATTGTGGTGGGTCCCGCGAGTGCCGCAGGGTCATGCAGGAACGCAGATCTCCAGTTTGTAGTTTAAGATTTCAAACCAAGAAGCCCAGCTCGAAAACAGAAGCAAAAACATGGCTAGTTCTGCCGATGAATCTACTTTTACATCTACGGCTTCAAACAAGAAAACACATGAACAGCAACATGTTATTCTCCTGCTAGTGTGAACATGTACGCGCCCTTTCTCCTCTGGCACCAGATTTACACGCTTTTAAAAGGGTCAAATTCTCCAAATGGTCTGCCAGCGAGACCCTCAGATCAAACGGGTTAATCTAATCCAGAGAACCCGGTTCAGTGCGTGACTCTGTGGGATGATCCTTATTTAAACTGAAGCTCACCTCTGACCAATTGCCTGTGGTCCAGTCAGCAGGGCAAGGTACATGCATGTTGCAGTGGGACAGCGGTTCAGGCCTGGGCAAGTGCTGGCACTCAGTTGGCTGCAGGGCTTGCTGCTCATCCAGCCCCAAGCTCCGAATACATACCACTGTTCTCTTAGTCAGCCCCCATTCCCCGCAGCTCGATGAGCACTTCTGCCACTCTCCGGCCCACCATCTGCAAAATAAAATCAACGGCAGATAAAATTCAAAGCGCTCTCACCACAGTGATCCCTGAGCTAGAAGTCGAAACTGTCCGTGCACCATTTCTCAAATATTGATCGCTGGGCTCATGCCGGTTTCAATTTTCTAGTTTTCAAGCTTCTCATAGCCCATCTCCTATTTTTTATTCTTCCTCTCTGTTATTACCTTGAATACTGATATGAAGCCAGTCTTGCTGTTGGCACTGAGGTCTACAAGGCCAGCATGAGAACTGTTGATGATACAGCCTGAAGTTTATAGAGCACAAACGTTTAAAGGTGCTGTATAAGGGGTGCCTGTAACTCCTTGTCCCGTTTCCCTCGCTGACGGTTAATGTCTTGGTTTACCTTTCCTCATGTTCCTGTCATTTCCATACGCTTTTGTTTTGGTTCTGGCTCCTCCTTCTCTTCTTATGTCAAACCCTTCACCTGTGACTTTATAGCTCCTCCCCTTCCCAGGTATACCTAGTTGGTTGTTGTATAGTTACACACGTGCTCACTTGGTGTTTTGGCTTCATGTCAGTTTTGCTGTTGTTCTGTTTGTTTGGTTTCCTTGTACTCAGTAGTCTCCAGATTCTTTTATCTCTATTGTCTTTGTTTTCTGGTTTTATGTTATACTGGTTCATCATATTTACTGTTTCGACTGGCTACTTGTCACTCTCCATGTTACAGTGCTGATCAGTGAATATATCTGCTACGGTAAAATTTAAGTGTCATTTTTAAAAAGCTGTTACTGGGCTGTTCCAAATCTGGTTCCTGTTTTAAACAATGTTTAAACAGCCCATATTGTTAAAACCAGGTTACTTAAAAAGCAATGCCACTAGTGTCATACATCCTCTGCATAACTGAGTTGGTACGATGTAAATAAACACATTCACAGTGTCACACATTCAAAAGAGTGTGGCGGGAACCAGGCCCCTGAGGTGTTTAACATCTGCAGTCAGTTTGCTCATGCGGTAATAGCGCCACTTTTCATATTCCTTATTCAGATGCTCATTTCTCATTGGTCGCTTAAAGTCACATGATTGAGTCATTTTCACCATTTTCACAAAAAAGCTGGAGATCTGCACATTTTAAGTCTTCTTATATTTTGAGCTTTATCACTATACCTGACTTATTTAATTTATTATTTTTTAAATAGCAATTATTAATAATTATTTATTTAAAATATTAAAATTCCGTATTTTAATAAGTGACAGAATGTATTTCTATTCTCCTATATTTGTTTGAATGTCCTGGATTGCCTCATTTGTAAAGCACTATAAACGGCCACCCTGAATGAAAGGTGCGGTATAAACTTGCCCTCCCCTACGCAAAAAAAATAAATAAATTAAACAGGGCCTGTTACTAGACATGTGGAGTTATTCAGTCTCCTGTGTTCGGGTTCGCCATGGGATCCAACAGATTTTTTGTCAGGCTCCATCTGGGTTCAGACTCAAAACGTGACGCTGCTGGTCTAATCAGAATGGTGAACATTTCAGGCACGGTTAAAGCTCAAGCCTTTCCCTGGTTTTACCTCTTAAGCACCATTCATGGGTAAAGGCTGGAGACCAGAGGCATCAGGGCAGGTGAAATGCACAGCTGAGTGAACTTTGTTGTATGGTTCTGTGGACACTCACACAGCCGGGCATAATCCCACGCTGCAGCTCGCTCGCCTGTCATCCGGACGAGTGGCTGGGTCACAGTAATGCTCCTCCACTATTCCAGACGTCCGCTCGACACAGTGCACAATCTGTCTCTTGACACCTGATTAAGACACAGAGTGAGGGGAAACCTGTCAGACTGAACACAACCATTCAAATGCAGCACTGTGACAGTAAATGCCATTACTGTGATCAGTTTGGTTACTGTGTGACACAGTAAGGATTTCTGAGCACAGTGTGGATGTTTACCTCTGCTGGTAGACCCGTACCCTGACCTACCACATGCTTCATCATTAAGAGAGCATAATTAGTCCTGCCTGATCTGATTTGGTGAAGTGGAGTGTGTGAAATGCTTAATGAAGATCAATGTGTTACTAAGCTCACCGGACAAAAAATGATTGACTCAAAGGAGTGACTGCATTTGGGCGTGGCCAAAGACCACAGTGTGAAGGAAGTAGCTGAATCTGCAGGGTTAAGGGTGCGTACAGTCATACAGGTCTACCAGCAGTGGCTACAATACCAGTCTACAGGACACTCTCCTCAGAATTGTGCCAGGGTAGGCATCCACCAAATCTGGGCTAACTGCACAGATCTTTGCAATGGCTACATTAAACTGCTATGTACATTTATAATGATAATTTTGGGTACCACTTTCTATGAATCAGGTAACCATAATTCATAGGGATAAAGCCTTCATAAAGGTCTATAGAGCATGCGTAATGCTTTATAAGGCATTTAGCAGACGCTCTTATCCAGAGTGACTTACAACCGTGCTTAGTGTTCCGTTGGATAATATTCCAGCTAGTATAGAAATGTTAGAGCTTACAACCGTGCTTAGTGTTTCCGTTGCCCGATAATATTCCAGCTAGTATAGAAATGTTATACACAGCCTAGAGCAAGTAAACCATCATAGCTCAGACACTGATCATAATGAACAGGGGGCCAGTGCTGGTACCTAGAGATTAATACACAGACATAGAGCAAGTAAACCAGATCATAATCATGTACATAGATCATAATGATCGTAATCATGTACATAGACAACACCACCGTATGAAGTTTCATAGTACAAAGTGATTGAATGCATTATAATATCTATATACAGTAATGCCTAAACCCTGACATTCTCTCTGATGGTCCTCAGTATCTTCAATATGAAAGCAATTTTATCGCTGCATATCTAACAGCTAATGAACACTTATAAGCTCTCTTTACAGACTGTAGGTGGGGCCATCTGTCACTCATCTGAATAAACCGTATCAATTCACATCACTTCATCGGAATAGTCTGTGTTGGTATTTTATGAGTAAACAGCTAAACATTATGTAAATGATCACAACAATTTATTAATGATATTGACACAAGATATTAATTACAGCTGTATTCAGCTTTATTCAACATCAGTTTTAAATTTTATGATGTGAAGCATTTATTTTATCGCTGCATAATAACAGCTAATGTACAACACACTTATAAGCTCTCACACACAGACTGTATATGGGGCCATCTATCATATCATCTATAGATATATACACACACACGTATCATATTCACATCACTTTATTATATATAGTATATATGTGTTATATTTTATATAGTATAACACACAACACACACCACACACCCACACACACAACACACATACATATTATACACACACACACACATGTATATATATATCATATATATATAACAATAATATTACATTAATGATATATGACACACATACATTTATATATTAATTACAGCTGTATTCAGCTTTATTCAACATCAGTTTTAAATTTTATGTGTGTGGTATTGAACATTTATGCATAGTTACAAGGGCTTCTGTCTAATAATATTAAATATTTATATGTCGTCCACACACACTGTAGTTTACGCATGTACTGAACTCCACTGCCCCCGGCAACATGTGTCCACACACGGTGACACACCTCCGCATACGACACATCAATTACTCCACACTTGCACACACACACACTTCTAAGGCTTCACACACACACACAAACACAACACAAGACACAGGACGCATACTGACCCCCCCCCACGGTTCTAACAGGACACGTAAATGTAGCTGATGTATGTTTACAGACACGGCTGAAGAGTTCGGCAGGAACACCTTGCACCTACGGCGCAAACACACACACACGAACTCTCCACACACGCACACACATGAGGCCCTCTATTTGAGTACTCCTTCCCCTCCCTCTGTCACACACACCCCCTCACGCACACGTCCACGGGGCTGAGCGTCCAACAGTGTGTGTTTCCTACACAGCAGGGACACCTACTGGACGATGTCAACCACACACACACACCTACACACATGGGTGTGTAACCCACACACAAGACGCACACTACACAATGGAAGTCAGCTAGCAGGGGAATTTGAAATCCCTTAACCCCTAATTATAATTTCAGTCCCGCAGATGGGAGGCCATATTTTATCCCAGGTGCACACACCTACACTTCACCCACATTACACACCGCTGCGAATGAATGTCAGCTACATCTATGATTACAGAGATTCACACTATCACACACATTCATTGGAATCTAAATGTAGTCCTTCCTGACTCCAATGTTTTAGTACAGCAAAGAACTGTACTGCAACCAGTGTGCATTGGACTAGTAACCTCCACTGCCCGCCTTCCGCTCAATGAGCGTTGGGATAGGTTCCAGGATTGCCTGTGAAGGATGAGTGGCTTAGAAGATGAATGAATGAATGAATGAATGAATGAATGAATGAAAGAATTGTGTGTTAAATCTACACTGGAATAACCATCCTGTTTAATGGTAGCTCAGAAATAGAATACAGTAGACTAAACTGTGTGTTCGCTTGCAGGCTGCAGATCAGTTGTGTAGCTTAGCTAATGGTTCCTCGTTCTAAGGTAGTTCATTACCTAAATGTCCTCAAAGATCAAGATACTTGGAAAGGACTGTAATACCCAGAATGGTCATTCCACACCCCTGTATGCAGCGTTTTTACACCAGGAGCAAAAGTGAAACTTCTGAAATGTTCAAGGCATATTGGAAGATCTATGCATAAAACTCTGGGTGGGATATTTTGATAGCTTACATGCTCTAATTAAATATACTACTGGCATTAAAACTACGAGGTTGAAGTCAGCTTCTTATTCGCATTTTCCTGTTCCAGGAAATTATTATATCCAGCAATTATTATAAGACCTCATTCGCCAGAGCCTAAACACAGCACCATTTGAGGCGGAACAGAAAAATTCAAACAAGACACATGGCAAATAACAATTAGTGAGAAATAAAATTATGTTACCAGCATTAAACTAATATAAGATATTTTGATAGGCTAAATTAGCTTATTGAGGGGGAGTGATATTGAGCTGACCCTGAACTGAATTAATATTAAAAACACACACACGAAAAAAGTTACTACACTTGGTCCTCTCTGAGCCCACTAGGACCCCCTGGGAGCTAAAATATGCAACCTTAACTGCTGGGGCTGGAGACGTCCATTCAATTTTAGTATATCATTTTTATTATTATTATTCCAGCAGGGAGGTGTCTGTATACACAAGAAAAAACAAAGAATGGTAAATCCTCTTCATCAAGGAAGTAAAAGCATCAAGAAGCAAACTTAAATCAGGCAGTGTCTGAGCTCATGGCAAGTTTTAGACTCTAACCTTCTTATACTAGCTGAGAAACATTATCCAACAGAACACTGAGCACGGTTGTAGGTCACTCTGGATAAGAGTGTTGGCTAAATGCCAAGACTGATGTGGTGGAGGAAGACACTCTTACAACGAAAACCTGCCGGCCGCCATCGTTTCTAGGGAAGGGAAGGGTCAGATTCTAGCATATGGAATTTGAAATGGCCTACCCTAAGCTCCCCTAATTACGTAGTTGTTTTGTCTAGTCAACGTAGTGATTAACAATTAGTAGTTAAGAGTAGTTAAGATTATAAGCTATGTTTTCAGCTGTGCTGATGGACAAACTGATTGTGACGAGCGCTGAGCTAAAATCAAGGCGAGGTGTATTACAGATTTATAGTCAACCACAGCAGCAACAAGAGCAAGGTGGACATAAGAGAAGGGCAGGACAGGGTCAGAGTAAAGAAACAAGCAGACGTCAAAACCAGGCAAATAATCAGAACAGCCAAAGAAGCAAAACAGAACAACGTCAACGTAAACAAGAGTAATCACGGAGAGCCCCGCTCGGTATGCACAGACACTGATACCTCCCAATGAGAAGTGTGAGAGAGGAGTATTTACACAAACAGACTAAATTACCAACAGGTGTTATCAATACTCAGGTGAACCGGATGTAGAACACGGAAGATTGCAGACATGTGACAGTGATGTCATCGGGTGGTGGGTTATGGGAGATGGAGTCTGGCAGATCCAGGGTGAGAAGAGAGCCAGCAGGCGTGACAGCAGCACCTACTGTTTATGAACAATTCAGCCAAAGGTGCAAACGCTATGACCCTATAGGTGGGGTGAGCTCTAACAGATTGAAGAGCTAGCCGTACCAGTGGCTATAAATCCAATGCTAAATACATTCAGTGTAAATCAATTAGCTTTTAAAATAAATATGATAAGGGAAAAGAGGCTGTGTGGAATGAGGCAAATGTGTTTTTGAACACGAAGGAGAACCGGAAATATCCGAATAATAAATATGAAAAAAAAAAAAAAACATTTATAATGAATAAATTGGTGCATAACTTAAAAATAGCATGCTCTGAATGTATGTGGGACGATACATTGGCTTCTCTCATTGTTTACTCCGCTTAGTTGAAAGGCTGTGTTCTCCGAACAACCCCACCATGCGGAGGCTGCATTTTAGCCTGGCTAGTTTTCACTGTGACAAAATACCAGGAGTCAGGAGCCAGACACCAGACATGAACCCTCAATAATCTCAGTAATCAAAACTCTTATAATTGGAAAAGTTCAGGGCTGTTAAGATGCATATCTCCCAGAATGCTGTTGACTAAATGCATGTTTACATGAACCTTCTTAACTACATTAAACGTCCATGTTACATGTTACCCCACATCAGCCTGCCCCCCGCTCTCCCCTATATACATGTGCGACCGCTATAAATATAGTACAATAATCCGTTCAACCTTTAAAGGGCTTCTAAAGCAAAGGCAACGCAAAGTTGCAGCACGTGGAGAAAGTGGGTCATACAGATAACTTACTTAGAGCCACATGAAATCACGGCCGACTTCAGGCAAGCATCAAGAACGGCATATTTCAGTCCGGCTGCTGCAGGAGCCTCCGCCTACATTCCGAGCCCTCCAATTTGCAGTGCACTCATTGAACTGACTAAATTACTTTGCAAGTAATTTGGCGAAAGGCAACGTTGGTAAGAGGCCAATGGAGAGTTTAAAGCAACTTGACCAGAAAAATTTCAATCCAATCAACAAAAGGACCAATCAGGAATTAACAGCCGCCGTATGAACACAACAGCACAGTATTACAGATCGTTAAGTAAAAAAATAAATGAATATAATCTACAAAATAAATACAAATAAAAAGTGTGCATGGTTCTTTGAAACATAATGGCTACACTAATGCACATCATTTCTACCCAGTGGGCCCGAGTACACTGACGGGACAAACAGGAACAAACATGGATAAACACACTTTCGGTTGGCGTGGTGTACCCTTGTGCGATTGTTGTGAGAGTCTAGGATGTTATTTTCCCTGTGCACTCTATTTCATTTGACTTTCGGATTCTTTTTTGAACAATGCGAGGACAAATACAGTCATTAGGAGGTTTGAGTTGGCCTGTGTTTGTATACTGGCCTTTATAATCTCTAAATCCAAGTCGGATAAAAAAAAAAAAAAAGAGCCTGAAAGGTTTCTATGAGTAAAACCACATGTCCTAACAAAACAGTTATTAAAGGGTTCTTCAGTAAAGGCCATGCTTATATACACTACCAGGCAAAAGGTCAGACACACCCAACTAAATGGATAGTTTTGATGATCCTACGCCTAACAGTTCCAACCACAGAGAAGTCTGAAAAAATACATATCCTGATATACCACATACACCCCTGATGATAGACTCATCATAAGCAGAACAGCTGCACCGATAGCTGCACCCGGAATGAATCAACCGACAGGAATGAAACTTGGTGGGTGGGTTGGACGTTGTGAGAGATGCAAACGATTCAAGTCTCGGTTGCACATGTGACGTAAGCAAGGACAGGCCTAATCACTGTTCCTGACCGACTATATAAGGTAATTCTGTTGCTCATGATTTCCCTTCTGATTTGTTGTTCTGGTGTTGCTAGCTACTATTGCAAGCACAGGACGCCGTGGAGAACACTTCGAAAGCAAACCGAGCAGTTGGAAGAGTTGGAGAGGGGTCACATCTTAGGGCTCCGGAGTTGGGATGGTCTCGACATATTGGAGACCATAATGATGATATATAATGAAGATATTACCATAGCATGCTGCAGTGGATAGACAAAGGCATGCACCAGTAACATGAAGGATCTGGGAGACCTACACGCACCATGGAGAGAGCTGCCGAATTGTCGACATGCGGAGTGACCCGACAGCCAGTCTTACGGTTAGTGGCAGCACCATTGGCATATGGCTACACAACGTAGGACTACATGCACAGAGGCTGTTGCGACAACCATATCATGGTTGCCATCGTATGCAGTGGCAGCTGGTGTTCTTCAGTGAGGATTCCCACTTTTGTCTTTGTGGAGACAACCAAGGAATCCCTGTGTGTGGAGGTTTTGTGCAGGCCTTCTGGACGTGTGACAGTTTGTTGCTACATGTCACACATCCAGAAGGCCTGGTGTTACTCCACCTCCACAACTACCATAAAATCTGCAGGAGCTGTGTGAGAAAATTCAAGCTACCTCTATAGCCCCATGCTGAGATGCCTGTTTCCCCTTACCACTTCACTGGAAATGACTTTTTATATTATTTATCTATGTTCTCCAAACCCACAATCACAATTTCTTTTCCGAACATGGTTCCTTACTGGGCCAGAATGGGTTCTTCTCTGGCACTGCACAAAGAAACACTTTGATTTTAAAGAATGTATATGAATCAAACTCAGAGAGCAATCTTTCTTTTCAGAGGGTCTCTGTAAGGGTCTGAATGGTACGGAAAAGAATGCTTAACGGGTGGACAGGAAACGTCTTTCCCCAAAGGCTGGAAAAGATGTAGACGAAGATATGGTAATGGTCAGCTCCTGTTCCAGCCAAGGACACAGTGTTGTGTTTGTCTGCTTTAATGTACCGGTGAAAGCCTCACGTATTTACTGGGATTTTCACGAGGTGAGGCAAAACATCAAGCTTTGTGAAGTACTGAGCTGAAAACCCACACAGCCCAGTCTTTGCAGAGAGGTCTGGACTGTTTTTACAGAGGGAGGTTCTCACTTCTTCGCCTTTCACCCCTCATTGCTCGCTAGCATCTCTACATGAGGCCACACCATCAAAGTCCACAACAACATCAAAATCCAAGTTCACCTGACAGTAGAGTTATGGGCATGATATTATATCAGAATGATGAGTACCATCCCAAAAACACCGTCCCTACTGTGAAGCATGGGGGTGGAAGCATCATGCTTTGGGGGTGTTTTTCTGCACATGGGACAGAACGACTGCACTGCATTAAGGAGAGGATGACCGGGGCCATGTATTGTGAGATTTTAGGGAGCAACCTCCTTCCCTCAGTTAGAGCATTGAAGATGGGTCGTGCCTGAGTCTTCCAACATGACAATGACCCAAAGCACACAGCCAGGATAACCAAGGAGTGGCTCCGTAAGAAGCATATCAAGGTTCTGGAGTGGCCTAGCCAGTCTCCAGACCTAAACCCTATAGAAAATCTTTGGAGGGAGCTCAAACTCAGTGTTTCTTAGCGACAGCCAAGAAACCTGGCTGATCTGGAGGAGATCTGTGTGGAGGAATGGGCCAAAATCTCTGCTGCAGTGTGTGCAGACCTGGTGAAAAACTACAGGACCTCTGTAATTGCAAACAAAGGCTACTGTACCAAATATTAACACTGATTTTCACAGGTGTTCAAATACTTATTTGCAGCAGTAACACACAAATAAATTATTAAAAAATCATACATTGTGATTTCCGGATTGTTTTTTAGATTATGTCTCTCACAGTGGACATGCACCTAAGATAAAAATTTCAGAACCCTCTATGATTTCTAAGTGGGAGAACTTGCAAAGTCGCAGGGTGTTCAAATACTTATTTTCCTCACTGTAGATGTATATATATATACACACACACACATATATATATATATATATATATATATATATATATATATATATTGCTAAGTCAATGTCCGTTCCAGTGGAAGTTTGGCCACTAGGGGGTCTGTAAGTACAGGCTAATTGGTTTTGCTGCTCCGCCAGAGCAATTTAATGAAGGCAATGTTTAGAGCACCTCAGTCAAATTGAAAATGAGTCGAGATGAATTGCATCTAAATATAATCGAAGTGCTCATACACTTGTGGCGGAGGAATGCTGTGAGTGGAACACTCGGGACGTGAACCTACAGTTACTGCGGCTAATTAGAAACCAGATGCATTTGAGAGCATGCTATAAAATGAGAGCAGTTTCGAGAGCAAATAAATCTGGATTTCACACACTTCTGAGATCCACTTTGACTGTGACATGGGGAAGAAGCTATTAGGATACACTACACACACAGGGGACAACAAATACAGTGTTAACTCTCACTCCATATACAAAACCAGGCGCCTTTGAGTCCAGCCTATGAGGCAGGTGGTCAGTGTGCATATGAGAAGATGCAGTGCAACATATGACATGGCTGCTTTCTGCCCATGTAGTGCATGTTTTTGCATCAAGGTTGTTGCATTATGCATGTCCTGTGCTGTACCTGTGCTGGTACGTGCCTCTACAGTGTAACTCTCTGCATCTGAACAAAACTAGAAGGACAGAAGCGCTAAGCCTTAGCCTACATTTAACAAGCATGTGTGCCTATACTGCATTTCCTCAGCCGACGAGGGGAAGCTAGACCTCTAATGATACCTCACATTCTTCAAGCAGATTTATTGGACTTGTATTCACCAAACAGCTATTGGTCTACCCAGTAGCAAACACTGAATAATATATATCAAGGACACTGAAAACACAAAAGAGAAGGCAACACATTTCAATCTGTCAACTGCTACTCACATACATTGCATTGTCCATGTTTACGTTCAGAAAATAGTTCAAGGATAGTTTAACTTCTTTAATAAACCCTTCAAGAATTATACACAAAGCATGTAGGTGTACTTATTCGCCTCTGTTGTCCTTCAGGGATTTACTGAATGTATGGCTTTTGACCCAGAGAAAGTAAAAGACTATCATGAGCATTCAGATCCGCAACCTGTAAAATTCATATGAATTTTTGCATTCATTTAAAAACGTATACAGGCATTGTGGGATAGCAAGCGACGTGAACATGATAGCAAACCCAGCACTGACCATTCTGGCAAAAGCAGAATTTCCACCGCCTGTATACAGATGAGAGTGGCATGGTGATGCAGTGGCTAGCATTGTTGCCTCATAAAAAGAAGGGCCTGGGTTCGGTTCCTGGCTGTGTGGAGTCTGTGTGTTCACCCATTGGTTAGGTGAATTGGTGATGCTACACTGCTCCCTAGGTGGGAGTAGGGTGGCCACTTTCGTAACCCAAAAAGGAGGACCTCATAAAAGGGGGAGGGTCGGGCACATCACTACAACAGAATTACAAATCATAATCTATATAGCACATAAGTGATTGCTTTACTCGTCTAATTGGGTCGAGTCAGATGGGGGCTTACTATTTGACGAGTATGTAGAGGGCTGACCTGCAGTTAGCCTGTAGGCGAGCAATGTCACATGACCCTCGTAAACCAATTAAAATGCAAGGCAAAAGTATTTATTTTAAATAGCTCATCCCGAAAAGAGGACTGAAAAAAAAATAAACCAGACTGTCTGGCCTAAAATTGAGCGTGTGACCACCCTATGTGTGAGTGAATATGTGAGTGTGAGTATGTGATGGACCGACAACCTGTCCAGGGTGTTTCCTACCTTCCACCCATTAAACGCTGGCCTAGGCTGCAGCAGCCCTTGTGACCCGGAAGGATGAAGCACCTTGACAACATGAATGGGAAGTTACTAACAGCCGTGTCTGAGTTCTGCATTCCGTACTTAACGGCTGCTTAATGAATACACTATGCAAAAGTCGCACGATGAAGCTACTGGAGCCAGTGGATGCTGGTTGGTGTAGCTCAGCGGGTAACACCACTACTCTACATGTGGGAGACTGGAGTTCGAATCCTGGTCTGGGTGACTATGCTAAGCTACACCTATAAGAGTCCTTGGGCAAGACTCCTAACACTACACTGGCCTACCTGTACTACAGTTAACCTTGTAAGTCACTCTGGATAAGAGTGTCAGCTAAATGCCATAAATGTAAATGTTCTAAAAGGATAAACAAATGAGGAATCAGCTTCACAGAAACAGTTCATTCAAGGCTTATTTAAGAGATACTTTTAATTTGACTTTTATTTAAAACCCATGATAACTTTGTTATTGTGTTGTGTGTGACAGACATGCCCCTCAAGCAGCAAGGCACTGGCACTCCTCTGCCAGCGCCTTGCACTGAATCATTACCATTAGTGCTGAATGTGAAACGGTGGACTCCGTATTGAGATGCATGTCTTTACTCCAGCTGCAGATAGAAACCAGAGTTACTATCTCGGCAAATCTGACTGTAGTGTGTGGCTGAGATCTCTACTAAAACTCTACCGCTAAACAGAATAGCTGAAAGAGAACACACATGAGATTTCAGAGGTATCGTGTTCAGCAGAGGTATGTGAGCAGCAGGAGAGACTCAAGCTAAACTTTCCCTTATGTGTCCATATGATTACATGGTAGCACACAGAGAGTTCCACATGCTGATCCATGCTACTGGACATGCACACAATCCTACTAGTGTAGAAGAAAGACTTGTAATGAGTAAAGGCCACAAAGATAAATTCTTTGAATGTACTGCTGACAAGATGTTAGGTCAGATAGGATTAATGGTTGATGAGGCAACCAAGATCTTTTCCAAAAGGTTAGAGTAGACGTAGAAATCACTCCAGTCTTCCATAAAACCCCTGCTGAATAGGAAGCTGGAGGACATGGCTAATTGGTTCTAAGAATAAAACTTGGCCCTAAAGCGCAGCAACTGAAATGAGCCTACAACAATGATACAAAAGCTTGCCATATGTGTCATGCACTGATTTGGATTTAGGCTGTCTCTTTATCACACTTGGTTATATTCTACTGTAGTCCTGAAACCCTAAGTTCTCTCTGAGAAACAGGGATTAACAGGGAGTGCTAATGTTATCCAAAGCTGCACTATGTAAGTTTGGGGATTTGGAGACCTCTCTGGTGGAAATATGTAATTGCACTTAACCTGCAGAATTTTTTGAGTTTGATTTGAATCCCTTGTTGATCCCACAGTGGGGAAATTTAGTCTCCGCATTTAACCCATCCGTGAAGTGAAACACCACAAACACACTCACTAGTGAACACACTAGGGGGCAGTGAGCACACTTACCCGGAGCGGTGGGCAGCCCTATCCACGGCGCCCGGGGAGCAGTTAGGGGTTAGGTGCCTTGCTCAAAGGCACCTCAGTCGTTACTGTAGGCTCAGGGAATCAAACCGGCGACCCTCCGGTCACAAGGCTGGTTCCCTAACCTCCAGCCCATTAACATTATGTCATGTCTATTGTGCTTCAGGCCGCTGACCTGAGTGACTGTGAGCACATTGAAAGCGTATGTGATGCCGACTTGGTGAAGGATGTAAATGTGTTTTCTACTTTCGTCATCATATCATCTTTTTTTAGCCAGACCTTCATATTCAAAGATGTAAGCCATGGTCTGAAAAACTGCCACAGAATAGATCTACCCAACACGTCTGGCGTTTACATGACTACTTCCAAGTCAGGCTGCCTCTAAAAGGAGAGACTTCCAAACAATAAGTTGCATACTAGGAGTAACATGATTTCCATGCAGCTTAATAGTTACATACAGCACTTATCTCCCTCACATCCTCACGCCTTCGAAACCACTTCATTCTTCTCAGGCACATGGGGTGCTGGAGCCTATCCCAGGCCACCAATTCATCACATGGCAGACAAACAGACATGTATATCCATACCTAGGGGCAATTTATCATCTCCAGTTCACCTGACTACATGATTTTGGACTGTGGGAAGAAACCCAAGCTCCCAAAGAAATCCCACAAAGACACAGGGAGAACATGCAAACTCCCTGTGAGAACATCAGAGGCCCGGTCTGGGAACCACACCCAGGCATTCCTTGCTGTGAGGCAACAGTGCTACCCAGTGCAACACCATGTCATCCCTTGGAGCAATTCAGAATCAGTTGAAGTTGCACATTGCACATTTTAATTACTAGCTCATAATTTTCCAACACACTGCATCAGTTCCTCCTATTCTATTAGCAAAACAAGTCCACTGGAGATGGTTGAGGATGTGTAAAATTAGGGGACGTAAACAGAGGAGAAAATGAACTTGGCTATGTAAATCTTGATAACAGCTGGCCAAAAAAAACATAAACAGTGGCACAAGCAGCATATAAACAGCTGTAGCTTTAGCTGGCTATTTCACACAGCTGGTCACAGAAACATCAATATTGAGAAGCTCATGGCTCTGGAAACTCATAAAATGGAAAAACTACCCAGCTTGAGTTAAAATCATCGTCTATTTCCAAGTGCTTCTAGTCTACTGCTCTGGTTAAACCAGTGCTCAATGGAATCTGTATTTTTGACAAGAGGGTATACTCACAAAGGATGTGATGGTGTTGAGTTGAGTTATGAGCAGAGGCCTGCACAGGCCTTTTATTGTCATTACAGCTACTATTAAAGAACACGTATCAAAAAAATATGTATGACATCATTACAGAGACATGCTAATACACAGTCACGTCACATTATCCCACTCATCCATGTGGAAGACACTTTCCACCGATTCGGCTATGAATCCATCCTTACATACATGCTGATTTTCTTCCCAGGGACAGATGGGATCTTCCAGCAGGTAAAGGTAAGATGTAAGACAACTATATGTGTGTGTATATATATGGTGGTTGGAGTAGCTCAGTGGGTAACACCACTACTCAGGGTGCCACCTCTACGTGTGGGAGACTGGGGTTCGAATCCCAGTCTGGGTGACTATGCTGAGCTACACCAATAAGAGTTCTTGGGCAAGACTCCTAACACTACGTTGGCCTACCTGTAATCATTAACCTTGTAAGTCGCTCTGGATAAGAGTGTCAGCTAAATGCCATAAATGTATATGGTTGGAAGAGCATGACCATGACTTCCCAGTACTACCCTGCATCTGTGGGAGCACCTCCATTGTTGTATTCGCTCACTCTCTGGATTCTCCTCCATGCACCCTCCAACAGCTGTGGGATGCACTGCTGTCAGCCTGGCTCCAGATTTCTGTGACAAACTAACAGGACCCTACTGAGTCACTCCCAGCCCCTCTAGCTACTGTCTGTGCTGCACATGGCGGTTATTCGGGATATTAGCTAAGATATGGCGTCCTTGCAATGAGCTGCTCAGATATTTTCAGCCAAGGAAAGCTCAACACATGTTCTCCTCAAACATTAAACCTGTCAAACCTTGTCAAGAAACAGAACTTAATTAAAATGATTTGAAATAAACTTCCTACTAATGTCATATATTCAACACAGCATCACATACCAAGGTCAGACTAAGGACAGAAACAAAAAGTTTGTTCTAAAAAACTAAAGAACCCCTAAAACAGAGGTGTATGCAGCTGTTGTGAATTATCTAGCTGAGCTGAGAGCAATGAGGCACTTCTGAAAGCATATATATATACACTGCCAAGTTATTATTTTCCCCCCAAGAATGAGTCTCAGGCATCTGTTGGAGCATATGGTTCAAAAGGCACTCATCATAAATAATGACTTTAAAGTTCAACTGGCTGCCAGAAAGCAATACGATGCACATTCAAGGAATTAAGAATTAAGTAGGAGCAATGCCGCGATAAATATGAAATGGTGATTTATCACTAAGCATGCAGGAGGAGCGTCTTCAAAGCTGAATTCTCATAGCAAGTATTATTAGCGAACTTTCAAGAAGTTGAGCTCAGAATAAAAAAGTCGGGCATCCATTGGAAATCAGGCAACACGGGATCACTTACAGGTGTATTCACTATGCTTTAGAATGGGCAGGGACTTCAAAAACTTGTATCAATATATCGTCGCTGTCCAAAGAAAAACAAGTATCTCCAAAATGGAAACTTTACAGGAGAGGCCAAAAACCTCATTTAACTTTAATGTAAGTCAATGGAACCAGACATCTTTCCAAACAGTTTTGGACCATTTCTGTTGGTTCATTCATCATGAGATTTGGAAACAGTGTTTACGACCGTTGCTCTGTTTAAATGATGCATAAAAGTAAAAATGGACAAAAGTGGAGATACATGTTTTTCATTGGACAGCGACAATATATATAAAGTATAAATATATTTTTTAGGAGTGTGTATGCCTGTTCACAATGTTGTTTCTCCTTGTGAGCCTCATAGGAGCAAGTGTCATTACCAAGGCCTTTTCAGATAGACTTGGTGGCTAGGCCTCCACCGATGCTACCAAGCAGGGAGGGTGAAGGACATTACAGGGCACATATCACAAGTCACATGATGCACCACCGCATCTTTACCAACTGTCACTAATGCAGCATGACTCAACATACTTGGAGGAGAACACTAACCACCAAATCCAGCAATTTAGCATTATGTCAGTGTTAGTACCCTCCCAGAGCAAGGGAGATCATTCATGCCCTTAAGCTCTTTTACCCATGGTTTGAATTCCTAGCAATAAGCCCAAGTAGTATCAACCACTACTTTGCCAGTAATGGGTTTAGGGGGAAGGGGGAAGGCTAGCACCTCCAGGTCTTTACAAACTGCCACTAACACAGCGTCACTTGACAGCTCAACACGCTTAAGAGAAGAACACAAACTCCAATTCTGTAATGCTGGCCAACAGACTTAAACTAGCATCATGTTAGCTAGCATCATGTTGACTGTTGAGGGAGAGGCAATCCAAGAGAAAGGAAGGCACTCATGGCCATAGGCCTAGGTTGTATCAACAAGCGTTTAGTCAGCAAGGGCTTTATCTGTGCTCTAGCAGAAATGCCAATATTTTAATGTGGACATTATAAGTTACCAGGATGTGTCTCAGATCCATCCTGTCTCTGTAAAGCACATTATCCAAAAATAAACGCTTCTTCAATCCTACCAAGCTGGGTAGGTAAAGATTAGCACATGGCACCAAGAAGAACCACCACACCTCTTTACACACTGCCGCTAACACAGCATCACTTGACAAAATGCCCTTAGAGATGAACACTAACTGCCAATTCTGTGATGTTGGCTAACGGAATTTAGCTAGCATTTGTGCTGGCATCCTGCTGAGTGTGGGAGAGGGATCATAGCCTCCCAGAGATGGGGAGACCATACATGCTCATGTGTACTCCCAGCCTTGGATCGAATGTCTGGCCATAGGCCTAGGTAATGTCGACAAGTTCTTGGCTAGCAAAGGATTTATCTGTGCACTGCCAGAGACACCAGTATGTGGACATTATGAGTGATCAGGATCTCAGGAAAGCACATTGTTGCTGCCCAAAAATAAATGTTCCTTCAGCGTTACCAAGCTAGCATGCTTCCCCACCACATCTTTGGAAACTGCTGATAATAAAGCACCACTTGGCAGCTCAGTGCGATGCGAGAAGAACACTACCTGCTAATCCTGTAATGTCAGCTAACAGACTTTAGCTAGCATTGTGCTTAGAAATACGGGAGAGGGATCATACCCTCTGAGAGATGGGGTGCTCATGTGCACTCCTGGCCATGGATCAAACTCCTGACAACAGGGCCAGTGCTTACAGGCGTGCATCAGTGCATGCACACAGCCCGCTTTGAGAGCAGGCAGACAGCAGTTTCCTCTGCATTAGATGATTAGATGAACTAATATATAATAAATAAATAATGCATAATAAATAAAGGGCCGTATCAACCATTTGTTCACTAACACAGACACCAGTGTTTTAATATGGACATTATCACCAACATCTGTCTTGGGTAAGCACATGATAGCTGGATCTGTAGGATCTGTATGGAGAAACTGGCCAGTGAGTATATCCTGGTCACTGATAGCATGCAACACTCAAGTGCACTTCAGAATGTGTTTGCATGATGCTGCCATAGACTTAAACATTAACACCAGCTGTTTTTAATATGTTTGTGGACAGCCTCTTACCTGTCCCACATGTGGCACTGCACTCCGTCCAGGCGCCATGCTTCCACTGGAAATCTGATGCAGGTGAGCCAGTGATAGGCTCCAGCAGGCTCTCTCTCCTGATGGTGTATTCGTACCTCACTCCCGGGTTGGTCTCCTGAAAGAGCAGCTGGAGCACAGTGACAGCAGATTCAGGAGGCAGGCGAGCCATAGCACACATACAGATACAAAACAACAAGAAACTAAAAGGGCAATGGCCTGGGCAATGTAAACAGCAGGCGAGTCAGAGGACCTCTGCGGGGAGATTCTGCTGAAGACTGAAGCATGTTTACCACTGTGTTACATCACTGTCACAGATGTGCAAGTTATCCATGCCACGGACTCTAATCCACCCTCATATCAGAAGGTGGACGTCATTCATTTCCATAAACAGGCTGAAAGGTTGACTTGCCAGACCAGAGTACACGCTACCGCCATCGGGTGCAGATAAGGCCAGAATGGCATTTCTGGGCATTACTGACATAAGGCTTCCACAGTGCATAGTACAGTCTTAACTTGAGAGAAGCAGAAACAGAAGCATGCCAGTTTAAAGTGCTCTCTGAGGAATCACAGGCATTTAGCTGAGGTTTTCGGCCTTGTCTTTTGTACACAGAGATTTCTCTGGATCACCGGAAACTTCTGAAGACATTACAGTAGATGGTGAAATGCGTGAAGTCCTTGCGGTTGCTCATTGAGGAGTGTTGTCATTAAACTGGACGGATTTGCTGTTTTCCCTGTAGGAGGATGTTGTAGTACCACAGTTACAAACTGTAGTTTGTCTGCATAGTGTCTTAGCCCTTCATTGGCTTTGTTATGGTCAAGAGCCCCACAGGACCACAACAGAGCTGGTATTAATTGGGTGGTGGATGATTTTCAGCACTGCAGTGACACTGACGTGGTGGTGTTGTGTTAGTGTGTGTTGTGCTGGTGTGCATGGATTAGACACAGCAGTCCTGCTGGACACCTCAGTGTCCCTGCTAGACTGAGAATAACCCACCAGCCAAAACTATCTAGCCAACAGCGTCCTGTGGGCAGCCTCCTGTGGGCAGTGTCCTGTGGGCAGCGTCCCGTGGGCAGCGTCCTGTGGGCAGCGCTCTGTGAGCAGTGTCCTGTGACCACTGATGAAGGACTAGAGCATGACGAACACAAAATCTACAGCAGCAGATGAGCTCTGACTTTAGATCTACAAGATGGACCAGCAAGGCAGTGGACAGGGAGTGGACACAGTGTTTTAACACTCCATCAGCACTGCTGTGTCTGATCCACTCACACCAGCACAGCACACGCTAACACACCAACACGTCATTGTTACCTAAGTATTGAGAATGATCCACCACCAACATAATACTTGCTCTGTGGTGGTCCTGTGGGGGTCCCAACAACTGAAGAACAGGGGGTGACAAAGCATACAGAGAAAGAGCAAAAGGTAGAAACCTCAAAGACTCAAATCAAAAGAGGGGAACCCATGCTCCTCTGGCTGACACCGGATAGCCATCAAACCATATACAATACTGAACATAGAACTGATAACTGTTAGAGCGAGAGTGACTGTGACGGACCTGAAACACTAAACCACAGTCACTGTAACCAGCGGAACCAGTGACCACTGTAATCAGACTAAAAACCATGAACACCAACAGCTGTTAGAAGCCTACAGCGATGATCTGTTAACCAGAGTAGGAGAAGCGTTCGAGTTTTGTGAGGTAGAAAGGTCTGATTAGTCTGTGATTAAACAGCAGGATCGTTGAATGGGTCAGCGGGATGCAGGAGAAGCTTCCACATAGTGCAGGACAGCAACAAGCTCTATGGGAGGTGAACTGGTCGGTAAATCCAGGCAAGCATTGGGCACCAAGTCAAGGCAGAGTTCTTAGTCAATGTGTTTATGTACCAGCCACAGGGTGGGACTCCTTTTCCCAGGATACCCTGGGTGAGCATGTGACCTCCACTAGACAACCAGTAGCAACCTATCCCAAGATCGAGGTCACCTGATTACTGACACCTGTTCTGTGGTCAATTTAAGATGTGTGCTTAGTCTAGCCCTGTTATTCAGCGCATACCAAGCCTTTTCTTCTCGTTGTGATCTCTGGTTTACTTGACCTTGTTTTTGGCTGTGACTTTAGAGAACCATAAATATTGCTATAGGTGATTTTAAAACGACTGTTGTGAAAAGTTATTAACAGAAAACTGACAGATTTATTAAAACAGCATATTATTGATCACTAAACACTTATAAAGTATATATAAATACAAATTTCATTACATTTCATACATTATTATTATTATTATTATTATTATTATTATTATTAATCATCAGCATCATCATCATCATCATCATCATTATTATTGTTATTATTATTATTAATCATCATCATCATCATTATTGTTATTATTATTATTAATCATCATCATCATCATCATTATTATTGTTATTATTATTATTAATCATCATCATCATCATCATCATCATTATTATTAGTATTATTGTTAATCATCATCATCATCATTATTATTATTATTATTATTATTGTTGTTATTATTATTATTAATCATCATCATCATCATTATTATTAGTAGTATTATTGTTAATCATCATCATCATCATTATTATTATTATTATTATTATTATTATTATTATTATTATTGTTGTTGTTGTTGTTATTATCATCATCATCATCATCATCATTATTATTATTATTATTATTATTATTATTGTTGTTGTTGTTTTGTTGTTGTTGTTGTTATTATCATCATCATCATCATTATTATTATTATTATTATTATTATTGCTGTTGTTGTTTTGTTGTTGTTGTTGTTATCATCATCATCATCATCATCATCATCATCATCATTATTATTATTATTATTATTATTATTATTTAAACAGCTTAAAATCACCAATGCTTATTTATTCTCAGACCCAATGCTTGTACATGTCTGGTAATCTGGCTAATTCTAACCACTAAGAAAGAAACATCAATAAGGAAGTTTCCTCCCAACACAGGTTTTAAACCTGTCTAATAAACAAACCACTCAAACATGCTGTAAGCCCCAAAGCCCATTAGCAGTCTGACAGGACAGAGTAGGGAAGCCGCTCTGAAGCACTCAGCATCCCCGAGCGCTGAGGGAAGTAACGAGCATCATTACTGTGCTGTCAGAGCCGCCTGCCTCAGCAGACTCCACCGCTCTCCCAACCACATGTGGGCTATGTGCCAAGGGGATGCGGATGCCTCCGTAAGAGGAGGTCCTTTATGTGCGGCTCCCCCCGCCAGCCCTATATCGCTAATGAATCCTGCCAGCGCTTTCATGTGACTGGAGTGCAGAGCTGTGGCTTAAATGAAAGGCATGTTTTGATATTTATCTATTTTTTATAATGAATTAAGGGTGGGCAGTTCAGCCCCCTAAAGCACACGCTTTCATTCCTCATTCTCGTAACTACATCATGCACACATTAACAGAATCGTCTCTTTGTCTAGACCCATAATCAACAAACTGATTCTGCATTAAATATGCACATCAGAGTCAACATCTTAACAGCAACACTAATTAAAAAGTAGCGGCTAATTAATAGCACTTGCTGAATAATGAGCCCTAACATTCTCACTGTGTTGACTGATTAATAAACTATATGACCAAGAATATCCAGTTATGTCTTTGAGGTGCACCCATTGCTGGCACAGGCATGTGGGCTTGCATAATCACCATAGAGGAACACTGCCAGCAGAACAGAGCAGCTGCCCAAGAGCCAAAAGTCACCATGGCCAATGCTTAATGCTGGCAGGGGGGGGTATAAAGCCCCTCAGCATTGGGCTGTGGAGCAGTGGGTTCAGTTGGATTCTGAGCTAATCATCCAACATCAGGACCTGCCTGTGGTAATGCTTATGTGGCAGAAAGCAATCAAATCCTCATGGCAATGCTCCTTGATCTAGGATGTTACTGGACCAAGTTAGCTACTCCCTTGTGTCTTCTTTACACATAGTGCACCTGAAATCTCATTTTCATTTTCTGTGAGCTATTTCTGAGAATATTAGATATAGAATAATACACTTGTGTAAAGAAAATCAAGGGAATATACTGTATGTGATAAAAGTCAGAGATTCCAAAAACAAAAACAATGACTCTAATGACTGTGCAAGACCTGGTAGACCACCAAATCCATCCCCATCAGATAAACAGTACTTAAAGCTAGCATTATAGAGATACAGAGGCTTCTCCACAATTCTCCACTTTGAAAAGACAACGCAATGGGACCGAAAGGATGTGTAGCTATCGAGAAGCTGTTACAGCAAAACAGAAAAAGAGACACAACAAAGAAGCCACCAGTGTTCTCAGAATCAAACACAGACATGTTTTGGTTTCCTAGAATATTTTAATGATATGTGCCATGAAATCTTTCTTTGAGCTCTTTGCTATTGTATACTGAGTAATGTTATTCTTAAACTGACCTACAATTTTTGATCTGCAGGTCTTTCACAGGGTGTTGACCCCTCCCCATCCTCATTCTGAAAGACTCCGCCTCTCTGAGATGCTCATTTTATACCCAATCATGTTACGGCCCTGTTGCTAGTCATCCTAATTAGTTATGAGATGTATTCCATGACCTTACTGGTCTGTTGTTAAACATGTCCCAACTGTTTATAAATGTGCTGCTGGAATCAATTTTAAAATAGTGTAATTTTCAAAAACAACAGAACTGCTATGTATTATATTCAGCTCTTGAAGCTTCTGTGTAATTATCTGTTTAATATGTCTCTGCTTTTTTCCTTACACTGAAAAATAAACATGTAACTTGGACATAATAACTAGTTTTGACTGAACAATAAATAAATGAAGGATGGTCTCTGAGTTTGACACAGTACTGTTCGTACTGTGTGAGCTGATCATACAGTTAGCTGATCATACTTCCTTTATAGTTATTATTATATATTACTACATTATTATTACATCATTATTAAATTATTATTACATTATTACCACATTATTGTTACATTATTACATTATTACCACATTATTATTACATTATTATTACCTCATTACCACATTATTATTACATTACTACATTAATATTACCTTATTACTACATTATTATTACATTATTACTACATTATTACATTTTATTACTACATTATTATTACATTATTACATTATTATTACATTATTACTACATTATTATTACATTATTACATTATTATTACATTATTATTACATTATTACTACATTATTATTACATTATTATGACATTATTACATTATTATTACATTATTGCATTATTATTACATTATTACATTATTACTACATTATTATTACATTCTTACTACATGATTACTACATTATTATTACATTATTATTACATTATTACATTATTACTACATTATTATTACATTATTATTACATTATTACATCATTATTACATTATTATTACATCATTATTACATTATTACATTATTATTACATTATTATTACATTATTACATTATTACTACATTATTATTACATTATTATTACATTATTACATCATTATTACATTATTATTACATCATTATTACATTATTATTACATTATTATTACATTATTACTACATTATTATTACATTATTATTACATTATTACTACATTATTATGACATTATTATTACATTATTACTACATTATTATTACATTATTACTACATTATTATGACATTAAATACATACACATTATTATATAGTTTTATTCTCCAAGGTTCAAACTAAATGTCTATTTTATGTAAGGAACTACAGTACTCTGACCCTAATTAATAACTGAACAATAAGCCTGGGGGTTATTTTGGGGTTGGGGTGAAAATCTAGCAGCACTAATGTAGACATCTTCCACACGAACAAATACTAATCCCCTCAAACAATATCATTTTTATCTGTTGCAACCAAAACAAAGCGAACATTAATAACAAGCTCCCAAAAAGCCAGTTCATGATTAAAACGAGAGCCTATAAGCTCATTTGAAGCGGCGGGTGTTTGGTCTTTGATTTGTCTAACCTTGAAAGATAAGGGCAGTTTCATTTTCCCAGTTCAGACATTTGTTTTCTTCATGCTGACTGCAATACAAGGAACGGAGGCTTTGAAAGTTGAAGGAGACACAGCTCATCTAAGGCTGTTTCATAATCACATACGCAAGACTCTCCTCCACACTTCCTCCGGAAACAGATCAGTCACAGTCAGAAACCGTATTTCCATCACAACTTCGCTATCTCGAGGAAGAGGTCTTGGTGGGAGGCCCTGTCACCCTCAGCTTGGGGTCTCGATACAGATTACATTAAAGCTGCTTTGAGAAAATGTCTGTTATAATAACTATCAGTTTAACTGAAGGAGTTAAACAAACTGCTCAACAAACTGTTAGGAGAGTCGTCTAGTAGATCCCAAGGTGAAGCAGGTAACGTTTGTCTGTTACATGTCATCTCATAACCTAGCAGGAAGATGAAACGGACACTGATGGTGTTCTAAAAGATGGTAGTCAGTATTTTCATGTTTATAAAGTGCTGAATTTTAATTTCTGTCTTTATGTAGCACATTAAAGTAGTAACTCATGCTGGGCAGCGCATTCCTTTGGTTTAATTGTGTGTCATGGCTGGTTTTAGTAGAGCTACTTCTGTTCCGTGTCATGCTTCCAGGCTCTCATGTTGCAAGTCTCATGCGGCATGGTTGGTGTAGCTCAGTGGATAACACCACTACCCGCCAAGTAGCTACCACCACACCTGGGAGACTGGGGTTCGAATCCCAGGCTGAGTGACTCTGCTGTGCTACACCAATAAGAGTCCATGCCTAACACCACACTGGCCCACCTGTAATATGATTAACCTTGTAAGTCGCCCTGGATAAGAGCGTCAGCTAAATACCATAAATGTAAAATGTTGCCTCCAACTTCCGGAACTCCAATCCACCACCCAGAGACTTCACCTTCTAATGCGCTCCAACACCCAATCACTTCCTGTTTGTCCTTATCCGAATTGTAATCAGCTTCACCTGTCTGTCATTTGCTTTTCAACCCTGTTGACAGTCTGCTTTGAACTTCATCTTTCCATTTGGTTTTGTTCACCGTTTTGGATTGCTCTTTTGACGGTTTTGATTTTTTTTGGTTTTTCGTCTTTGCCTTGCCCTTTGGTTATGTTCGCCTTGTTGCTGCTGCTGAGCCAGTGCGCCGAAGCCTTGAATAAAACTGACTTTTAGCTCTGCGTGGCTCACGTCAGTTTATTGTTATATTCTGATCTTCGATTCGACACAATAATCTTGATTATAAGAAATAGTGAGAGATACCTGCCAATCATAAAGCAGGCCAGATTCTTCTGCCCCTAATACAAGGCTGCTGGTCCCTGTAATCTTTCGTTGTCATGGCGATGCTGTTTTGAAAAGTTATTTGTGATACGTTCAGACACATTCACTGCTGAATAGACTTCAAGTAGCTTCTGGAACTGTGAGAACTCTCAAGAGGTTTATAGTACAGAGCGGAAGCTTCTAGAACAGCAGTAGCTAAAATCCCAGTCTATAGGAAAATCTCTTCGGAATTGTGCCAGGAGAGGCATCAACCAAATCTTTCGTTGTCAGGACGATGCTGTTTGGAAAAGTTACTTGTGATTTGCTCAGATACGTTCACTGCTGAATAGACTTCAAGTAGCTTCTGGAACTGTGAGAACGAGAAAGGTTTATAGTATTGTCCGGAATCTTCTAGAACAGCAGTAGCTACAATCCCAGTCTATAGGAAACTCTCCTCAGAATTGTGCCAGGAGAGGCATCAACCAAATCTGGCCCAGGCCGTGGCACCAGTGTATTGATGTGTATCAGGTGGGTACATATACTCGGGTTTGTGAAATATTAAAATATTAATGGATGTATCCTTTAAAATCATAATACTTTTGATAACTTCTATTACTTTTACTACTCAAGAACATAGGTGAGTAAAGAAGTCCATGTTTTCGCCAATCATATTTAGACAATCATTTTTTTATTTCGTTTAATAACATTAGGGAGAGATACCTGCCAATCATAAAGCAGGCTAGGTTCTTCTACCCTTAATACAAGGCTGCTGGTCCCCGTAATCTTTCGTTGTCATGGCGATGCTGTTTGGAAAAGTTACTTGTGATACGCTCAGATACATTCACTGCTGAATAGACTTCAAGTAGCTTCTGGAACTGTAAGAACTCTCAAGACGTTTATAGTACTGTCCGGAATCTTCTAGAACAGCAGTAGCTAAAATCCCAGTCTATAGGAAAATCTCCTCGGAATTGTGCCAGGAGAGGCATCAACCAAATCTGGCCCAGGCCATAGCACCAGTGTATTGATGTGTATCAGGTGGGTACATTTACTCGGGTTTGTGAAATATTAAAATATTAATGGATTTATCCTTTAAAATCATAACACTTTTGATAACTTCTACTACTTTTACTACTCAAGAACAGAATTGAGTTAAGAAGTCCATGTTTTCGCCAATCATATTTAGACAATAATTTTTTAATTTCATTTAATAACATTATGTTTTGTTACCGATTACATCTGAGCTGATTTGCAATTGGTCACACTTCTGCTGCTGGAGTCTTAGCTTCCTCTGCTGATAATTGCTGGATCAGTGTTGTGCATAAACACCTTCGTTGCCCACGCTAGCTAGCTCATTTTCGGAGTGAAGTGGCCCAACACTGTGCTGGACGTACTAAGACGTTCCACTGTAGTTCTATTAGCTGCTCAGTACCTCAGTAGTTTTTGTTCCAATCCCTTTGTGCTTCCACTCAAATTATGTCTGCCTACTCCACCCCCCTCGAGGAAGGTTGTATTTTTCAGACAGGCTGTTTAGAAGGTGTCTGAAAAGTATCTCACTCTCTGTGAGGGTACAGGTTCTGGCAAACTTCAGTCTCCAAGGACATACGATTCCCAAACCCCCAAAATTGGAGAACTAATATTTTTGAGATCTACTCCCACCGGTAGCCCCTTACTGACTGCCTAAATCCCATCCATATGGTAAATACACCCTGATGCGCAGCTCAAGGCGGCTTCTTTATTATGAAATTATGATAATTAATAATGATTAGGTGGCGCAGTGGGTAGCGCTGTTGCATTATAGTAAGAACGGCCTGGGCTTGATTTCCCAGCCTGGGCATCCAGGGTCTTTTTCTTTTCTGTGTGTGGTTTCCATTTTCTCTCAGTGTCTATGTGGGATCAGGGTGTTCCAGGTTTCCTTCCACAGTCCAAGATATGCTGAATTGGAGATACTGAACTGCCCCTATGTGTGAGAGAATGTTCTTGTTTCTCCTCTGTACGGACTTGCAACCTGTTCAGGGTGTTTCCTGCCATCTGCACACTGAGCATTAGGATAGGCTCCTGATAACCCAGAGGGACAAGTGACATAGAAGATGAATTAATGAATATTAGTGACTCCATTCAGCGGTTTCTCCACCCGTTTATTTAAAGCAGCGGGGCAGAAATCTAGTAGTGGACCCTGATGATGTAATGAAGTGTGTCTGAGGAAGTAAAAAAACATCAAGCTCATGATCATGCTGGTCACCAGTCCTCCAGTAGTGGAGTTGGGAACACCAAATATACTTCTGGACAGTGGAATAATAAAAATATAATATTTTTATAACTTAATTTGATTTAATTATTATTTTAATATAGTTTTATTGAGTGTTTAATGCAAGAACCTTTGGTTTTTTGGTTACCAACTTTTTTTTTTTACTGCAGTAATAATGGTACTTTGTGTTAGCATCATGCTAAAGGTGCCATGCTTTTGTTTCCCACACTGGGCCTAATGCTACTTAAGACAGATTTAACTAAAGCCACTGCCCTTTCTAGTGCTTAAGACATTCGAGTAACATATTTTTACATTTTGTTTGGTGTTTATTTGTAACATTTGTCAAATTAAAGACTGTATAGTATATAGCATATGCAGTATATCGTAGATTTTAGGCACACATACACAAAACTGAGTTACTTCATCTGTTAATACCCTTGATGGTCCATGTGAGCATAACTTGGCGCAGTAATAAAAAATTCCACTGTCCTGTATTTGATTGTACTGTATTGTATTTTACAATGGCTTTGAGTCGAGCTCAGCCAATCAGATTTTATTATTATTACATTCCTGTTTTTGCTGCCACAGGAATCATCAAGTACAACCACAACCATAACTATAATCGCAGCTACTCACCACGCACAGGAGGTCTTTAGAATTCAGTTTTCCACTCTGAGAGAAGTAGCATTTGGCAAAGGCAGTACACATTCCCATTGGAATAGCAGCTGGCCTACTTAACTCATACGACCCAGGAGGACAGGAGGTGCAGCTGTCTCAGTCTTTATGAGTTCATAACTCAGACACCCTGTTACTTAATCTTTCAGAGTCTCAAAACAAGCCGGTTGCGCTAGGGCCAAGCGAAACTATGATGGGATCTCATGATTTTCTGTGGAATTGTGGGTCCTGTGTTGGGAAGTAAAGTGTTCTCTGGTATCTACAGAGAAGGTCTGGCCAGATGCAGTTTTACATGATTTGGTCCTAGAATGAAGCTGTTTTCTCATGTTTTGATGAGTGGAACTGCCTCTCTCTAGTGTCAAATGCTGAGCGCAGCCTGCTTGAAATTGTCCGAGGTTTGAGAATCTATCTATCTATCTGTCTATCTATCTATCTATCTATCTGTCTATCTGTCTATCTGTCTATCTATCTATCTATCTATCTATCTATCTATCTATCTGTCTATCTGTCTGTCTGTCTGTCTGTCTATCTATCTATCTATCTGTCTGTCTGTCTGTCTGTCTGTCTTTCTATCTATCTATCTATCTATATATCTATATATCTATATGTTAAATTAAAGTTGTCCAGGATATTGTTAAAGATGTGGGAACTAAAGTTGGCTCCCTATAAACCAGCTTGTCTTGCAAATTTTCAGTTCTACCTTAAATGGTGATGAAATTAAACTCAGTGCCTGCACACGCTGTAGCACTTCAGGTAGAACAGAACATTGAATTAAGAAAGTGGTGAATAAAAAGGCAGCCGCTACTGTGTCTGCTGACAGTTTGGTTCCTAGGAAGAGCTATGAATAGTGCCGACATTGCCGTCACAGACTGGAGCAGTGCATTTCTCCATATAGTCAATTTAGTCCTAATTTAGTCAGGACTTAACCTTTTAGGATTCTGGGATTGTCCGGTTCTACAGTCCTCTTTTGCAAATGCAGGATTTGTATCTGAAGGAGGAATAACAGTGTTTGAGGTTCACAGGATGTCGGTCGTGTGTTGGACTCTGCCTGTGACGATGTAAATACAGCTTTCCATTCTATGACATCCTTAATTGGAGTGCTGCGCTAAATATACCATTTAATTCAATGTAAAAAATGCATTTTAATAACTTGTATGCCTTTCAGGCTAAGCCACTATAGCAGCTATTTCTGTGTGCTAGGGTGGGCTCATGTGCAAGCTAGATATATAAGTGGCTTAGAAGATGAATTCAGGAATCCATACTAATGACAATAAACAATTTCTCCACCAGATGGTTTAAAGCAGGACCCTGATGAGAGTAATCAAGTGTGTCTGAGTAGGTAAAAAACACTTACCCTATCATTATATATTGCAATTAATGACTATAGTTTTTAAATGATTAAAATACATATATTTTTTATTATCTTTTCTAGTATTCTTTAATATGTCTCTATTAATATTAATATTTTCTATTATTTTATATCTTAATTAATATATTTGAAGTGTTAATAAGTGTTTTGTGTTAAGTGTTGATTGCATAAACCTTATTAGTGAGTTTATGTCACCATATTACTTATGTGGTGACAATGCTACTTTGCATTAGTGCCTCATTGTGATGTCCGGTGTTGTGTTAGCATCATGCTAACAGGTGCTAAAGGTGCTGTTTTCCCACACTGGGCTTAATGCAATGCTTTATCACTACTCTGATTAAGCAAATTAATAATAAGCATTTGCCAACATGAAGCTGACCTCAGTCATCATAGAGCACCACCAATACGAGCAATCACAGCATTTAGCTGATGCTCTTATCCAGAGCGACTTACAAGGTTAATCACATTACAGGTAGGCCAATGTAGTGTTAGGACTCTTGCCCATGCTCTTACTAGTGTATCAAGTGTGGGATTTGAACCCCAGTCTCCCACATGTAGAGATGGCACTCTGGGTAGAGGTGTTACCCGCTGAGCTACACTCAAGCACCCTTCACAAACCTGGTAGGGTATACACGTGGTAACACAAAGGGGGCTCCAATTCCAAAAAACTATACGCTATAACTCCTCAGGCAGCACATTATAGAAACAACACATCTACACATACAGTCTATAGAATACCTGGTGGGAGTTCCATTCAGTTTTCCATACTTTAAAACTGGCTCAGTAAAGAGAAACTAATAGTTCTATATCAGAGCAAATCTGGACACAATGTTGTGAATTTCATTGGAGGACATCAAGCTCAACTTCATGGAGAGTGTTCGTCTGGATGAGTCTTACTAGATTCTTCATTGCACCCATTCAGAGGTCTCACCATTCAGGTTCCTCCAGCTGCTGGAGAAAGTGTGGCTCCCCTATCATTACCATTTGTTCTGAGCCTCTGTAGATGTAAATACTTGTTTTTGCAAGATTTACACAAAATTAAAAAAACTTTTTTTAATAGTATTAATGTATGTCTATAAATATATTATTTATTTTTTATTAAATCATTATTATTTTTTAATTATTGATTTAAAAAATTGGCATGATG
The DNA here is from genome assembly GCA_024036415.1 of Prochilodus magdalenae. NCBI lineage: Eukaryota > Metazoa > Chordata > Actinopteri > Characiformes > Prochilodontidae > Prochilodus > Prochilodus magdalenae. Next base: position 432,579 of record JAMWET010006092.1, read on the forward strand.
AATCACTAGGCAAAGTTACTGTATTCTATGTTGTTACTTCTTTATGTGATTCATAATAAAGTCAAAAAAAAAAAAACGCATAGTCTGGCACTATCAAACCGTAAAAATGCTAAATATGTTGTGTCACATCATGTGACATGAAAATATTGTGTCATATTTTGGCCCCTTTTGCCAATTCTCACATGCTTTATTTTCATAACCCAGTACCTGAATCCACACTGGCTCCATGGTTGGTCCCGGGGATGTGAGGTTCTCCAGCTGGCCAGTCCGCTCGTAGGTGAAGATGGTTCCTGCTGCCTTATACTCTCCGTTCCACTGAATGGTCCAGCCGCCATTCAGGAAATACTTTTCCGGGTCGTTGCTCCGCAATGCCAGAAAGTTCCCAGCCTCGGCCACCTCCTCGATGCGGATGTCCCGTGCTCCTTCTGGAATCAGACCAATGTCCACATAGCCTGGGAGACAGAAACAAACCTGCTTGTTATTGAAGCTTAAGTTCAGCACTGAAGTATTCCACACTCTACAAAGTAAGGCATTCCAGTCCTCAAAGACTCCAACACATAAAAGGATACGGTGAAGCCGAGTCTCTCGATTGCGAACTTCATAAGGCGGCACAAACTGTGTATTCTCACATGCTCTAGCTCTGTGACACATTCCTTTCAAAGTTTCCTGTTGAGGTTATAATGAGTGCATATCATACCCAGCCCCTCACTCTTCTCGAAGGTCCTCTTCACAGTTTCACATGTGGATCCGTTGCCATGACACACTCCACACCGGTCCTCAACTGCATTGGAGTCAATCTCGTAATCACAGCCAACGTTCTGCAACACAGAGGTTACACAACTCACAGGCCAATATATGTAAATGGGGTAAAGGTAATGGCTTCTAAATCCGCTTAGAGAGCTACAATGAAACCACTGCTTGTTACTGCAGTTGCTGTTTCTCATCGGACTGGGCCGTACCTTTCATGATAGCGGATTATCTCAAATGTCCACTTGGGATCCATGAAATAAAGCAATCAATCTACCAATCTACCTAGGATGATCAACTTGCGAAAGGAAGAGAAAAGTCAACGGCAAGGTAATTAAGAAGAGGTATGTAATACATGGTCTGTTATATACAGGGGTTGGACAATGAAACTGAAACACCTGTCATTGTAGTGTGGGAGGTCTCATGGCTAAATTGGACCAGCCTGGTGGCCAATCTTCATTAATTGCACATTGCACCAGTAAGAGCAGAGTGTGAAGGTTCAGTTAGCAGGTAAGAGCACAGTTCTGCTCAAAATACTGCAATGCACACAGCATTATGGGACATACCAGAGTTCAAAAGAGGACAAACTGTTGGTGCACGTCTTGCTGGCGCATCTGTGACCAAGACAGCAAGTCTTTGTGATGTATCAAGAGCCACGGTATCCAGGGTAATGTCAGCATACCACCAAGAAGGACGAACCTCCACCAGCATCACGTAGTGACCTGGCCACTATCCTGCAAGAAGAATGGCTTAAACTCCCTCTGACCACTGTGCAGGACTTGTATATGTCATTCCCAAGACAAACTGACGCTGTATTGGCCGCGAAAGGAGGCCCTACACCATACTAATAAATGATTGTGGTCTAAAACCAGGTGTTTCAGTTTCATTGTCCAACCCCTGTATGTGTAAGTAATGGTTTCCAGGATGACTGAATGAAATTAGGCCATTTACTCAAAATGAGTTCTTTACCTGGGAGACCATCACATCTGTTACCATCAGTTAATCAGTACATGAACTTTTGTCTTTGAGAGAAAAGATAACAGCTCTGACAACAATGTAAAGCCGTTTCTGTTCCATCCTTTCACTGCGACAAGACTAGAGTTGGGTGACATCTACCTAACAGCCATATGAAGACCTCAGGGAAAGATGATGGGAGTGGGGGTAGCGTCAGCCTTACCAAAGTACACTCATCATCAAAAGAATACCTGCACCCAGAAGGAAGTGTCGGATTGCAATGCTATTGGAAAGGAAGATAAAGGTCACCATAAATTTGGGTAATGGGTAATGTTTATTAAGCTACACATACAGAAGCAGTGTCTCTCAGTGTGGTGTTGGACCGCCATGTTTACTAATGCAACACACCAGATGTCTCAGCATGGAGTTGTAGAGGTTCCTAACGGTGTCCTGCAATAATCCATCCTGTGCAGCTTAAATATTCTCACACAGTTCCTGCAGATTGCGCAGTAGGGGTGGAGGTGGAGAGGCACCAGTCCTTCTGGACATGTGACGTTGGTCATCTCCACCATGACATGACAGGAATGACACCATTGCAGTCTTTGATGATGTTGAAGTGGTGTTAAGGACAGTCATCACCACAATCTGCATGCATGTAGTCCTGGGTCATGCAGCTGCCTGCCAATGATGCTGACACTAGCAGGATGATCCATGGAGGACATCACTGCTCACTGAATGTCCACAACCGTGGCTGTTGGGTCAGTCAGGTACAGCAAAAAGCCCCACCCTTGCTTATGTCACAAGCACAGACGAGCGTGAAGCTTACCCGTTCCTGTCAGTTGGTTCCTTCTGGGTGCAACTATTTCTGCAGCTGTCCTTTTGATAAGTGCATTTTAAACACATGACCTGCCTCAAAATTGATGCTCATCAGTTTAGATCTCCATGTAAATAATAAGCAATAAATATAGTTTTCTATCTTTTAGAAGAGACACTGGAATTACCGCAGGCGGAGCATGTGGCCTGTGCAGAGGGGGAGCAGAGAGAGATTGGAGTGTGAAGCAGAGCAATGTAATTTTAGCTCAGAGCACGGAGCAGCTTTTCAGAAAGTTGGAGTGTCAGTGTTCTCTCTCGATCTGAAAGCGCTCCAGTATCACTCTGTCCAATGAGCCACTCTGTCCTTTTTTCCATGCTGGCTACAAGAAGGATAAAGAAGAGCGAGATGAAAGCATGTGCATTTGTATAGCCCCGGCAGATTTCTAGGTTCAAGTCTAAACCCCTTCTGAGAAAAGCCTGCACAGAATACTTAACTGGCTTTCCATTTAATACTAACTAGAAATTATATAACTCATGAAAAAAGGGTAAGCTCATTGGGCAAAAGATTTGTCACCTGTGACTGAAACGTATCTAATAGCGTGTAATACCTCCACAAGCCCTAACAGCAGCTGCCATTCAGTTTGGCATGGACTGGGTGAGTTTCTGGATGTGGGCCACATCACTGTTCAGACACTCTTGCATGTAAGACTTGTGCAGTGGGCCAGATTTGGTGGATACCTTCCCTGCCACAATTCCGATGAGAGTTTACTGTAGACTGGGATTTTAGCCACTGCTGGTCGACCCGTATATCCATATGCTGGTAGACTTGTATAGCCATATAGCATATGGCTATACGGGTCTACCAGCATATAGATATACGGGTCTACCAGCAGTGGAATTGTGGCAGGGAAGGCATCCACCAAATCTGGCCCAACTGCACAGATACACCTGCAGATTCAGGTACTTCCTTCACACTATGGACTTTGGCAGCCGAAATGCAGTCACTCCTGTGAGCCAATCATTAACATCTGCTTTGGATTTTCCAAACATGGAACGAGACATTCACTGCACTGTACCGCCTCTTCCCAATCCATAAATCCCGTCACTCACACCCCGCAGGTAGCCCCATCTTCCTCATGCTGCCCCAACCGCAGAAGCCTGAAGTTACTACCACCTTAAAAACACAAAGTGGCTAAATTTGAAGTGCAGTGAGCTTATAAAGTGTGTTGTTCGAACATTCAGGACATAAAGCGATCATAAACGTGGAACATATGAAGCAGAAATGGAGCTTATCAACATGTCTGTCAGAATGTGATGGAGCTGACACCTATCAGGCCAGTTCTAAAGAAGGTGGCTCTGTGTTGTGGCTCTGAAAGGACGTGTAGCTGTCTACAAAGCAAGTGTTCCAAGAACAAAGGGCTGACCACCCAGAATTCAGACCTCAACAACAATAGCTTGTGCTTGAGCTGCCACAGACTCCACAAGTAGAAAAGCCTCTGATGAGTAGATGAAATCGTCCTCAGAGTCGTATAAACACTTCAGTGCCTCACTGGGACTAAAAAGACCAGATAGTATATGGCATTTAGACACAAAGGCTTTGGCATAGTCAGTGTCTCACATTTACTCAAGTTTGAATAGCGTCCAAGAAACAGAATAACCTTGAATATTAGTAGTTCATTTTTAATTTTTCAGAATTAAAGATCTGTATGTTGTTTATTTCAGAGCTTACGTGAAAAAATCTACGACATCTACGACAAGAGATGTCGGAGGAAAGCAGTCAACATGTCCTCAGACCCCACACACCCCAGCCATCCCCTCTTCCAACCTCTGCCCTCCGGAAAGAGGTACCGGAACATCCGAGCCAGAACCACCAGGTTCAGGAACAGTTTCTACCCTAGAGCTGTCAAACTGGTCACATCAACAGCGCCTAACAGAACATGACTACACCACTAAAGACTGCTACTGATTTCTAGTTCCTCTACCTCACAGGACTGTTTGCACCGTACTTTAACTCAACCTGTATACTTAAACATCCAGTTTTGTTTTTATTTTGTTCTTATTTATCTATATTTATTTATCTATACTGAACATCTGTACAAAGCAATTTGGCTGTTACTGAACATTAAGCTGCTATTTTCCCACCTGCACTGTACACTTTATATATCCATACTGTTTAAACCACATACTTGTTGTGGGACCATAATGCTGTGTGCATTGCAGTATTTTGAGCAGAACTGTGCTCTTACCTGCTAACTGAACCTTCACACTCTGCTCTTACTGGTGCAATGTGCAATTAATGAAGATTGGCCACCAGGCTGGTCCAATTTAGCCATGAGACCTCCCACACTAAAATGACAGGTGTTTCAGTTTCATTGTCCAACCCCTGTATTGTATATATACACATTGTTCAACTGCACTGGAGAAGGAGCCTGACCGTGTTTCATTATACTGTACAACCCTGTATTGGTATAATGACAATAAAGTTGAATTGAATTGAATTGAATTGAATTGAATTGAATTGAATTGAATTGAATTGAATTGAATTGAATTGAATTGAATTGAACGGAGACGGAACTGAACTGAACTGAACTGAACTGAACTGAACTGAACTGAACTGAACTGAACTGAACTGAATTGAATTGAATATACCAGATTTTTAGTGTGGTCTCAGACTTTTGGACCCCACTGCAGATGAACATTAATACCCAGTATACTCTTTGTAAACCATGTGCTTTGATGTCTTGTGATGCCGTTACTAGTAGTGGACAGTAATAAAGTAAACGCAAATTAGTTCCTGTATGCAAATAGTTTTTTCATGTATCTGCACATGTCTAACGCGAAGCCCAACAATCAGGATAAAGCGGTCACTTTGTACTGAGCTTGTTTTCGACCTCTCGGACAGAGCTAGGTTCTAGCTAATCTAATCTGATCTCCTTCAGTGTTTGTGCTTATGATCATTTGAATAGACGTCAGTGTCAGACTAATAAATGACCTTCTATTAAAGACTGGTGGACTGAGAGACACTGGAGTCCCTTCACCTACACTGAACTGATTAGGAGTCTGTTCCAGAAATGATAATAGGACATTAGAGCCATCATAAACTCTCCATACTCTCCATACTTAAGTACATTTGAGGATACATACTTTAGTACTTTTACTCCAGTGGAGGAACTTCTACTTTTACTGGAGGTATATATAACCTGGCTATCTCTACTTTAACTCAAGTACCTGGTTTGTGTACTTTCTCCACCTCCATTAAAAACTACAAGAATTCTATATTTTGTTATGTAACATATTCCAGCCTTATGAAATAATGTTTTGGGACTGCGCTGAAGAACTCGGCTCTCCTCTTTGAATCAGTTTAACACTGATTTTTTCCCCCACAAGTCTATTTTGGTTTGAATGTGTGGCATGTTTTGCATATTTTTCGAGGTAATAAGACGGATTTGATAGACAGGACTGTAGGGAGAACATCTGTCAGTTAGCAGAGGAGCTGTTTGAATTAAAAGCTTCATAACCTGAAAATGCCTGTAGCCGTGTTCCTCTGCAGGTTGTGCATGTTCGTGCTCTCAAGAAAGCAAGCCTTGATGGCAAAAACCTTGAGTGCCTGTATATGGAAATGGAATTCAGTTCAGGCAAAGTCCTTCACACAGCAGAGAGCATCAGCTTAACGTGCTGTTCCCTTATGCATACATGCATCGCCGCCCCTCTCCGTATCCCTATTGTAAATGCAACCCATTTGTCACTGAGATGATTCTCGGTACGGAGGGATACGAACGCAGCCCATTCTAAGAAAATAATCTCTGCTCCTGCGACCTCTGAGTGGAGCGTATAGCCTAGCTCGTGTCCAACACAAACATGCTTCACTTTGACAATTGGGTGTGCTCACTCAGAACTAAAGCGAACTCCCGCGGGACAGATTTCTACTAGGGGTGTGACGCTTAAATCCATCACTGGGTGAACCTATGTGACCCTTTTGGACTGAAAGCCAGATGTACATAGTAGAGGCTGACTGACATTCTGTGGCCAGTAGTGGTACCAATTTTAGAGGTCTTGAAATTCTGATGACCAAAAACATCTGCCAGTACAATTTTAGATTAATTTCATACTCCAGTTATTTTATTAGTGATTGCGCAATGCCAACACTATCCAGTTTATGATCTTCTTCGATTTATTCTTCTACTGCCTGGTCAAGAGATTTTGTCTGCAAATTAGTGCTCTAGTGTGATTTGGGGTGGTTGGGGTAGCTCAGTGGGTAACACCACTACTCAGGGTGCCACCTCTACGTGTGGGAGACTGGGGTTCGAATCCCAGTCTGGGTGACTATGCTAAGCTATACCAAGGAGAGTCCTTGGGCAAGACTCCTAACACTACATTGGCCTACCTGTAATCATTAACCTTGTAAGTTGCTCTGGATAAGAGTGTCAGCTGAATGCCATAAATGTGATTTCTAGCTTTTGGGAAAACTTCCTAATTCCTAATCTCCTCGTAAGAATGAATGGGGTGAAAAAAGTACACGCCTATCTACCGCACTGCTGCTTGACCAACAGGCAATGTTTTTAAAGTAATAATTCAGTGTTGGTCTGACCCACACTCGTCCGTTTGTCTTCCCCCCCTCCCATCTGTTCCTCCCATTGAGAGTTTCACCCCTATTCAAACCTTGTTGTTCTTTTAACCTACAACTTCCAAACTGCATGTGCTCACTCACTGTAGGTCCCTAAACTCTAATCCACAGATACACTGATCCACACTCCTCTACATGTTGTTTATTCATCCCTCATTCCTCCCATACACCCCATTCAATTTAGCAACACCTTAGCAAATGGCTAAGCCGGGCAATGTCTCTGCATTAGTGCGTGAATGAACTGGTAGTATTATGTCATTACTGTTTCAATAACATAGCATCCCTTTTCTAGTCCATGCATTCCATGTATGCATACTACTTGGCAAAAGGAGCCAAATTCATTGTTTTTGTGTTGCCATGAAAACCAACACATTTGCATAGTCCCACCTACTACAGAAGTTTACCCTCGTCTATCACACAGCCAATAGTGATGTGCTGCATAGTCACCATCAGGGGGTCTTAGAACTAATAAAGTAGATTATGGTCAATCCCAGACCGGACGAGGGCTTCGATTACATGGAGGGTAGTTGATAACCAGTCAGATTCAGGGGAACGCTTTGATTGAATGGCATTTATATTATGACAAATCACAGTCAGGAGAAGGGCTCTGACTGAATGGTGTGTAAATTATGGTCAACTGCAGTCAGAAGGAGGGCCAGGATCGAGTAGAGTGTAGATTATGGGCTGTGACAGTAAGGGGAGGGGCTTTGATTGAATGGTGGGGAGATTATGGCCATGTAACGTGGCACTGGCATCTCAAAACAATGACTCCAAATTAATTTTCAAAATTTTGGCTTAGCATCTGAAAAACATTTGACAGTATCTCAAAATAATAGGACCGTATGACCTCAAAATAAAATAAAGGCTTAACATCTCAAAATAATAAGATAATATCTCAAAATAATAAAACTGTTTGACTTAACATCACAAAATAATGATATGGTATTTCATAATAATTAGTAAGTGTCAAAAAATAATGTCAATTAGCAAAAAAAATAGAATTACGTACCAGATTTATATATTTTTTTTTACATTTTTCATCTACATACAATGCAAGCCTTCAGTGTATATTATGTGTATTGTTTCAGGCAGCATGCATCATGTTCTGGCCTGAAATCCGGCATCACGTTCCAGTGCAAAAAGTCCTGAGGCACTGAATGTGCAGTGAGTTTTGGTTAAATGAGAGCAAATGCATGAAACAACATATTCATGTTAATGCAATGCTCATATTTTCAGTCGTTTTGAATTAAGTGTGGCTGCATGTCTGCAGCAGTGGCAGCATTAGGTTGCATAAGTATCACATTTTTCGTACCAACATAATCACGTGTATATGAACAGGCCGGCTCAGGTCAGGCAAGGACTTGACTGTGATTTCACATTAGGCTGAACAGAGCCTGGGGTAGCAGAACCTGGGCAGACTGTATTGTGAAAGGCAGCATGCTGAGCTTTGGAAGCCAGTTGAGAAGCTATTTCGCAATGTCTATTCTTTGCTGGTCACTCGGAATCCTTTATTACACACTGTGACTGTAACAAGTCTTTGACAGGCATCTGTAGAGGCATAGGCTGTGGGGGGGGAGGAGGAGATGTGTCAGAAGTATTACTGACCTTACAGATGCCATTAATGCACATGTCCCGGCCCAGGCTTCCCTCATGGCACCGGGTCCCGTCAATCACAGCATCCAACATCTTCTCTGAGAAATACTCGTTCAGGGGGCGGCAGTGCAGTTCGCATGGATTAACTGACAAACAGAACAGAGCAGATTATTTAATGGTTTTAATTCAGTGAAATGAACATGTGTAAAATTTAGCTAATAATATTGGCCACTAAAACTGTGTATTTAATAATAATAATAATAATAATAATAATAATGTTTATTTATTGAGCACCTTTCATACTGTTCATGTTGTTTCTTACTGGGTGGTACTACTACTACTAATATATACTACTACTACTATACTATTATGTACAGGGGTTGGACAATGAAACTGAAACACCTGGTTTTAGACTACAATCATTTATTAGTATGGTGTAGGGCCTCCTTTTGCGGCCAATACAGCGTCAGTTCGTCTTGGGAATGACATATACTGCGTCCTGCACAGTGGTCAGAGGGAGTTTAAGCCATTCTTCTTGCAGGATAGTGGCCAGGTCACTACGTGATGCTGGTGGAGGTTCGTCCTTCTTGGTGGTATGCTGACATTACCCTGGATACCGTGGCTCTTGATACATCACAAAGACTTGCTGTCTTGGTCACAGATGCGCCAGCAAGACGTGCACCAACAGTTTGTCCTCTTTTGAATTCTGGTATGTCACCCATAATGTTGTGTTCTATGCTGTATTTTGAGCAGAACTGTGCTCTTACCTGCTAACTGAACCTTCACACTCTGCTCTTACTGGTGCAATGTGTAATTAATGAAGATTGGCCACCAGGCTGGTCCAATTTAGCCATGAAACCTCCCACACTAAAAAGACAGGTGTTTCAGTTTCATTGTCCCACCCCTGTATATGTACTGTATATATATAAACACACACATGTACATATACATATATTTATCTTTCATTATATTGCATCTTATTTTGTTCTCCAGATATTTCCTTAAACTTAAAATAAACTCAATAAATAGCAGTTATTTACAGTTTTAACCCTTACTCTTCATACAAAATGTTAGCATTTCTGCCATTTTCTCTGCTCTTTTTTGTTATTAATACATTTTCTGACTGCTGAAAGTGATGTTTTGATATGTCAGAAAGCAGAACGTTTGTATTCAGTTTCTGTCAGACACTATCTTTAAGACAATATAAAGCCGCTCATGAATAGGAATACTGTTTACACATTAGTCAGACTTTACTGTCACTCTGATTACACATATCTATAATAAGCATGTACTAATATGAACTGGGCTCTGAATGAGCTCACGCCCACACACCCAACAACACAGGAGGCTTTGGGTACATATTAGACACTCCAGGCTCCACACGCTGGAACCGATCAAATGACCACAGACATGCAGGAAACGCAACCCTTCTTTGTGTTCGTAACAGAAGTTCAGTTGCAGTGGGATGGGCCGACCCGTACGATGGAGTCTATCTGCTGTGCCTGGCTGACCCAACAACCATGACTGTGAACATTCAGCGAGCAGTGATGCCCTCCATGAGTCATCCTGTTAGTGCCAGCCCCATTGGTAGACGGCTACACAACGCAGGACTACATGCATGCAGACGTTACAACGACTGCCCTTAACACCACGTCAACATCGCCAAAGACAGCAATGGTATTGTTCCAGATTGTCATGGAGTGACTCAGAATGGCAATGGGGCATCTTCAGTGTTCACTGTATGTGGAGGCAGCATGGTCAGCACCAAGCTAAACGGTTTGTTGGCACGTGTCACATGTCCAGTAGGCCTGGTGTTACTCCGCCTTCACCCCTACCGCAAAATCTGCAGGAACTGTATGAGAAAATTGAGGATGGATTATCACAGGAGACCATTAGGGACCTCTACAACTCCATGCCGAGACGTCTGGTATGTTGCGTTTGCAAACATGGCTGCCTGATGCCATACTACAAGACACTTCTTCACCACATTAGCCTAAATCCTCTAATCCAAAAAGCACCGCAATCCCATACTTCCTTCTGGGCGCAACTATCCTTTTGATGATGAGTGTACTATACGCCCTCTAGATTCCAGTCGAAATGATCTATATTTGTATTGCCATGGGAATGCTTCGATTGACTGGGCTCAGGTTAATGCTCTAATGGGTCAGAATGCTCACAGAAACACACACATACACACACAACTGTAACTGTGCAGAGGGCTCATTTGCATATTGTACCCTTTTGCAGTATCAGTTCTGTAAAGGTCAGTATGGTCAGCTATTGACATGTTTGCTGCAAATGCAGTTTAATATGTATGCTGAAATATAATTATAGGGCAAACCAGCCGAGTCCTCTGTGGATATGCATATGCACTGTGGGAGGAAATGTTTACCTCGGTTGTTGACGTTGACCCATTTGTAGAACTTGCCCTTATAAGGCACTGTGTTGAACCTGCTGCACTGGAGGTATCTGAAGCTGGGCTGGTTCAGAGGGCAGGGCTCACGCTTACAGATTTTGTACCTGAGACGCTCTCCCAAGCAGTACCTCCCTCCGTTCTTCGGGCTAGATGACAGAAAGGAAACGTGAGATCACTGTGTTTATGCACTTTGAAGCAACAAAAGACACGCCATTACTGGATGGACTGCTACTGAAAACAGGAGTCAGCTGCAAAGGCTATGTAAGGAGACTAGAATGTAATCAGAATTTGATTGATGTTACATTGTGAATGAGGTAATCTTCTGCACAGATGCTTCTCACGAGCCTATAACGAGTGAAGCTGTTCTTTCCATTGAAAGTCCTGGATATTGTTAGTGCGCCATGATTTACTACAACGCTGAGAATCTGCAGCTGAGAGCGAATACAGATGTAATTGTATCCACATGCATCCATCAATAACTCGAAGGACTCTGTTAGAGGCCCCCGGCCTTGACACTTTTAACACATTTAGGCCATATGTTGTATCTGACTTGCATAAGCACTGCGCAAATGTTAGAGACCAGCCTTCATCTGTCTGATTTCCAGCAAATTGCTGCTGATGCCATCCTGTAAGTGAACTGGATTAGGATTAGGTGTCAGGTTGAGGTTATGGTGAGGCCTGGCCCTCACCAGGCTGAAGGTTGATTTAAGGGTTTGGGTCTGGGTTAAGGTTAGGGTTCAGGTTAAGTTTTGAGTTGAGTTAGTAGTTGGTTGGTGACAGAGGTTAGGGCTAGGGTTGGGATTAAGGTTTGGGTTGAGGTTAGAATTAGGGACAGGGTTAAGATTGAGATAAGGTTTTGAGTTGGGTTTGCATTAGGTTTTGGGCTAGGTTTTGGGCTAATACTTGTGTTGAGGTTAGGATTAACATTGAGATTAGTGTTAGATTAGGAATGTGTTTATGTAAAGTTATGGTTAGGATTGGGTTTTGGGTTGAGATTAGGGTTGGGGTCGTTTTTAGGCTGAGTTTAGGGGTATGGTTAGGTTTTGGGTTGAGGTTAGGGATAATAGATTTTGGGTTGAGGTTAGGATTAGGGTTGAGTTTTGGTTTGAGATAAGGATAGGGTTGGGTTGTGGGTTGACGTTAGGTTTGGGAATAGATTATGGGTTGAGATAAGGGTAGGGTTGGGTTGTGGGTTGAGGTTAGAGTTGTGGATAGATTTTAAGTTGAGTTAAGGGTAGGGATGGGATGTGGGTTAAAATGAGGGCTAGGGATGGG
>JAMWET010006093.1:0-52500 GCA_024036415.1 Prochilodus magdalenae
GGGGACATTAAGTCATGCAGTCTAAAATCAAGTTTGAATGTGAAGAAGCTTGAGAAGACCTTTTTCTCTTACACTGACAGAATGTGACAGACCAGGCTTTTTTTCCTTCTCAAATGAAGAATGCAAATACATTTACAGTAGAGCCACTTCCAGGATTACTCATCTTACAGGTAGGCCAATGTTAGGCCAGTCCCAAAAAAGTAAAAGAAGTTTATTGGTAATAAGTTTAACCAATGCATTTTGAATTCTTGCATGGTTTTTGATACGTATCTGTTTTTAGGATGTCATACATTAGCTTTCAAAGAGATTTTGATTTTGGAGTGATTTAATTAATTTTTTTCTTAAAGATAAAGACTTCTGCAACAGTATGTAAAGTCATTTATTATTATACTTATATACTCATATACCTATAAGGTCTTAATTATTATTATTATTATTATTATTAAATTTACTTATATTAGACTAATTGAAAGAAATGGAATCAGACATGCATATATGAGCAGATGATTTTATTTTATTTTCCAAAACAGGAAGATGATTTTTAGGCAGTGGCTGAGCTTTTCTAGAAGAGATTTGAAGATTTCCTTGGGCTTAGCTGTTACCTCAGATACCACTGTCTGGTATTAGACATGTGAGGCATGTGAGCAGACTTTGGACGATGCTACAAATGCCAGCAATGCTGAGTGTGTGTTTCCAGCAGCTTCTGATAATTTGACTAGAAAGATTAAACCATTGTTTCCACAAAGACCAAAAATATGAAAGAAAAATACAGAAATTCAGAAGAAGCAGTGTTGTAGAGAAAAGGCCTGATTAGGAAGTGAAGGACAGTGTAGTCAGGTAAGACCATTACCTGTGATCATTAGCTAGACAGTGTAGAACTTAACATATCAGTTTCAGGTTTTTGTATCACTGACTACACTGTTGTAACTTCATATGAACTTTACATGCTGCCCGTTTCTGCAGTTGTTTCAGTGTAGAGGGGCATTAAATGTGCTCTGTAAGACGAACATATGAAGGTGTTTGTATCTGTTGTTGTTGGTGAGGACAGAGCTGTGTTTGGAGTGCTGTATTATTACTGATAAAGGCTGATTGAAAATGAAGGACAGTGTCAGCTGCCTGTAGTCCCAGTGTATGTGTGAGACTACAGGGTGAATTCTCTCCCAGTGTTTCCTGTCCTATAGATTTCTTAGTGTCAACAATAAACACTGATCGTATGCTAGTAAGATACGGTGTCCCTCATGGATCAGTGCTCGGGCTGCTGTTTTTCTCTCTGTACATGTAATCTCTCATCTGTAGTTTTGACATCAGCTTTCACTGCTATGCAGATCACCCCCTACTCTATAAATCACCCACCCAAATGAGGCTTTGAACCTCCATAAACTTGAAGAATGTGTTAAAAACACCAAAGACTAGACGACTAACAATTCTTTCTTCTTAATCCAAATAAGACTGAGGTCTTACTACTTGGACCAAAGAAGAGAGATCTAATCTCTCCAAATTTGTACTGGCCACACAGGTACTTTTCTTGTGTAGCCGCGAAAATCTGGAATCATCTCCCGATCTCCATTCGGGACACACGCTCTACATTTAAAACTAGACTCAGTTTGTGTGTGAGTGTGTTGCTTCGAGAATATAAAGTATTAATGTATTTGAAAATTAAAAATTTTCTTTACAATCATCATTGAATCAGTCATGTCAAGAGCATTTTAGCTGTACTTCCTCTCGGTCTCTATTACAGTTTATAACAGTTTATAATCAAAGATTTCCCACCTTTAGACATAAAACAAGGGAAGACACGATTTTAATGGCAGAAATGACACTTTATTATCAGACCTGCTTTATAATGTCTTGTATATTATAACACTTCATGTGATGGTCATGTTAAGAGGATTCTATCTTGGTGTGCATTTTGTGAAACACTTTATAGTTTGGAATCACATTTACAGTCATTTGAGAAGCCATATTTGATAATTCTGTTCAGGAAAAATACATTATAAATCTCAGCACAATTCAATACAAAATGAAATTTCAGCAAATTTAATGACAAATAATTTCAAAATGTGGAACACTTCAAGCTTTTCATGAGTAGTAATGTCTATGCTGATAATTATAAAAGCTTATACCAGTAAGCAGCAGGTTTCTGTTGACATTAGGAATCATAACTCTTGATAGAAGGAGTGCACTGTTTGTATGTATGCAAATACACAATGGTGATTATGTTCCACTGCTTGAGAAGTAAGGCTGTTTGCCTCACTGTGCTGGAGTACTTCTACAAAGCTGTTTTACAGTAAAAATGAATGACAGGCCACTGTATCCAGCTATATAGTGAAGGCTGTGCTACTGATGCTCTGTGATACGCTCTGTTTTCTCTGGCGCTTTAGTGAAGTGAGTTTATTTGTACTGCTTGAAAAAAACAAAAATCTGAAATAAGTAATGCTTATTTTATTTATTTAATTATTAAGTAAAACAAGCAGTTTGTGCAATAGTTTTACTGAATGTTTTGGTAATTAAAGTGTTTCTTCATAGAGACCCATTTTTCCATGGTACATCTGGGTGGTGCTATAGGGTCTTGCTTTTCCCATACACCATATTCAATTCTCATTTAAGAACTACTTAATGTGGGATCATTTCGGGACACTTTGTGTCTTCTAGAATTAAATTTTGTGTTTTAGTAATATGTGAAATGGACACATTGACACAACAAGTCAAACCCCCATCTATTTTTTAAACTTTGTAATAATCTCTGGTTAGACGGGAGCATGTAGCTTGACTGTACCTGTGCCACACAATGCCTAACACATTTGCAGGGATAGCAGGGCGCACAGCTGTGACTGCTATACTGTTTTTTTTTAGTACAGCTGTATTATGTTGTTTTTCTCCAAACAACTCAAATGAAAATGAAAGAACACAATATTAAGCATGTTATTATGATATGCATCCCTTACATGCTCTATGATATGTGGAAAACTGTTCATTTACTAATTATAATATACATCAAGACGGAACTGTATAATCTTCATATAAAATGAATAACCTGAGTGAGGAGCAGCTACAAAGAAAACACAGGAAAGAGTTAAAAGAGCAGTAAATAAGACAGCTTCAGTTCTGCAGACTGAGAAATGATGGTTAATGTATGTAATGCGAGCAAATAAGCAAAGTGGTTTAAAAGGCAAGAGAATTTTTTTTTTTTTTTTTACCTCCATTACTTTCATACTTTCACAAATTAATACAAAATTATATCTTCAATAATCAGCATCAAAACATTTGATATAGTTCAACCTTCTGTGGAGGTTCAAATGTCCTTTCCTGAGCAGATGCACTGTTTGGGTCTCTGTCAGGTGATCTATCCCTCTTTCTAAGGCATCACAACCACATCATCATAACCTGAAACATTTTAAAATAAATCACAAACCTCGTAACACAGACATGACATCATCACTATCACTGTACAGTCCTGCGTATGTAACATTACAGAGATGCAGATCCATGTCTAACTAATAACACTCTGCAATGACGTGTGCAGGAGTAAAGAAAACAAGTGTAGACTCACCTGCTGCACCTCCTACATCCTGTCCAGCAGTGATGACATCATCATAGCCCTCTGGTGTGCACACTGCATCTACATATTCAGACAGAGTTTGATGGCAGTGAGAAACAGATCTGGTTTATTAATGAACTGATATGTGTGTACACTGTGTGTTTATAATGAATTCTCCATTCTTAGATAAACTAACCTGATGTAATGTTTGGATTCTCTCCAGCAGAAATGACATCATCATAGAGCTCCACTTTGTCCTCTGTTCAATGTAGAAATAAACACCAGTAAATGTGATTATTAAAGCTTAATTATACAGTTCTGTCACATTAAGAGGCGCATCTCTCACAGCAGTAACTTGTAACGAACTTGGTAGTCGGGTGAAGGCTCCCAGGGAGAGAGATGCAACACGTGATTAGCTACGGGCCCCGAACTCTGTAAAGAAGTCCACACAGGAGGCAGCCATTGCGGTGTACTGGAGACCATTTATTGGGCAGGGGAGCACCCACACCTCGTTCATCACAATCCCAGATAACAGCAGTGCAGCAGAACATACAGGCTACAACCTGGAGCAACCATCCCGCATGTCCCACGTTTCATTTCTCTCTCTCGCTCACCACATACAGCGTGCATGCCTCAGTACAGTCACTTAAAGTGACCGTTACAAACTGATGGTACACTGTTAGTGGTGAGAGTGATTACTCTAGATCTCAGCTACTGTACAACAGCTACCAAACTAGGAGGAGAAGGAGTAGCTACTACAGCAACACACTGCTAGAATCATATTACGGTACGTAGATGAAGGGAGTAACTGCTGAAGTGTGTGTGTGGGTGTGTGCATGTGATGAACAGATTTGTACAATTTCCATTAATGCTCTGTACCAGTGTTTTCTCTACATGTGAATCCTGCTCTATTAGTCATGTACCAATATGTGGTGATTCTACACAAACCAAACTAGAGCTGCTGTACTGCAGGACAGATGGGAGATTTAACAGTGCTGAAAACACACCTGCTAATCTATCCAGTGTCTGTCCAGTAGTGATGACATCATCATAGTTCTCTGGAGTGTCTTCTGTTCCCACATCACCTAAAACAGATGAGTAACAGATTTTAACAGAGAGAGTTCAGTGGTCTTTCAGTGAAGTGGTCTCTATAAATACACCCACCTTTCAGGTCACTGGTGGTGACGTCATTATAATATTCAGGCTTTTCCTCATTTACAGCCTTTCCTGGAAGAGAAAGAGGAAAGTTCATTTCTCCATCAGTCTATCAGCTGGATGGTCCTGCAGGGGTAAATACTGGAGTAGCAGTTATATTATTATAGTTATATTATTATATTACAACATTGGTGAGGACACAGCTGTGAGAGTATCAAATCAGCTGTAGAGGAATCAGCAACATCTACAGAAGAACTGAATCTGATCTGTACTAGACCTCCATCTTACACTGAGACACTAAATCTGACCCCAGCTCCCATAAAGACTTAACACAGCACACGGTCATAGAATAAAACACAGTGCTGTGTGTAAAATGTTTAGGACACTACAGTAGAAGGCCTGGAGTTCCTGAATGATTAATTTTATTATTTGTATTTCTAATTGTAAGTTGTGTAAAATGCAATAAAATCATGAATCTGTGGTTTGTTACTTCTCCTGAACCTGTCTTTCACTGACAAAACATCAATCCATTTAGTAAATATTAGGAATTTGATACCTGCAACACTTTCAAACATTAGGGACACAGGCATGCTTACCACTATGTTACACCAGGTTTACTTGTTACTGGTTTGGAAAACTGCTGACTGATTCCTAAAGCCTCATGCAGTTTATAAAGCCACACAGTTGTAGCATGTGTAGAATGAGGCCTGGTGGTGTCTTGCTGAAATGATCATGGACATCCCAGAAAAAATATTTCATTGTGATGGTAGCAGATCTCTCTAAAATCCAAATATACACCTCTGTATCTGCACCAACTCCTCCAGAATCGGGGTTTGTACATTTCTAATATTATCTAATATCAACTGAAGGGACAGACTGACCCTCGAACACACTCACACTCTTACCTGAGAGAAGCTCCTCATCCACGTCCTCATATCCTGAATGCTCTGTTTTAGAGAGGGCACTTCCTGTTAGAAATGTATTTAAACAGTGTCAAACAAAAGTACCCAGAAGGAGACATGTCTATCTCCTCTCTTTTCTTCTTGCTTCTGTTTGGAAGATGCAGGATCACTCACACCCACCCACCCACACGCACCCCACACCCACCCACTCACCCAAACCACACACACAAACCACACACACACACATTTCACTATTTATTAAAATTGCTTTGCAGGTCATTGGGAGAGACCTGAGATTCCCTCCAGTAGGGGGCTTCACATATCATTTACCAGTCTGGGTCATTCTTTTAGTGATGAGTCTGTGGTCGATCTCCTCATAGATTGCCTCTGCCGGAGTCCTACGCTTCCTCTTAGAGAGCACTGTGAGGGAGACAGAGAGGAACATGGACCCAGTTCAGTAGAAGAGAAGACTGATGACAGATTGAAGGACTAATGATGTTTAGAGAATGTACAGAAAGTGGATTGTAGATGATCTCTGAATCTCTCTACCTCTCCTGAGCACTCGGTTCTGGTACAACAGCACAACCAGAAGCACTAAGGCCAGGAAGAGCAGCACTCCCAGAACCAGAGGAGACACTGGATAGGTGGATGTAACAGCTGCTGATGGAGTTTCTGAGAGAGTAACTGCCTCTTTCTCTGTCTGACCAACTGTAAAACATAGAAACTCCATGGAACAATGCATGTAGCAACATCTAGAAACATCTAATAAATGAATAATAGAGTACCTGTGATGGTAGTTACAGATGGAACAGTGGGTGATACAGATATGTCTGCAAATAGAAAAGGATCATCATTAGGTAAACAGAGGCTGTGTCACTTGATGGACACTATGGACTTCATTTACAGGTCATGCTCAAACTGGATTAAGAACTTGTTGAACAAAAGTAGAACTTTATTCAGTAATTACACAGCAGTGTCTTAACTTTCTGTTTATAACTTCTTTACCTTTTATTCATAACCATTTCATAACCATAACATGTATAATAATAAAATAACTGCAGATACCAAAATAAAACAAAAAATAAAAAAAACAGAAGAGAAATGTTGGTCTGATCTACAGTCCTGAAATGTAACACACTTCTCTGACCTGCACAGGTGACTCCAGCGTGCTGCCTGTGGGAGCAGTCAGTGTGGTTCTTCAGGGAATGAGGACAGTCCCACAGGTGAATCTCATTCCCTCTACACTTCACTCTGTTCAGCCAGACAGGCCCTGAACCAGCACCAAACACAGAACTCCCATCACGCCTCAGCGCCGACCCACAACCCAGCTGCCTGCAGACCACCTGAGCATCCCCGATGTCCCACTGATCATCACAAATGGACCCCCACTCAGAGTTATGATACACCTCCAACCTCCCAGAGCAGCTTCCATCTCCTCCCCTCAGCCTGAGAGGCAGGTGATCTACATCACACATGAGGAGATACAGAAACACTGATGAACTAATGCAGTTTCAGACGTATATTCAGTAGGGTGCATTTTTCTGAGGTCAACAGTCACAAACT
Organism: Prochilodus magdalenae; assembly: GCA_024036415.1. NCBI lineage: Eukaryota > Metazoa > Chordata > Actinopteri > Characiformes > Prochilodontidae > Prochilodus > Prochilodus magdalenae. The sequence continues at coordinate 7,159 of JAMWET010006093.1, forward strand.
TTAAGCTTAGATGAGGTTAAAAACATAAGAATGTACAGTCAGGCCCAGAAATATTTCTGTACCAAAAGTTATTGTTACTACAAGTTACTGTTATTTTGGAGTTCTCTACTACCGCATACTGGAGTTCAAATAAAATAATTTGATATATATTTGTACATCCAGCTTTAATTTAATTATTAAATCCACAGGAGCAGCAGGTTAGTGTGTGTTTGGAGGGGGGAGGGGGATCTAGGCAGTCTCCATCTCTCATCATGCAGCACTGGCTTCCCGCTGGGCTTAAGTTGCAGCTACCACTGTATTACTGTGTTGCTGATTTACTACTGCTAGTGACTGTTCAGGTACTGCTGATGCATTTATGTAGAGTTGTTGTAGTTTACACAGACTTCTTACGGTTCAGCGTGAAGCGGATTACTAGTGCTGATAGTCACCTCAGCTATCTTTAAGCTTGTGGGTGTAGTTGGTTTAATTCACCCAGTACTTTTAGGTGCTGTAGAAGTGTGATGAACCAATGAAGAGTATTTTCTTGATGACCTGACAGAGTCTTAGAGTGCAGTGACACTATTATCAAACTCTGAACTCAAAGATTATGTGTCCTTACTTGAAGATTGACTCTGGTATAGATATGAGGAGAGTTGATGATGGCGTTGCAGCGAAACATGTTTCCTCTCTCCTGTTAGTGCAGAAAAATATTTATTAACCTGTCACCAGTTTTACCCACTAATTCAACTCTGTAGAGCATTACATCATACACATTCTCTCTATTCCATCATTCTTAGATGTTCATGATCATTATGTTCACTTCAAGTCTGAAATAATTCTACACATGATAAACTTAATCACAGAGAGAAACTGACCTGAACAGGTAATACGAGCCACCTCATCACTATTATCACAGGTGTTCTGTCCCCAAGGAGAAGATGGACACTGCCACAGAGTGGAGTCATGTTTCCTACATTTCAGATTATCCAGCCAGTTAGGAGCTGATCCCACTCTTGCTTTGGATTGGCTCTCACTGCCAGATCTTCCACAGTTCAGCTCCTGACAGATTAAACTGGCTGTTTCTTCATTCATATCTTTTACACAAACGTTACCCCAGGTTCCATTGTAGAACACCTCCAGATTCCCCTCACAGCCCTCAGTGAGTCTGATCTCTTTATACTCTGGTGGGAGAAGAAGGATCACTATTTAGTCCTGGTGTATTTCAGAATCAACATAGAGTAACTGCTTTAGAGATGTAACCTGCACCTGTCAGTCATCACTCTACCTGAGCACACGACTCCTACATCCTCCATATGTCCACATTCATCCTCTCCACACAGCTGAAATCTACAGTTCCACAGAGACGTCTCGTTCCCCTCACACTCCACCTCATTCAGCCATATGGGTTCAGTCCCAGGTCCAAACTGGGCTGGTAGCAGGACACTGAGGGCCACTCCACACTGCAGCTGTCTGCAGACCACCTGCGCATCCTTAATATCCCATAAGTCATCACACACTGTCCCCCATGAGCCTCTGTGGAAAACCTCCAGCCTTCCTGCACAGTCTCCTCCAGAACCAACTAGCCTGATGGAGCTGTGAGCTAAAATTACAGATACAGTAAAGTGATATACAGTCATAGAGTGAAAGAGAATCCCAAGTTCTGCTCCATGTACATCACTTATTAATTCAAGATTAATAATATACTTAAATACGTATTACATATATACACTTTCTATACACAGATTTTATTAGTGAAGGTGGAGTTTCTTAGCTGCTTTTGCTGCACCTTCTAAACACTTTAGCTCTGTGGCAGAACGTATTACAACTGAGACTATGTACACAGAGCTTGAAAATTCAGCTATTCATTTTCTAAACAGGCTGCAGGCTGAACGTTTAATACGCTTAAGTGTCTTTTACTACAGTTTACACATTTACACATATTAAAGCATTCATAAATAACTCCACAGTACTTACCTGAGCAGGTGATGTACAGCTGTTCTCTGGAGCTGCAGTTGACTTCTTGTGCGCTGCTGCAGTTCCCCAGATGAGCTTCACTCCCAGAACAGTTGAAACCCATCACACACATGTGGCTATGTTCAGGACTGGATGGAGAGGAGCTGGAGAAGCCGAACACAGAGCCACAGCCCAGCTGTCTGCAGACCACAGAGGCCACAGACCAACTCCAGGAGTCCAGCAGAACTCTCCTCCAGTCCTGCCTAAAGTACACCTCCACCTCCCCCTCACACTCCATCCCTCCAGACAACCGCACTCGCCCCTCATGAAGCACCAAAGAGGAAGCTGGAAAACATAAATATTGATTTTAGAAATTTTATGAGATGCTTCATTTTACCTGACTCTTCTACATTTAGGCACACTGGACACGACTCAACAAACTCACCACTGCAGATGACTCCAGCATCCTGTTGATGAGAGCATGCAGCTCGACTCCATGATGAAATGGGACATTGTGACAGGTGTGTTTCGTTCCCCTGACAATCAAACACATCAGCCCAGATCCGGCCACTCCCCTCCCCAAACCAGTCTGACCCCACCACAGCCACAGCACTCCCACACTTCAGCTGACCACAGAGGACACTGGCAGCTCTCATATCCCAGCTTACATCACACACTGTGCCCCACTCACTGAGGTACTGGAGCTCCACTCGACCAGAACAGGAGTCCGAGCTGTTCACCAGTCGAGCCCCTGTGTGACCTGAACACAGAGATTATATTTAAACAGCAGATAAACAGATAAAAATGCAGGTACATTAATTAACATGGTGAAATGTTAGGTCAGTAATTAACAGGACTGTATGTGTATCTTTAGGTGCTACAAAACTTGCAAGTATTTTAAAAAAGGAGGGAAAACCAGAAAGGAGTAAAGCAGAAGACAAACAGAGTCAAAACCAGATTATCAGACAGAAATAGAACACTCATATACTGCGGGTGTAGCAAGAATTCACAAACAGTGTTTGGGAAACCAGGGGCATATAAGCAAACTGGCGTAATGGAAAACAGATGTGTGTGGTCAGTATTTTGGGGGAATAACGAATGGGAAAACGGGATGTGATTGGGTGGTGACGGACATGTGACAATGATGTCATTGGCCAGTGAATTCTGGGAAATGAGTTTAGGAGACCGGAGGTCGAGGGGAAGCCAGGAAGGCATGAAATACTTAATAATCTTGAATAAACAGAAAAAGTATTTTCATGCTTGTTTTAAGAACTGAGAATACAGAGAATAGTACACACACAGGAGTTAAACTCACTGCTGTTTAAATATGATGATTTTCAGCTTATCCTTGCAAAGCGGAGATACATAGAGTAAAGATAATAAGAATAAACTGTAAAACCCTTTAATTATGACATTACAGCCTGAAACATCTGGAGAATAAATACATCACAAGGCCCTTTGTTTACATAAAGGTTGATTCCATTCGCACAGGATTATATAACACTGTGACAACACTGTTACACTGTTATACTGTTACACTGTTACACTTTTAAATATCAAATATTATACTTAACCTGAACATATGATTCCCACATCACTGTCATGAGTGTGGTTGAGTCTGAATGAAGGTGATTTTAAACAAAAGGAAATCTCAGATTCATCCCCTCTACACTGTAGCTCCTCTGACCACACCTGACCCTCCCCTCTGCCAAAAGCAGCTCCTCCCAGCACCTCCACAGGAAGCCCACAGCCCAGCTCTCGACACACAACCTCTGCATCCTGCTGGTCAAAGTCAGCATCACACACCGTGTACCAGGTCTCTCCCTGAAACACCTCCACTCGCCCAGAGCACTGATGAGGACCACCAGCCAGTCTGGACTTTCTGTGACCTGTGTGTGATATAACCACATTAGAACTGAGCAGGACACAGAAAAAGAGAAACAGCACTTTTTAGGTAGAATGATTCCTAGCTATAGTTACACACTGTAACTCTCTTCGAGTTTTATACTGTAGATCAATTACATGATGCAGTATCAAACAGATTTTTATTTTTATTGCTGTTCAAAATTGGGTTGAATGGAGAAACCTCCACGCTCACCTCAGATATAAAAACACATTCAGGCTCACTGTGAACTCATCAGGATATCTGAGATGTGGTTGTGGGGAATAAGGTTTTGTGGACTGACTGATTAAATTGTGTAATTTGAATCATATGGATTGAAGGAGGTCTGCATATTTCTTTTTGAGAGGCTGAAAGCACATCCCCCCACATAGTATATAATATATAAGCATGAACACATTAAACACTGAACAATTTAATAACTTATTTCAGGTTGTTTGGGCTTGTGTTTAGCTTTTCTGTACCATTTTCTATTAAAATTATTAAAACCTACCTGAACACTGAATTTCAATATCTAAAAAATGATTACAGCTGTGTTTGCCCCATCCCAGTGATCCACAGTGTTTAAGTGTAGACTCTGATCCACTGCAGTCCACATGACTCATCCAGATTGGTCCAGATCCTCCATCAGCAGCATCCAGAGTTAATGGCTCCCCACAGTCTAACTCTCTACACACCACTGCAGTATTACTCATATCCCAGGTAAGTGCACACACTGTTCCCCACTCTCCTCTATGAAGAACCTCCAGTCTCCCAGCACAGCGGCTCCCACCATCCACCAACCTCACACTGTCTGTCAGAGTGAAAGAGTGAAAACTTGTTGTAAACATGAAATGTAGTAAAATATGATCTGATATGATATGATATGATACTCCTCTACATCAACAAAATATAACAAAATTCCCCAAAAAATTGAGTTGCTGTGTAAATTTTAATAAATGTAAATAAAAATAGAATACAATGATTTGCAAATCTCATAGACACTTATTTAATTCACAACAGAACACAGAACACATATCAGATGTTGAAAGTGGGACATTTTAACATTTCATTAAAATTCTGAAAACCCATTTAGAACTGGCTGCAATGCTTCTCAGAAAAGTTCAATCCACAAATGCAAGTTAAAGCTGTATCTTGGAAAGAATAAACCATATGTCAACACAATCCAGAAACACCACCATGTTGGTCCAAAGTTAATTTAAAATGGACTGAGGAAAATGGAAAACTGTTCTGTGGTCAGATGAATCAAAATCTGATAATCATTTTGGAAACCACAGACGCTGTGTCCTGCAGACGGGACCATCCAGCTTGTTATCAGCACACAGTTCAAAGGACTGCATCTCTGATGGTATGAGGTAGCATTAGTGCCAATGGCATGGGTGGCTTACAATCATGGATTATCAAGGCACTATCAATGATCAACAGAATATGAAGGAATACTGGTCCCATCCAGACAACGTCTCTTTCAGGGAAAGCCTTGCAAATTTCAGCAAGACAATGCTAAACCACATACTGCATCCGTCTCTACAGCATGGCTGCCTGGAGTCCAGATCCGTCACCAATAGAAACATTTGGTACATCATGAAACATAAAATCCAGCAAAGAAGACCCAGGACTCTTGAGCAGCTAGAATCCTGCATCACACAAGAATGAGATGACATTCCTCTCCCAAACTCCAGCAATTGGTCTCCTCATTTCCCAGATGTTTTCAGGCTGTTGTTAAAGGAGATTGGATGCCACACAACAGCAGACATGACCCTGTCCCAAAGTCTTTGAGATGTGTTTGATATCAAGTTCTACAAGTTAATAATTCTGATGAAATGATAGAATGTCTCTCTTTCAACATCTAAAGTGTGTTCTATGTTCTGTTGTAAATAGAACATTGGTCTATAAGATTGCAAATCATTACATTCTGTTTTTATTTACATTTCATATTTTACACCGCAGGTCGACCTTTTTTTGGAATTTAAAGTTGCATATTAATAAAATAAATAAGTGAATAATTAGATAAAGTGCTTACCAGCACACACCAGTCCCACATCACTGTCATGGGAGCAGTTGTGTTTGAGTGAATGTGATGTTGGACAGGAGTGAATCTGAGATTCGTTGCCTCTACACTGAAGCTCCTCTGACCACACCTGACCCTCCCCTCTGCCAAAAGCAGCTCCTCCCAGCACCTCCACAGGAAGCCCACAGCCCAGCTCTCGACACACAACCTCTGCATCCTGCTGGTCAAAGTCAGCATCACACACCGTGTACCAGGTCCTACCATGAAGAACTTCCATTCTCCCAGAGCAACGATTAGAACCACCAACCAGCCTGACTCCTAAAAAACGATTATGGGAAAAATAATTTAAGGATGTGTCATACACAGGTTTAAATATTAGTAATTCTATTAAGTTTAATGCATTGAATTCTGCACAACACAGCAAGAAGTAGAACAAGAGATCCTTTCATAAGTGCCTTTCTAGAGCAGTTTATGAACACAATGCTTAGATAACTGTAATGACTCTTTCCCGTGTACCATCCCTGATCAATCCTGATAACAGTGTGTTTAACTCAGACTCCTGCAGACTCTTCCAGTTCAGTTTGTTAATGTGTACTCCTCGGGCCTCAGCACTGCTAAACAGCCAGCATTTATCGAGCTACACATTACATACCATAATTATAACAAAGAGGAGTATGTTTCCTTACAAAGTTTTTTCATTAAAGTCAATGCCAGTAGAGGAATCAGTTTGTGTAGTGAAGGAGTGACTGTACTAGTAGGCACTGTGTAAAAGTTTGATGGATGTTAAATTGGCCAGGGCAGCACACAGTATTGATTCACCTGAGTCACTTGTGTGGATCATTTCAGGTTGGTGAACCCTCATCAGGAGGTGGGCAGTGTGGCCTTTCCTTTCTAGTGCTTCCTTTAATTGGACTACTGATATGGGATGAAGTGATGTCCCGGTCTGAATTTCACTTGAGTGTTACCACGTTACCTCCCTTCACCAGCCTGTACTACTGTGTACAGCACCTAGAGTTATACCTTGTGATTCCCTATATCTATATCTGTCCTTATCATGGTAAACAGTGCTGTAGTGGACCAAGGGGGAGGGGCAAGGAGAGAACACATGTGTAAAACCTCCTGGCGATATAAGGGACAGTGGTAGGGTCCTGAGGGGGAGCAGGTGGCTGGAGGCACGTGCTGTTGATTGAGACGTCAGGTTTGGCGTGCTCTGGGAGAATCCTGGGATCTCCATTTTTGCTGTAACCGGCGTAGGACGTGAGAGGATACAGACGTGACATCCATAAGGCTTTTATGAACTGAACAAGTGTTGGGAACTGAAACTCTACTTTGCGCAAGTGCCTTTTCTCTCCCACTTCTCCCTGAGTGTATAACGCAGTTCTGACCATTGTGCTACTCTACTGTTAATGGGTGTTGTAGGTATGCTAGCCATAGTTTTAACTTGTGTGTTACTGTGTATAGTCTCTTTGTCTTTTTTTAGTTGGTTACAGTTATTCACCTAATTCCATACCCTCAGTTTGTAGTGCCTGCTTGAGTGTGCAGTGCTTATGAGTAGTCTGAGGAGCATGTGTAATTGTGGATTGAAGTGGATTGAATTATTTCACAGTGTGTAATTTGAGGTGCCCTTTTATTATGGTATGCGAAGGAAGGAATCGGGTTGGGGGTTGATTAATTGTGAGCTTTGCCCTGAATCTATTAGAGCATATTTTTATAAAGTGTCTATTTTTATATATGTACGTAATTAAGTGATTGTGTACCAGATTCTGTCATTTCTCTAAACCGGACCTCCCCAGTTTAACAAAGGTGGTGGCAGCGACCCTTTTAACTTCTTCTATTTAATTAATTACTCAGCCTTGCTCGGCTACGGGCTTCACCACAGGACTGTAATTTCTGTATTAAAATATTTGTAATATATTTTAATCTGTAATATGTAAGAACATTCATAATTAATGTAACAAAGTGTAAGAGGTAGAAAATGTGAAAGTGATGGTCTAAAATCTTTCTGTAGTTACTTTTTTCTAATGTAGTGAGTTTACCTGAGCAGATGACTCCGGCACCTTTGGAGCGATCACAGTTATGTTTACTTGATTCTGATGATCTACAGCTCTTCAGTGTAGACTCTGATCCTGTACAGCCCACATCATCCATCCAGATTGGTCCTGATCCTGGTCCAAAGTGAGCATCACTCAGTGCATCTACAGCCTCTCCACAGCCCAGCTCTCTACACACCACTGCAGCATCTCTCATATCCCAGTTATCACCACACACTGTTCCCCACTGTCCTCTATGAAAAACCTCCACTCTCCCAGAACAGTGACTCCCACCTTCCACCAACCTCACACTGTCTGAGAAAGACACATGTAGGGAGGGAAAGAGAGAGCAAAGAATGAAAGAAAAACAAAAATAGAGATAGGTACTAACATAATTGCAAATTTAACAAATCATACTTGAATATACTTTATACAGATTAACTGTGACTGTCTCTCTTACCAGCACACACCAGACCCACATCACTGTCATGGGAGCAGGTGTGTTTGAGTGAAGGTGATGTTGGACAGGAGTGAATCTGAGATTCGTTGCCTCTACACTGAAGCTCCTCTGACCACACCTGACCCTCCCCTCTGCCAAAAGCAGCTCCTCCCAGCATCTCCACAGGAAGCCCACAGCCCAGCTCTCGACACACAATCTCTGCATCCTGCTGGTCAAAGTCAGCATCACACACTGTGTACCAGGTCTCCCCATGAAGCACCTCCACTCTCCCAGAGCAGTGAGAACCACCAACCAGTCTGACTCCTAAAATGATGTAGGGAGAAAAGAGAACATTTTATTAACGATGAATAAAATCTCAAATAAACTCAAATAAACAAATAAAAAACATAACAGTAATAATAAGCACAGATACTTCCAGACAGGTGCCCAATATGACACAAGTAGGTTAAATACTGTAGTGATCCTACTCATGCTCCGCAGTGGTGTACAATACCTCAGTAAGTGTAATGTCTTAGTGTACTGTAAGTAGTGCGTTGGTGTACAGTAACTGTAATGTGTTAGTGTTTTGTAAGTAGTGTGTTGGTGTACAGTACTTGAGGAAGTCTTACAGTGGGGTGCGAAAGTTTGGGCAGCGTTGTTAATTTTCCTGATTTACCTTTATAAAGCATTGATTGTTTGGATAAAAAAAAATTCTGTTAAATATATCATATAGGGGACAAACACAGTGATATTTGAGAAGTGAAATGAAGTTTATATGATTTACAGAAAGTGTGCAATAATTGTCTAAACAAAATTAGGCAGGTGCATAAATTTGGGCACCAAAAAAAAACCTTAACTCAATATTTAGTAGATCCTCCTTTCGCAGAAATAACAGCCTCTAAACGCTTCCTATAGCTTCTAATGAGAGTCTGGATTGTGGCTGAAGGTATTTTAGACCATTCTTCTTTACAAAACATCTCTAGTTCATTCAGGTTTGATGGTTTCCGAGCATGGACAGCTCTCTTTAAGTGACACCACAGATTTTCAATAATATTCAGGTCTGGGGACTGAGATGGCCATTCCTGAACGTTGTACTTGTTCCTCTGCATAAATGCATGAGTAGATTTTGAGCAGTGTTTAGGGTCGTTGTCTTGTTGGAAGATCCAGCCGCGGCCCAGCTTCAGCTTTGTCACCGATTCCTGGACATTGGTCTTCAGAATCTGCTGATATTGATTGGAATCCATGCGTCCCTCAACTTTAACAAGATTCCCAGTCCCTGTACTGGCCACACAGCCCCACAGCATGATGGAACCACCACCAAATTTTACTGTAGGTAGCAGGTGTTTTTCTTGGAGTGCTGTGTTCTTTTTCCTCCATGCATAACGGCCCTTATTATACCCAAATAACTCTATTTTAGTTTCATCAGTCCACAGCACCTTATTCCAAAATGAAGCTGGCTTGTCCAAATGTTCTTTAGCATACCTCAAGCGGCTCTGTTTGTGATGTATAGTTGAACGATGCACAGTGACTCCATCAGCAGCAAGATCATGTTGTAGGTCTTTGGTGCTGGTCTGTGGGTTGACTCTGACTGTTCTCAACATCCTTCGCTTCTGTTTATTCCAGATTTTTCTTGGTCTGCCACTTTGAGCCTTGACTTGGACTGTGCCTGTGGTCTTCCATTTTCTCACAATGTTTCTCACAGTGGAGACTGAAAGCTGAAATCTCTGAGATAGCTTTCTGTATCCTTCCCCTAAACCATGACGGTGAACAATCTTTGTTTTCAGGTCATTTGAAAGTTGTTTTGAGACTCCCATGCTGCGACTCTTCAGAGAAGATGCAAAGAGGAGAAAAACTTACAATTGTCCCCCTTAAATACCCTTTCTCATAATTGGAGTCACCTGTGTATGGAGGTCAAGGGTCACTGAACTTACCAAACCAAATTTGAGTTCCAATAATTAGTTCTAAAGGTTTTGAAATCAATAAAATGACAACAGTGCTCAAATTTATGCACCTGCCTACTTTTGTTTAACCAATTATTGCACACTTTCTGTAAATCATATAAACTTCATTTCACTTCTCAAATATCACTGTGTTTGTCCCCTATATGATATATTTAACGCAATTTTTTTTATCCAAACAATCAATGGATAGGTAAATCAGGAAAATTAACAAGGCTGCCCAAACTTTCGCACCCCACTGTATGTGTTAGTGTACTGTAAGTAGTGTGTTGATGTACAGGTCATGAGGAAGTGTTATGTGTTAGTCTATTGTAAGTAGTCATGGTTACATACTGAACTAAAGAGTTAGATAAACAACTTTATGTTTTCAGGTTTCATAATGCATTATAATACATGTTAGTAAGACCACTGTGGGCATGAATGTAATGCACTACTACACACTATAAAGTTCTGGTGTTCTGCATTACAACACATACAGGCATATATCCAAGTAAACATTTGTTGGATGTAATAACTTCTGCCCTCAACAAAAAAATTATTGTACAAATGACTTTATAGAGTTTATATATTCTCGCTAACGGAAAACTGTAATACTAGGTTAGCTAGATGGCTACTAGACTAGTAGCGCTTAGTTAGCGCTTAGTACTTTGTTAGCATATCATCACTGTCCCAAGAAAAACAAGTATCTCCAAAATGGTAACTTTACAGGAGAGGTCAAAAACCTCATTTCATTCTAATGTAAGTCAATGGAACCAGACATCTTTCCAAACAGTTTTGGGTCATTTCTGTTGGTCCATTCATCATGAGATTCTCACTCAGTGTAAACAGAAGCTGATGTGTTCAAATGATGCATAAAAGTAAAAATGGACAAAAGTGGAGATACATGTTTTTCATTGGACAGCGACAATATTCATATGTCATATAAGTGTTATGTAACTACTTAACCCTTTAACCTAATACTCAACTTTCTGGTAAATAAACAAGGTGTTATTCTCAACCGGATAATGCCACCTCTACCAATCAGCAGAGGTATGTTAGGCTAAAATAAGGTATTAGAGGTAATGGAGTCTTTCAATAAGTATGTCTTTACTGTTCTCATAAATAGAAGAAGAATGCAACAAGTAAATCACTGCACACATGTGGATTGTTTTTTGGTGGAATGTTTGAAGGTAAGTATATTTTAGCAGCATATTAAAATTTCTGAGATTTTTACAAAAAGAATTATGTAACATTAGACAAACTTTAGAACCAATTGTACAACGTGTGCTTGTAATTATCATTATGTATGGCAAGTAATGTAGGAAGCTCATGAGAGGTGTTACCTCCCAAATTTACAAAGTCCAAACTACAAGCCAGAGAGAAACTCTATCCCACAGATCTCATGTTTCTTAACTGCCTGAAATGCCGTGTTAGAATTCCTTGATAGAACTCACAACACAAAACTGACTGGTCTCAGATTCAAACAAAGACAGGAGCAGGGCTAGACTTGATAATTTTATTTTTCTGTAATTTGTGCTCCTTCATGTTTTATATATTCGATTTAAAAGATTTGTTATTGGTCATATTCATTATTGTTTATATTTTGCAGTTTTATTGTTGTTCAAGTTTTATCATTTTTAATTTTTTACAGTCTAGACTCCAGTCTAGAATCACCACTGCCCGTCCACAAGGCATGAGGGAATACTTTAAATCCAGAGACATGAAAGTTATACACCATGGTGGTTGTGGCTGGTGGCTTGTGATGCCCTAAAAAATTCTACTGAATGTATATGCAAATGTTCAGATTTAGAAATTATAGAAAAATGTATACATTCTTTATACATTCAGGTACAAATAAAAGTTAATGTAATAATAGAATAATGTTGATATTAATGTTAATGTTAATTATAATTGTCTGAGTGACTGAGATTTGTGTTTAGGTTTAGAGTAACTTACCTGAGCAGATGACTCCAGCATAGTTAGAATGGTTACAGGCATGTTTACCCCATAGTGCTGACTGGCATTTCTTCAGTGTAGACTCTGATCCACTACACTCCACATCATTCATCCAGATTGGTCCTGATCCTGGTCCAAAGTGAGCATCACTCAGTACATCTACAGCCTCTCCACAGCCCAGCTCTCTACACACCACTGCAGCATCTCTCATATCCCAGTTATCACCACACACTGTTCCCCACTGTCCTCTATGAAGAACCTCCACTCTCCCAGCACAGCGACTCCCACCATCCACCAACCTCACACTGCCTGTACACAAGAGAAAATAGAACTAACATGAAAGGGAAAGAGAGATGCTGTATTCATGTACAGAAATGCAGACAGAAAATAAGTACCCTAAATTAATATCACACATGAAGGTCAATCTGGGAATACAAGAGCTTCTATGGGGGACATATTTCTTACCAGCGCACACCAGACCCACATCACTGTCATGGGAGCAGTTGTGTTTGAGTGAAGGTGATGTTGGACAGGAGTGAATCTGAGATTCGTTGCCTCTACACTGAAGCTCCTCTGACCACACCTGACCCTCCCCTCTGCCAAAAGCAGCTCCTCCCAGCACCTCCACAGGAAGCCCACAGCCCAGCTCTCGACACACAACCTCTGCATCCTGCTGGTCAAAGTCAGCATCACACACCGTGTACCAGGTCCCTCCATGAAGGACGTCCACTCTCCCAGAGCAGCGAGATCCACCAACCATCCTAACTCCTAAATATTATAAGAGAGTAGAGTATGGTCAGTGTATTAACGTGTTCGTTATAGAAAAAATGGTAATTAAGCATTAGTTTAATTGAAATGCACTAGATATTTCATAATAGTGAAATATCTCTCTAGAATCTGATTTAAGGTGAATCCAGATAGGTAGCTTTATCACAATTGTTTTTCATCTTCCCTAGGATGTTAATTAACCCTACTCCTGGTTTTCATTCAGGACTTCTTAATAATATATGTATTATTATTAGTAGTAGTATTATTATTGTTTATTATTGTTGTTGTTGATAATAATAATAATAATAATAATCATAATAAAAGATTTAGAAGAATCTAAATCTAAAAATAAAAGAATAGAAAGTTTCTATTACTTTAATAAATAGTCATCAATTACCCACAACCACCATTTATTACAAATATACAAAACTATAGCAGCTTACCTGAACAGATAACTCTAACATCTTTAGAATGATCACAGTTATGTTTTCCCCATCCTCTTGTTCTACATTTCTTCAGTGTAGACTCTGATCCACTACAGTCCACATCATCCATCCAGATTGGTCCTGATCCTGGTCCAAAGTGAGCATCACTCAGTGCATCTACAGCCTCTCCACAGCCCAGCTCTCTACACACCACTGCAGCATCTCTCATATCCCAGTTATCACCACACACTGTTCCCCACTGTCCTCTATGAAGAACCTCCACTCTCCCAGCACAGCGACTCTCACCTTCCACCAACCTCACACTGCCTGTACAATAGAGATAAAAAGAAAGGACTTTTCACTCCATGTCATTATGTGTAAATGATTGAATTAATGCATCATTGTGAATCATTATTGTTATTAATGTTGCTAAATAAAAACATTTGGGACAAATAATAAATAATAATACTGAAATCATCAAGTAAACATTCTCAAGTTATACAAAATAAACTATATATTGCTAAACATATAGACGGATTGAAAGAGTATTGATTGGCCATGGCTGTTTCATCCTAGGAGGGGCACTCTCTCCTCATTCACCCTAAAAACTCAATACAGTGAAGAGTGTGTCATTTCATAATTCTCCATTTTACAGGTAAACAGGAAAAAGCTAAATATAGTAAATAACCACACTGTTCTTGATTCCTGCTAGACGCAACAATTATTTTTTTGTTTATATAGATATGAAATAAATGTATATTATTATTATTATTGTTATTATTATTTTATATCATTATATATTATTATAAATACCACAGGGTAAAAATAAAACATGCATTAAAATAAAATCAGTGCTCACCCGCACACACCAGGCCCACATCACTGTCATGGGAGCAGTTGTGTTTGAGTGAAGGTGATGTTGGACAGGAGTGAATCTGAGATTCGTTGCCTCTACACTGAAGCTCCTCTGACCACACCTGACCCTCCCCTCTGCCAAAAGCAGCTCCTCCCAGGACCTCCACAGGAAGCCCACAGCCCAGCTCTCGACACACAACCTCTGCATCCTGCTGGTCAAAGTCAGCATCACACACCGTGTACCAGGTCCTTCCATGAAGAACCTCCACTCTCCCAGAACAGTGAGAACCACCAACCAGCCTGACTTCTAAAAAAGAGAACATGTGATCTTCCTTTTTTACTGATTTCAGTGTGATAGTTTACACTGTTTCATAGATTACTCCCCCTTTAATTATTATGACTAGGCTATAAAATCCTGTTCCACACAATAAGTAATCAGGTGCAGAGACCCTGCTGTATTTGTTAGAATTTTTCTTCTTCTTCTTCTTTTTCTCAGCTGAAACACATCGTAGAGCAAAAGATTCTACAGACCCTGAAACTCAATAATTATTAAAAACATGTCAACTTTTGTACACAAGATGGCCGCCTTATGCAAATGAACACTTCTGAGAAAATACATAATTAATTAAAAATTCTGTAACACATTCATGCAAAAAATTTGATTTGGTTCACAACTAGATTCGGAGGTGGCCTATTGAATTTGTTGCATTTTCACTGATAGGGGGCGCTATAAAGGCTACATAACTGTTACTCAACAACCGTAAGTCCGGTCGAGCTGAAATTTTGTATGCTTCATCTTTGAGACAGTCTATAAGTGAATCTTTCAGGACAATTTGATACATCAAAATTCATGGACTCCATTAGCCAATCAGCTTTCAGTAGGCATTTGACAGGCTTAATATTAACCAGCACGAAATTTGACTGGTATGTCTTTCGAGGGACAGCCAGTAAAATTTCAAAAGATTTGGCCACTAGGCGGTACTATTTTAAAAAAACAAACAAACAAAAAAAGAATATCCATTCAAAACTGGTCTCATAATACTCTGTGGAGACTCTAGGTAAATACAAACCGGATTCCAAAAACAGTTGGGACACTAAACAAATTGTGAATAAAAACTGAATGCAATGATGTGGAGGTGCCAACATCTAATATTTTATTCAGAATAGAACACAAATCACAGATCAAAAGTTTAAACTGAGAGAACGAATCATTTTAAGGGAAAAATATGCTGTTTCAAAATTTCATGGCATCAACAAATCCCAAAACATTTGGGACAAGTAGCAATAAGTGGATGGAAAAAGGAAATTGAGCATATAACGAACAGCTGGAAGACCAATTAACACTAATTAGGTCAATTGACAACATGATTGGGTATAAAAAGAGCTTCTCAGAGTGTCAGTGTCTCTCTGAAGCCGAGATGGTAAGAGGATCACCAATTCCACCATTGTTGCGCAGAAAGATAGTGCAGCAATACCAGAATGGTGTTACGCAGCGTAAAATAGCAAAGACTTTTAAGTTATCATCATCAACCGTGCATAACATCATCAAAAGATTCAGAGAATCTGGAACAATCGCTGTGCGTAAGGGTCAAGGCCGTAAAACTCTACTGGATGCTTGTGATCTCCGGGCCCTTAAACGTCACTGCACCTCAAACAGGAATGCCACTGTCAAGGAAATAACAGAATGGGCTCAGGAATACTTCCAGAAAGCATTGTCAGTGAACACAATCCACCGTGCCATCTGCCGTTGCCAGCTGAAACTCTACAGTGCAAAAAGGAAGCCATTTCTAAGCAAGCTCCACAAGCTCAGACGTTTGCACTGGGCCAGGGGTCTTTTAAAATGGAGTGTGGCAAAATGGAAGACTGTTCTGTGGTCAGATGGGTCACGATTTTAAGTTCTTTATGGTACACTGGGACGTCATGTCATCTGGACCAGAGAGGACAAGGATAACCAAAGTTGTTATCAACACTCCGTTCAGAAGCCTGCATCACTGATGGTATGGGGTTGCATGAGTGCTTGTGGCATGGGCAGCTTGCATGTCTGGAAAGGCACCATTAATGCAGAGAACTATGTTCAGGTTCTAGAACAACATATGCTCCCATCTAGACGTCATCTCTTTCAGGGAAGACCCTGCATTTCTCAACAAGATAATGCCAGACCACATTCTGCAGCAATCACAACGTCATGGCTACGTAGGAGAAGGATCCGGGTACTGAAATGGCCAGCCTGCAGTCCAGATCTTTCACCTATAGAGAACATTTGGCGCATCATAAAGAGGAAGGTGCGACAAAGAAGGCCCAAGACGATTGAACAGTAGAGGCCTGTATTAGACATGAATGTGAGAGCATTCCTATTTCTAAACTTGAGAAACTGGTCTCCTCTGTCCCCAGACGTCTGTTGAGTGTTGTAAGAAGAAGGGGGGATGCCACACAGTGGTAAAAATGGCCTTGTCCCAACTTTTTGGGCTTTGTTGATGCTATGAAATTTTGAAACAACATATTTTTCCCTTAAAATGATTCGTTCTCTCAGTTTAAACTTTTGATCTGTGATTTGTGTTCTATTCTAAATAAAATATTAGATGTTGGCACCTCCACATCATTGCATTCAGTTTTTATTCACAATTTGTTTAGTGTCCCAACTTTTTTGGAATCCGGTTTGTAATTATCAGAAAATGTTGACTTTTTTACTTAACATGGCTTCTATAAATCAACAAATCACTTTGGCCTTGGAATTTACAGCCTATATCGCTATAACTCCTCATCTTTTACTCAGATCAACTTAATATTTTACACACATGTAGGAACTGAAACTCTGATGAGATACAAATGAGTACAAATATTAATGCAGTTAATGCTATAGCACTTAAAAACCCTAAAAAGCTTATTGCAATGTTATTACACAGTATATAGATGAACTCCTGATGTCATTTGATTCAGCTCTCTACCCTGCACCCATGTTGTAATTACATGTTGTGTCAGAAAATTGACTGCTGCTCTGCTATTTTGACCTATTTGTTCAGAAATTACAGCTTCTAAAACCAGGGGTAAAAGGTCAATCTTAATGAAACTTGGTACACATGTCTATCTCAGGCCCCTGATCAATGATCTAAACACCTGAAGGCTTTCTGAATTATTCTAAGGCCTTTAATCTCACTTCTGTGTACCACAATGACCCTCATGCTATAAGGTACTGTACACATAAGCCTCAGCCTCTATGATGTTAATAGACCACTGCTGATTATTTATGGCGAATGAAGACCTGATGATAAACTCCTACTTCCTATAAGTTTTACCTCTCTGTCTGTAAACAAGGTCCAAACTGCTTTAGGTGCCCTGAGGCCCCCCAGGTTAAAAACACCTGAACAGTTCTCAGTGGGCCTCTACAACACTGAGCTGAAAGAGAGATCTTTTCTTTACCTCCTGTTTTGACCGCTTACTTTTTTGACCACTAGATAGAGCCAAATACAAACAAATGACATGGTGCCAAACGACATGAAAACTGCTTGAGCTGTTAAACCTTTATTATCTTCATAGATCTAGTAAAAACGTTCAAACTACTTTAGGCCTTCTAAGGGCCTTACTGGTCCAAAAGGCCTCAGTGGACATATTATGTGCTAGGACGCCCAACTGTTGCTTGTGGCTATATTTTTGATAATAATTGTGTAGCAATTAAACATAACATTTGACTTGTTAGCAAATGCAAAAAATAAATAAAGAAAGAAAAAAAGAAATAGCTGTATTATTGATATTTAACATACAAAATACACATGAAAATATCTTACTTCCCCCTAAATTACACTGTTGTGCTCATAGTGGAAAGCAGCAGTTTAAATGTTCACCAGCAGCTTTACAGTGAAGTTTCAACATCTGGCATACAATGCTATTCTAAATACACACCCAGAGCCATAAGGTGGTAAAGAGGGACTTTACCCCTGAGATGTATTTTCTGCCCCAGTTAAAGATTTAGGAGTAACAGTACAGAAACACATTCTTTTCCCCATCATATATTTGGAACTTGCTGATCCAGTCTCTTTGCCCACTAAACAGCATTCAGCCAAAAAATAATGATGATTAGCTGGTTTATTTTCTTGCTGGTTTGTCATTTAGTTCAGTAGATATGGATGGGCATAACAGAATGACACATCTGATAGCCGCAACACAATAATCACACACCTGTATTTATCTTATTGTTAACTCTGCTCACGCTTGATGTTTTTCACATGACTGTTTATGTTTCATATATTTGAAAAGCACTAATCTCATATTCACAATTGTCAGTTGCCTTCATATTTGTTGAGTTTCCAAAAATGTCTTTGGTGATAAAGGCTATAATAACGAAAAAGTCTTAATAATTGTACTTCCACTGTCTAATTAATAAACATTGTAAAATTAATGTTAATAAAGCACATTATTGCAAATCTAATTTCTTACGTATACCCCATTATTCATTTCAGACAGTTATAACATAAATTCATGATTTGTTTGTGAATACTTATTTGATTACTGAGGAAACTTGTAAAATGTCACTGAGATTTATAAATATTCAGAATGTCAAAGTTCATAGTAATGTTCCAAATGCTGCAAACAGTCAAAAATCTAACAATGACTAAATAACCAAATTATAGAACTAAGAGAATATCTAACAAAATACTGCAGTTTACCTGCACAGATCATTCCAGCAGCTGTAGAATGATCACATACACGACCCGCCAGTAGAGCATTTCTTGCTGCACATTTGTTGACTGTAGACTCGGATCCGTTACATATCCTCATATATTCCCACACTAGTCCTGGTCCTGATCCAAATGGAGCATCACTCAATGCATCCACAGCCTCTCCACAGCCCAGCTCTCTACACCCCACTGCAGCAGCTTTCATATCCCAGTAACCATCACACACTGTTCCCCACTGTCCTATATAAAACATATCCACTCTTCCAGCACAGCGACTCCCTCCATTAATCAGCTTTATAACATCTGTTTATGAGAGAGAGAAAGGAAGAAACAGACAGAAAGAACACAAATTAATAGAGATAATAGAGCAAGTAAAATTTCCTTATGGCCTTGTATGGGCAGCTGCTGGTTTAGTACTCTGGTCCTACAACAGCGATAATGTACTGCTGAGGAGACTTAGATTAATAATTCAGAATGATATTATTCTGATCCAAATATAATATAATACTACAAGTACTAAAGTGTATTATTTACCATATTATTTGAGTATTTATTAAAAATAGTTACTTACCAGCTGTGGAGAGAGTGATGGTGGAGGACAGAAGAATGAAAAACACACAGCTGTCCATCTCCCTCTGACCTGCACACAGTCCGTTCAACTCAGCAGCAGAACAAGCTTCACCTCCACCTCAGACCCACACAGACAGAAAGAGAGACACAGAGAGAGAGAGAGAGAGAGAGAGAGAGGGAGAGAGAGAGAGAGAGAAAGAGAACCCCCCACAGCCGCCAATCACACTCACTATTACCTTATTAGAAAGAGAAGAGGAAATCATCAAACACTTTCAGTGACAAATCAGAGGAGGCATTTTCTCTCCCTCCATATATATCAAAAGAGCGTCAGCGCTGATGAACAGAACTCCACCTCCGTCTCTAGAGGAGTGTGTGTGAGGAGAGACGCTCACAGCAGTGTGGTGAGACACACACCAACATACAGGAGACTGAGTTCAGAGAGGAAACACTCCAGTGTAATACAGCACTAATGCTGCACCTGCAGAGACACACTGACTACCATCTCTCTCACACACACACACACACACACACACACACACTCACAAACACAAACACACACACACACACACACACAGTTTATTAATTGTTTAATATTGACAAATAAAGACCTATCAAACTAACACGACTCTCTTCTGCACTCCATCACATCCCCAGCTCTCTCTCTCCTACTCCCCTACACACACCTGCTGATACGCAGCTTCCTGTTCCTCCACTAAACCAGAAGCTTCAAAGGAAAAACAGCTCCAGCTGCCAAACAGATCTTTATCAGCAGCTTACAGGTTTACCACATCACATACAGAATTACTGCACTGCTCTAAACATGGAGATACAGGACAGACTTTAGCTTCATGCTGCTACAGTAAAGTGATCACTGGTAATGTAGAGGAGAGAGAGGAGCATGGGTTTAAACACAGGTTAAAGGAAGAAGGAGAACTGGATATGGGAGAGTGTTCCAACAGTGTTGCAGGGGCCTGTAAAGTGTTTCTCACTTCCCACAGTCCCACTGTCCTGCACTGTCCTGCTTTAACACTCCCACTTTAACTCTATAATGGGCTGTTGGTGAAATGAGTAGTAGGCTCTCGGCTGCAGGTAAGACTCTAAAAAGTGCAGGGCAGTAAAGCTCCAGAACCAGGGCTGCGAAAGAAAGAGTACATTTACATGCTGTTAATCATTTCCTGGTCTCTTTCTGTAGTTCAGATTATTATTATGCTGAATGGAAACAACATACTCTGACTTCTTAGATCGGATTAAGGCCTAGATATCCACTCAGAGGTCTAGATATCAAATCAGATATTTTTATTCAATAAGAGAACAAACACTTTTGGTGTGATGCTAAAATACATGCTTGAAGAATTTATATATATCAACTTTATATAAGAATTCATCTTCTAGTTCATCTTCTCATTTTTAGCGACAGTGAAAGCATGTTTAAGTGTTGAACTACATTTGTCGTGTCTGATTCTGGGAGTGTGTTGGCTGCTTGCAGAGCAGAAATACTATATTGTCTATAAATACTTATTGTCCGAGTCATGTAGACTCAAGCACATCATCAGATTGCTGACTAAATCTGATTTTCTGCAGTTATGGATTATTACGATTACATAAACACACTCTCTGATGTATAGAATAGAATAAAAAGAAAGCTGTTACTGTGAATATCCATGTGCAGTTTTTTACATTAGCACCCAAACTTTTTTTACCAAATATAGAAACTAGCTAAAAATGAGCTGATTTAAAACAATGGTGAAGATGACGTGACGTATGTAATGAAAATTGAATTAATATTACAGAAAACAATAACATAAATGGTCCTATACCTTGAAGTCCCTGGTAGAAAGACAAACTATTTGATTAAGTCTTAAAAATACCAGCTACATGGAATATTCCTACTTTTAAACAGGTTCAGATGTTCTGTACTTTGTTCACTCCTGGCGAGAAGCTCCTGTAGCTGCAAATGTGGTGGGTGGGGGAAGTGGAGAAGTAGTAGAAGTAGAGAAGAAAAAAAGACACTAAAAAGTGTTAATAAAAGTGTTAATAAAAGTGTTAATAAAATTGTGATTTTATAAGATGGGGATTCGCCTTTGAAGCATATATATATATATACTACAATATTACAATAACATATTTAAATAAAACTGTTCTTTCCTTGTGCTAATTACAGTCAGCCAGCGATCAATCATGTGAGAAACACAGGCATACCTGGGAGATGCAGGTGGTAGATGCAGGAAAGGTCCGATGAGAAACGGTAAAAGAAGAGATTTCTTCATTCTGACTGAACTTTAATCTGGGATGGAGGGGTGAGCTACATAAAAAAAAAATGACACCTACCACACACAAATAATATTCCCATACAGTGGATGCCCAAATTCCAGTTTATACAACAGATTCTGAATTTCCTAAAGCTGAACAATGACTTAACATTCTCCTAGATGTAGAACTTACATATGTAAACGCAGCTCAGTTCAGTCACAATAACTAACTAACCTGTAACTCCAGAGCCAGACACAGGACGCCTCTCCTTCAGATTTCACTACACTGGTGTGAGAGAAGCATTAAACCACCAACAGCCCCACACACCACAAAGCCTGACTGGTTTCTGCTCTTCTGTCACTCCAACACCATTCCACTCACTCCTACATGCTTTTATCTTCATTCTTAAAATTGGTCACGGGTTAGCACAAGCCAGGGTTATAGGTCAAGTGATGCTGAATTAATGCTACAAAAGAACTCATAGTGCATGTGCTAGCTAACCTAATGCATGTGCAGGCCCCTGGCCCAAGCTAACCTAATGCATGTGCAGGCCCCTGGCCCAAGCTAACCTAATGCATGTGCAGGCCCCTGGCCCAAGCTAACCTAATGCATGTGCAGGCCCCTGGCCCAAGCTAACCTAATGCATGTGCAGGCCCCTGGCCCAAACTAACCTAATGCATGTGCAGGCCCCTGGCCCAAGCTAACCTAATGCATGTGCAGGCCCCTGGCCCAAGCTAAGCTAATGCATGTGCAGGCCCCTGGCCCAAGCTAACCTAATGCATGTGCAGGCCCCTGGCCCAAGCTAACCTAATGCATGTGCAGGCCCCTGGCCCAAGCTAAGCTAATGCATGTGCAGGCCCCTGGCCCAAGCTAACCTAATGCATGTGCAGGCCCCTGGCCCAAGCTAACCTAATGCATGTGCAGGCCCCTGGCCCAAGCTAACCTAATGCATGTGCAGGCCCCTGGCCCAAACTAACCTAATGCATGTGCAGGTTCCTGGCCCAAGCTAACCTAATGCATGTGCAGGTCCCTGGCCCAAACTAACCTAATGCATGTGCAGGCCCCTGGCCCAAACTAACCTAATGCATGTGCAGGCCCCTGGCCCAAACTAACCTAATGCATGTGCAGGCCCCTGGCCAACACAAACACACTGCATGTGCATGTGGCCCGTGGTCCAGTCAAAATGGTGCATGTGGGGGCCCGTGGTCCAGGCAAACATGGTGCATGTAGAGGCCCTGGGTCAGGCAAACATGGTGCAAATGGGGGGGCCTGTGGTCCAGATGAACATGCTCCTATTTTATTTCATCTTATTTTTTTATTCTGTTGATACTTTTTCCAGACTAAAACAACTTAATATAGAGAACCCAGCATTTAATAAAAATCAGACTTTTTATTACATTTTCTACATACCCTAACGCTGGACGAACTTTATTGACAGGGCTGTGTCAACAGACAGTACTGGTAGGCAACAAACCAACAGGGAGTAAGCAAACATTCCAAATGGGACGAGAAAGACATGAGTAATAACCAAGATAAATCCAATCAGAGCAAACAAAGGAGGGGACAAAGCGCAAACCCGTAAAATGAAGCAAAACGTCCAACACAGTAAAAACAAAACAACAGGTTGGAAACGCTCTGCCTCAAACAGAGTTGGCAAAACCTTGTGGAGGCAAGAGGAGTGAGGAGACAAACAAGATGAGAGTGTTAGAAGCCTGGAGGGAACCCAGAAACATTGTACCAATAACATGACAAAGATAACCCAAACTCCACCTACAATCTTGCCTGGGGAACCCCTTGGTCTGGGGGCCGGACGGGATGAGTGGGTTCTGATGGAATTCTCCCACCAACACAGAATCTAGAACATCTTGCAGTGGACACACAGGTCCGTAACCCTCCCAGTCCACCTATGCAGACACAGCATATACACAGACCTGAAACACACGATACTGAGAGGGTAGGTCAAGTTTTTATGTGGCTTAATTTACCTGAGTGTCTTAAACAGAATGTGCTGGCCCCTCGGAAAGCCAAAAGTCCCTTGTTTGGATAACCAGACCTGGTCCCCCGGAGCATAAGAGGGGCAACTGAATCTTCTTGTCTGCCTGCCTGTTTAGAGTGCCTTAGGACAACACATGTGAGTCTTGGGCTCCTCCACATAATAAATTGACTGGGCCATTAGACTGGCCATGAGTGGTGGCACCAGAGGTGTATGCTACAAGCCCTTTCACACTGACCATTAGAAAAATGGCCAATTTATTCATAAAAGCTGACCAGACTCTGGATGTGAATTAGAGACCTCTGTCTTAAACAGTGTCCTTGGGTATGCTGAAAGCATGTAACACATAGTTAAAAATGCTTTCTGTGGCCTCGAATGCAGTAGGCAGTTGTGTGAAGGGTATAAAGTGGTCACCTCGAGAGAAACGGCCCACAGTAGTCATAATAATCGTGACCGTGTGACTCTGTGACAAAGCCAATGGCCCACAGAGTTAAGAGGTGAGCCCTGAAATCGTGCAAGCACAGCTCTGACACCAACGTCTGAGCATCCACTTCAGCAATAAAAGGCTCGGAGGGGTCTGGATGTTTCAACAAGGGGGCAGATGTAAATGACTGAACTATAATAACGTATAAAACTTTGGTTTTGCAAAAACGAGGAATCGTTGTAATTTCTTTATTGACGTAATTGTAATTAAAAAGGCGTGTGTCAACATGCAACCACATCAGTTTTCCAGTTTTCCAGAAGTTGTCCATTATAACTGCCAGAATAAATGGCATGGCCTAAGAATGCTATTGAAGCCACATTGAATTCACATTTTTCTGCTTTAACGAATAACAGCTTTCATAGCAATAACCGGCTTACATAGAAAAACTAAAAAAGACACATGATCCCTTAAAGACACGACGCAGCACTGTCAAAGAATAAAAACATACTGCTATTAGACCACTAATAGAAATAGGAAAATTGGGGACACAATAAAAATAAACTGTGGCATTCATGTGACTGTGGCAATGTCATCTAAATTCACTACCACAGTTATACCTTACATCCTCTTTTCACGCTAGAGGATGAGACAGATGAATGTGGGCAGCATCACAGTTCTTTCTAATGAGAAGGATGAAAGGATCCTCACCTGGATCAGGTCTCTGATCTCTCACTGCCATTTTGGCACTAAATTTGCAATCCATTTGCTCGTGTTCTTTTTCACAGCAGGTAAACGAAAGAAACCAAGCTACCTTCCTTTGTTTGGTTCCACAACTAAAGCAAGTGCAGGAACTCACAGTTGTTCCTCTTCTCAGTAAACTTTATCCAGCGTGGGTGTTTCAGAGTCTGGTGTCTGTCCCATGAGTTCAGGACAGGATAAAACAGCTTTCTAAACCCGCAGTGGAGGCTGATATAACGAGATGTGTTTCTAAACAGTTTGGGAAAAATGCTTTGTCTTTAACATAACCATCAACAACTAAACTTTTGACTGGTAATGTAATTTTAATTATTATGAACTGAGTCTGATGTATGTTGGTGTATGATAACTGATGTATGATGATGCAGCAAACCTGCTTATTAAAAACACCTCCGCTTCAAACACTGTGTTTCTGCCAGAGAGACACAAAAGCAGAGTGAGGGAAAGCGATATATAATCTTCTATAAGGTGAACAATTTGAATTATCAAACAACTAAGGAGACTTTGGCTTTTGTATTGTCTTCACAGTTCAGACTCATGGCGTAGAGTTCTCATCATGGACAGACCTGGCAATGTATTCTCTCACAGATTCTGTGTTCAGGAGTTTATGGCAGAGTGTGTGGGTGCTCCTAGATGGTTCTGCAGCCCTTATGTTGATGTAAACTGTAAATACAGTACAAAACTGTAGACTGAGTAAGAGCTAGTGAGTGGGCGAGGTACAGACTGGTCTCTGAGGCTAGTAAAACTGCAGAGCAAAATAAGATCAAAAGGTCCAGTTCAAACCTGCAGCAGACTAAAGCTTGAGCACATCTCACACTGCTGAGAAGCTTTAGGTGCCCTAGACTTTGAGAGTGTTTTCATATCTGCCTTATTCGGACCAAAGGTTTAGAGAAGTGGTCTCGGTCCAGATAACTGAACCATGGTTCCATTCGATTGCTGTGTGAAAACGCCTTTTCTGATGGTTCAGTATTTAGGCAGGCTATCATCATCATTAATTAAACATCAGAAGAAAAAAAAAAGAATGAAAGCATGGTAGTCAAAAGGATCAGCTAGGGCTGTTTGTTTACACATTATCAGATTCTGCAATAGTGAGATATGCTAATGTTTCTTCTAACCAACCACAATGCTTTACCTGTTTTACCTGTGTTTGATAAGCATCCTGATTAATCACACTTCCAGGTAACCATGACAAATGACTGACTAACCAATTCATTTCAATACACAGCAATAACAACACATGCAGTTCTATGCAGTGTAAGTGTAAGACTGCATGTCTCTGGTCAAATCTTCCACAGTTACTGTTTACTCTCTATTATACACTCACCTTCAAAAGAACAGCTGCACCCAAAAGGAATCAACCCACAGGTATGAAACTTGGTGGGTGAGTTTGACATCGTGAGACATGCTGCACGTGTGACATAAGCAAGCATGTGCCCTATCCCTGTACCTGTTTGACCCAACAGCCACGACTGAGGATATTCAGCGAGCAGTGATGCCTCAAGTCCTCCTGTTAGTGCCAGCACCATTGTAGAACCACTGTAATTAGTAATAAAGACATTAATAACAATAACAAAATTAAACTTAGACACAAAAATGTAATAAATTATAAGGGAATCATATATAAATCTAATAATCATAAAGGAAACTTATATAAATCTAAAAAAAATCAAAAGGAAACTTATATAAATCTAAAATAAACATAAAAGAAAACTTATATAAATCTATAAAATCATAAAGGAAACTTATCACCAATCTTAAGATGTGGTGGTTTTAATTACTGTACAATATTTTACATATAAACATCTCTACAAATATACACCAGCTCCTCAAACTGAAAACCCCATCTCCTGAGCCAGACTGAGGATCCCTGGAACTGCCTCCAGAAGGTCCAGGATCTCCTCAGAGAAGATGAGGTCTCCTTCTCTGGTGACCACGGCGTCAAAGGATCCCGCACACACCGGTGGATCAACAAGGGAGTGGGGCAGACCTGCACACACCACAGTACCAAGTAACACAGACTCTGTAAATCACTGCTTGGTCAGCTAAAATCCAGCTCTCTTTAATCTCAGTCGGGTTTCTAGGCCTTAATGCAGTCTAAGAAATCTGATCTGCTGTTTACACTCCCACATCACATGACCACAGTAATGGTTTTCATGTAGTGTGTTATGGAGCTTTGTGTCCATGTAAACGGTCTGCAGAGTTACACAGCTCAAAGTACATTTAAATGATGAAACTGATATTTAAACACAAACTCAACATAGACGCCGTAACTAGCCAGTTAAACAGACAGCTGATCTGTACAGAGCCAGGAACACAGTACACCTAAAAAGCTGAGTCTGATCAGCCAAAGTTTCATTCTGTAGCCGCTACTTGAATTTCAAACACCGGGCGGATACCGGGCTGAAGACTGCAGCGGTTGCTCTGCAGCGATTGGTGGACTGATAAGGGCGGAGTTTGGTGGAAAGCGTTTGATTGACTTTCTGCGCTCCCAGAAAACAGATCAGTTTCAGCATCACTACCAGTTCAGCTAATTCAGATATGCTCTCTCCATCCTACTGGATCAGCTGGTGGTCGGTCTGGGTGGGTCCGGGAGCGCAGTCACTCAACACAACCGCCGGCGAGCCATAGCCTACTGAACCTACGGGAAGCGAAGACGCTCAAAAAACGTTGTACGGCCGCGAATATTCACCGTATCAGCGCCGAACAGCACAGACACCAGCACGGTTCTGAACTTTTAGCTCAGATTAAACACAAGATATTTCACATATCTCACATTTATCAGCGATTCTCCGAGCATCTGTAATCCACTATAGACAGTAGGAGTGTGACGTCACTAACCGATCTGCTAGTATGGCGGATAGGCCCGCTAACGTGTGAGTAAGGAGAGAACCGCCACTTCTTTATACCCACTTCTAGCACCGCCTAAAGCCTTTAATAGATCCACTCTAAAGCGTTTGGAAGCGACAGCACATGGAAATGGAGATGAGCTCCTCTGTTTCAGTACAGAGTTACAGTTTCTAGCGGGGTTTGTACCGGGAGGGATGATAACAGGCCGCCGGTCGACGTAGAGATCTCCATTGGGGAGGAGGTATATCCGCTCAGTGGAGACCTCGACCAGCCTGTAGATGGTCATTCTAAAAACAGGAAGAGGAGAAAACAGGAAATAGAAATCAGAGTAAAGTCGTGACCGTGTTGAACTGATCAGAAATGTTTTCTCCAAACAGAATTCCAAACTGAGCATTCTGGAGTTGCTTAGCAGAACTGTGATGTCACATCCACCACCACTGGAACAACAGTACCAGCATGTGATATGAGTTATTCAGTGAATGTGATCAGTAAAAATGTAACTTCATTTCTGATTCAGATAACAGTACTAAAGCAGATATTCTCCAAATCTCACTTCATTTTAATAACAGTATATGTTATAAGCTCATTAAATATTTTCTGTCTGGCCTACATACATATGTGCCTTCATTCTAACTATACAAGATGAAAACTGTGTCCCACCTCAGCTGC
Organism: Prochilodus magdalenae; assembly: GCA_024036415.1. NCBI lineage: Eukaryota > Metazoa > Chordata > Actinopteri > Characiformes > Prochilodontidae > Prochilodus > Prochilodus magdalenae. The sequence continues at coordinate 35,591 of JAMWET010006093.1, forward strand.
TGGACGATTCAGCCAGAGAATTTCAGGATTTTGCTCCTGGAAACAGAGCTGCGACAAAAAAATCAGACAGCAACCCGCAACAAAAGACAAATGAAGTAGTTTGTATCTTGAAGCCCAGTGAACTGAAATGTAATAAGTTGTAGTTCATCACTATATATTAGTTTATTACTAATAACAGCTTTGTCCTCCAGTACATTCAGGGCTCAACTAGCACCCTTAACTTGAGCTGACATATAAAAAATGGTGCTGGGAAAATGGAAAGGTCAAGTGGATGAGGGCTTGTAAAGCCAGTATTGAAAGGGTGGGGAGGTGGTTGTTGTTCCAGTGGTGAAGTTGAGATGGGAAGCATGAGATCTTAAAACTTTACTTACCTGCACAGAACTAGTCTAGAACTCTGTATTTAGTTTTACTCTGGACCGCTAAACATGCTTGTACTTATCGACACACCCTGTTTTCTGCACAAGGCTGCTGTCTCAGACTGCCTCGGTGTCTCTGGAGTTTCTAAGACAGGAGTCAGGGATTGTAAGTGAGAGTGTTAGTAGGTGAGCAGTGCCCTTCATATAACCAGGTATCTCACCAGTATTCTCACTGCATACACTGTGATACAGCACAGTGTCCACTAGAGGCGCTCTAACAGTTAATTTTTGGAAAGATGGGCAATCATTTAACTCATCTGTGGGACAAGAAGTCATGCAGTCTAAATCTAGTTTGAATGTGAAGAAGCTTGAGAGAACCTTTTTCTCTTAAACTGACAGAATGTGACAGACCAGGCTTTTTTCCTTCTCAAATGAAGAATGCAAATACATTTACAGTAGCGCCACTTCCAGGGTTACTCATCTTACAGGTAGGCCAATGTTAGGCCAGTCCCAAAAAAGTAAAAGAAGTTTATTGGTAATAAGTTTAACCAATGCATTTTGAATTCTTGCATGGTTTTTGATACATATCTGTTTTAAGGATGTCATGCATTAGCTTTCAAAGAGATTTTGATTTTGGAGTAATTTAATTAATTTTCTTCTTAAAGATAAAGACTTGTGCAGCAGTATGTAAAGTCACTTATTATTATACTTATATACTCATATACTTATAATATCTTAATTATTATTATTTTTAAATTTACTTATATTAAACTAATTGAAAGAAATGGAATCAGACATGCATATATGAGCAGATGATTTTATTTTATTTTCCAAAACAGGAAGATGATTTTTAGGCAGTGGCTGAGCTTTTCTAGAAGAGATTTGAAGATTTCCTTGGGCTTAGCTGTTACCTCAGATACCACTGTCTGGTATTAGACATGTGAGGCATGTGAGCAGACTTTGGACGATGCTACAAATGCCAGCAATGCTGAGTGTGTGTTTCCAGCAGCTTCTGATAATTTGACCAGAAAGATTAAACCATAGTTTCCACAAAGACCAAAAATATGAAAGGAAAATACAGAAATTCAGAAGAAGCAGTGTTGTAGAGAAAAGGCCTGATTAGGAAGTGAAGGACAGTGTAGTCAGGTAAGACCATTACCTGTGATCATTAGCTAGACAGTGTAGAACTTAACATATCAGTTTCAGGTTTTTGTATCACTGACTACACTGTTGTAACTTCATATGAACTTTACATGCTGCCCGTTTCTGCAGTTGTTTCAGTGTAGAGGGTCATTAAATGTGCTCTGTAAGATGATCATATGAAGGTGTTTGGTTGTGTTGTTGTTGGTGAGGACAGAGCTGTGTTTGGAGTGCTGTATTATTACTGATAAAGGCTGATTGAAAATGAAGGACAGTGTCAGCTGCCTGTAGTCCCAGTGTATGTATGAGACTACAGGGTGAATTCTCTCCCAGTGTTTCCTGTCCTATAGATTTCTTAGTGTCAACAATAAACACTGATCGTATGCTAGTAAGATACGGTGTCCCTCATGGATCAGGGCTCGGGCTGCTGTTTCTCTCTGTACATGCAGCCCCTCTGTAACTTCATCTGTAGTTTTGACATCAGCTTTCACTGCTATGCAGATCACCCCCTACTCTATAAATCACCCACCCAAATGAGGCTTTGAACCTACATAAACTTGAAGAATGTGTTAAAAACACCAAAGACTAGACGACTAACAATTCTTTCTTCTTAATCCAAATAAGACTGAGGTCTTACTACTTGGACCCAAAGAAGAGAAAATATGTAATCATCTCCCGATCTCCATTCGGGACACACGCTCTACATTTAAAACTAGACTCAGTTTGTGTGTGAGTGTGTTGCTTGGAGAATATAAAGTATTAATGTATTTGGAAATTAAAAATTTTCTTTACAATCATCATTGAATCAGTCATGTCAAGAGCATTTTAGCTGCACTTCCTCTCGGTCTCTGTATATTACAGTTTATCATCAAAGATTTCCCACCTTTAGACATAAAACAAGGGAAGACACGATTTTAATGGCAGAAATGACACTTTATTATCAGACCTGCTTTATAATGTCTTGTATATTATGACACTTCATGTGATGGTCATGTTAAGAGGATTCTATCTTGGTGTGCATTTTGTGGAACACTTTATAGATTGGAATCACATTTACAGTAATTTGAGAAGCCATATTTGATCATTCAGGAAAAATACATTATAAATCTCAGCACAATTCAATACAAAATGAAATTTCAGCAAATTTAATAAATAACAAATAATTTCAAAATGTGGAACACTTCAAGCTTTTCATGAGAAGTAACATCTATGCTGATAACTATAAAAGCTTATACCAGTAAGCAGCAGGTTTCTGTTGACATTAGGAATCATAACTCTTGATAGAAGGAGTGCACTGTTTGTATGTATGCAAATACACAATGGTGATTATGTTCCACTGCTTGAGAAGTAAGGCTGTTTGCCTCACTGTGCTGGAGTACTTCTACAAAGCTGTTTTACAGTAAAAATGAATGACAGGCTACTGTATCCAGCTATATAGTGAAGGCTGTGCTACTGATGCTCTGTGATACGCTCTGTTTTCTCTGGCGCTTTAGTGAAGTGAGTTTATTTGTACTGCTTGAAAATACCAAAAATCTGAAATAAGTAATGCTTATTTTATTTATTTGAATATTAAGTAAAACAAACAGTTTGTGCAATAGTTTTACTGAATGTTTTGGTAATTAAAGTGTTTCTTCATAGAGACCCATTTTTCCATGGTACATCTGGGTGGTGCTATAAGAACTTGCTTTTCCCGTACACCATATTCAATTCTCACTTACAAACTACTTAATGTGGGATCATTTCAGGACACTTTGTGTCTTCTAGAATTAAATTTTGTGTTTTAGTAATATGTGAAATGGACACATTGACACAACAAGTCAAACCCCCATCTATTTTTTTAAACTTTGTAATAAGCTCTGGTTAGACGGGAGCATGTAGCTTGACTGTAACACATTTAGGGATAGCAGGGCGCACAGCTGTGACTGCTATACTGGTTTTTGAGTACAGCTGTATTATGTTGTTTTTCTCCAAACAACTCAAATGAAAATGAAAGAACACAATATTAAGCATGTTATTATGATATGCATCCCTTACATGCTCTATGATATGTGGAAAACTGTTCATTTACTAATTATAATATACATCAAGACGGAACTGTATAATCTTCATATAAAATGAATAACCTGAGTGAGGAGCAGCTACAAAGAAAACACAGGAAAGAGTTAAAAGAGCAGTAAATAAGACAGCTTCAGTTCTGCAGACTGAGAAATGATGGTTAATGTATGTAATGCGAGCAAATAAGCAAAGTGGTTTAAAAGGCAAGAGAATTTTTTTTTTTTTTTACCTCCATTACTTTCATACTTTCACAAATTAATACAAAATGATATCTTCAATAATCAGCATCAAAACATTTGATATAGTTCAACCTTCTGTGGAGGTTCAAATGTCCTTTCCTGAGCAGATGCACTGTTTGGGTCTCTGTCAGGTGGTCTATTCCTCTTTCTAAGGCATCACAATTACATCATCATAACCTGAAACATTTAAAATAAATTACAACCCTCGTAACACAGACATGACATCATCACTATCACTGTACAGTCCTGCGTATGTAACACTACAGAGATGCAGATCCATGTCTAACTAATAACACTCTGCAATGACGTGTGCAGGAGTAAAGAAAACAAGTGTAGACTCACCTGCTGCACCTCCTACATCCTCTCCAGCAGTGATGACATCATCATAGCCCTCTGGTGTGCACACTGCATCTACATATTCAGACAGAGTTTGATGGCAGTGAGAAACAGATCTGGTTTATTAATGAACTGATATGTGTGTACACTGTGTGTTTATAATGAATTCTCCATTCTTAGATAAACTAACCTGATGTAATGTTTGGATTCTCTCCAGCAGAAATGACATCATCATAGAGCTCCACGTTGTCCTCTGTTAAAACATAGAAGTAGATGTCAGCATCTGTAATTTTCTCTCTCTGATTACAGCGTGCATGCCTCAGTACAGGCACTAAATCTTAATTTTACAGTTTTATCACATAATTACATGCCGGAGAGAGAGAGAGAGAAAAAGAGATGATGATATAACCAGCTGTGGACATTCATCCTACTGTCTAATCATCTTCTCTACATATGAATCCTGCTCTATTAGTCATGTACCAATATGTGGTGATTCTACACAAACCAAACTAGAGCTGCTGTACTGCAGGACAGATGGGAGATTTAACAGTGCTGAAAACACACCTGCTAATCTATCCAGTGTCTGTCCAGCAGTGATGACATCATCATAGTTCTCTGGAGTGTCTTCTGTTCCCACATCACCTAAAACAGATGAGTAACAGATTTTAACAGAGAGAGTTCAGTGGTCTTTCAGTGAAGTGGTCTCTATGAATACACCCACCTTTCAGGTCACTGGTGGTGACGTCATTATAATATTCAGGCTTTTCCTCATTTACAGCCTTTCCTGGAAGAGAAAGAGGAAAGTTCATTTCTCCATTAGTCTATCAGCTGGATGGTCCTCCAGATGGTAATCATGTAGTTTTAAATAAATTTTGCTTATCATGAAACTGATGTGAGCAGCCTGAACAACATTTGTGAAGACACTGATGTAAGAGTATCCAGTTTTACAGCTGTAGAGGATGAATAAACAAACTACAAACTACAGAAGAATTGAATCTATAATCAGTGCAAGTCTATGTTCCATAGAAGCTAAACTGACACATGCTGCTGTAAAGACACAGTGAAATAGAAGAAAGACACACTGTGAAATAGTAAACCCATAGCGCCATGTTTCTAGTGTTGCTTCTAATTCAGTACCCTATTTCTGGAATGTGTAAGATGTGTAAAATGCAGTAAAAACATGAAGCTGTGATTTGATCATTCTAAAAAGGTTTGGAATTTGATACCTGCAACACACTCAGCCATTTAGGGCAGAGAGGCATGTGTACCACTGTGGTACTCCAGCTTTCCCACACCTTTGACCAGTTTGGGAACTGAAAACACCTTCTGATTCTTTTCTAATGCACCATGTAGTCAAGAACATGCAGGTTATAAAGTCATACTGTTGTAGCACATGCAGAATGAAGCGTAGCCTTGCTGAAATTACCATGGACCTCCTAGGGAACGATGTCAGAATAGTAATATACAGTATATACAAAATCCCAATATAGACCCCTGTCCTCTGTGTTAGTGGTACCACCATATCATCACAGATGCTGGCAATTCAGCTGCTTAAATGTTTCACAGCAACGTAACAAGAACATTCTATGAAGTTTCCACTCTTGTTTTGCTCCTGTCTTAACTTTGAGTGAGTTGTAGACATTAAATTCTAAAAGACAAATCATCCAAAACAGTAAAATTAGTTTTAAGAGGACTAACAAATTCCATATTATTGGTTTATTGTATTTTACAGAATGTTCCAACTTTTTAGAAAAGGTGTTTGAACCTTTCAGTCGAATGAAATCACTCTTTATCCCTCTTTCTCTTTCTCTCTCTCTCTCTCACTCTCTCTCACTCTCTCTCACTCTCTCACACACACACACACCTCACTTACCTGGGAGAAGCCCCTCATCCACATCCTTGTATACTAAATGTCCTTTGGAGGCGACTTCACCTGTTAGAAATGTATTTGAACAGTGTCACACAAACTTACTCACTAACACAAATACATACCGATCAGTCTAGTAGACTCATCAACAACTACTAAAAATATAGACCATTCTGAAAACTCTAACTGGCTATCGTTTGTTCTCTGTCAGATATACGGGTGTAATACACTTGATATCAAATTACTGCATCATGCCTGGATCTATATTATAATGAAACTGTGACTGTAATGATTTTTGGTTGTATCCTAAATTACTAGGGCTGTAGTCGGACTCAGAATTTTGTCAGTCGAATCGGATTCGCCCGCCCTGTTTGACGATTCGACTATTCATTCACGATTTTTTTCTCCATGTACATTATCTAGTAATCAGTAAATCAATCTGCATACGGTTCAGATCTGACATCCTCCTCATTTAGAAAGTCAGCAGAGTCACAGGAACATATTTCTGAACTAAAAGAGGCGGGGCTTATGATGATCAATCTGAACTGGAGCCTGATTTAGTTACAGAATATAGCCCCGGGCAGCAGCGCGTATTTATGCTGAACATTAGCCCTTATAGCTTATAGTCTTTTTAATTTCACTTCTAACAGCTTCTTCAGTAGGAGGACCCTTCGTCTTTCATCTCTCATAAATAATGACCTGCTAAATAAAACTAGATTAGTCCATATTTCAATTATTTTAGATGAAAAGAAGAATGGTCGACCTGAAACCGTTTATTATATTCCCCACGCTGAAATAATGATCTCTCATTTATCAGCAGGCGTATTAAGTGACTGTACTCATCCTTAAATAAAGATAATCTGAGCTGTAAATGAATTAATAAAAGTAGCTGTAATTTCGGTTCTAAAATTATGGAATTATAATAAAACAAACGTCTTTGGTGCGTTTTTCCTTCACCACAAGAAGCCGTTATGTTTAAAACAAAAGTCAGTTTGAAGCAGTGTTGGATGTCTGACTGAATGACGAGCAGAATTTGGTTTCATTTGTCGTCCCCCCCCGTGTTTCTCAGCAACACAACTTCCCTTAACGGTGAACCGCCCGCGCACGCCGTCACGTGGATTTAATTTTTAGCAAGTATGCGTCACAGCCCAGCTAGACCTTAAATATTTATTATTCCCCTTTAATAATTATTAAAATGTCTTTTTACATCCTTAAAGTTCTTGTGTATTTTAACATTCTTACATGCATTCTGTTACTACCCAACCCTGCTTATACTTTGAAGCATGATCTGTAGGGGACCACCTGTTTAGTCCAACAGCTCCACATTCATCATGCTCAGAGGAGGCTGGTGCACAAGATTAAGCAGCAAGAAAAAATTAACTTGGTTCAATAATAAACTGTGGTTCATTTCTCTGTCTTTAATTACAATCTTTAAGTGGCACATCCCTTCTGCTGGACTCAAAATCTAAATTCTCCAAATTGATTTTGCCAAGTACAAGTAATTTTCACTCCTTCAATTTTAGAGAGACATATCACCTTTAATATATAATAAGTAAAATTATTAACATTGTAATATATAATATGTTGATATAGAATGTTCTCTAATCATTGGGAGTGCTCTGAGATTCCCTCCATTCATGAAGATGTAATTTACCCATTTGAGTCATTCCTTTAGTGATGAGTCTGTGGTCAATCTCCTCATAGATTGCCTCAGTCAGCGTCTTACGCCTCCTCTTAGAGAGCACTGTGAGGGAGACAGAGAGGAACATGGAGCCAGTTCAGTAGAAGAGAAGACTGATGACAGATTGAAGGACTAATGATGTGTAGAGAATGTACAGAAAGTGGATTGTAGATGATCTCTGAATCTCTCTACCTCTCCTGAGCCGTCTGTTCTGGTACAACAGCACAACCAGAAGCACTAAGGCCAGGAAGAGCAGCACTCCCAGAACCAGGAGAGGCACTGGATAGATGGATGATGGAGTTTCTGAAGGAGTAACGCCTCCTTTCTTTCCGACTGTAAAAATAGAAACTCCATGGAACAATGTATGTAACAACATTTAGAAAAATCTAATAAGTAAATAATAGAGTACCTGTGATGGTAATAAGTTCTGATGTAACGGTGGGAGATACAGACATGTCTGCAAAAACATAAGTGTAATCATCAGGTAAACAGAAACCTTTTCACTTGAGTTCAGTTGAATGAAGAACCTGGGTCACAGTTAGAACAAGGATTCATAGTGAAATTAGTTTTTACATAAAAAGAGAGAATTCATTTCTACCCCTGATACTGATTTGATGATGATGATAAAAGTGAGACTCATGATAAAAATGATGACTCATTTAGAGCTTGATGGCAGCAACACATCTCAAAACAAAAATGGCACATAGGAAACAGAAGGCTGGAAAAGTAACTTTGCGACTAAGTCTGGGTGTAAAACGCATTGAAGAGAGAGTCCCTCAGAAGCAAAGATGGTCAGAGATTCACCAATCTGAGAATCAAAAGCATCTAGAAATTTCAGAAAAAAGCTCCTCAATGTTAAATTGTAATAACACTGGATTTCCGACCTTCCACAGTACATAACCCCACCAAAAGATTCTGATTGTATAGAATTATATTAGTGCCTATGGCATGTGCAGTGTTAGACATGGCCCTGTCCCAACTTTTTTTGTTGGTTTATATTTTTACCTGTATTCTTCATCTTTTTATCAATAACTACTGCATACATTACACACATACAAATAATGACAGATATCTTTTAAAAATAAACAGGACAAGAAAGTTGATTAAATCTACAGTCCTGAAAAGTAACATCCTGAAAGGTAACAGGTTTCTCTGACCTGTACAGGTGACTCCAGCGTGCTGCCTGTGGGAGCAGTCAGTGTGGTTCTTCGGGGAATGAGGACAGTCCCACAGGTGAATCTCATTCCCTCTACACTTCACTCTGTTCAGCCAGACAGGCCCTGAACCAGCACCAAACACAGAACTCCCATCAGCACTCAGAGCTGGCCCACAGCCCATCTGCCTGCAGACCACCTGAGCATCCCTGATGTCCCACAGGTCAGCACAGACAGACCCCCAACCAGTGTTACGATACACCTCCAGCTTCCCAGAGCAGCTTCCATCTCCTCCCCTCAACCTGAGAGGCAGTTGCTCTTCACCCATCACACATAAGGGAGACACAGGATAATTCAACTTCAAAGGATACTGTTATAGAAGTAATTTTAAAGATCTCTGCTACAGCATACTGGAGTTCAAATTATTTAGTTTTATATTTCATATTTGTACATACGGACCTACCACTTTAATTTAATGATATTTACATTCAAATTAGATTTAAAATGACTCTTAATGACTGTTTGAAATCTTTAACTGTTTTAGTGGTGGGTGAGGCTCAGCAGTTAACACCACTATACACCACAGAATTACCACCCCCATGTGGGAGACGGGGGTTCGAATCCCAGTCTAGGTAGCAAATGCTGTGCTACACCAATAAGAGTTCTTGGGTAAGTCTTCTAACACTGCACTGGCCTACCTGTAATATGAATAACCTTGTAAGTTGCTCTGGATAAGAGCATCAGCTAAATGCCATAAATGTAAATGTAAGCATAAATCCATAAACATCACCAGATACAGAGTTGCTTCCCTGGTGTTGCTCTGCCATCCAGCTAGAAACTGTTCTATACCCTGAGGATATGCAGTGCAATGTTCCATTGCTGTTTTCAGCAGGACCTTTTAATTTTAGCTCTTTCTAAAGATAGGAGAACGTTCTTTTGTTGTCGTGTAGCATTATCCATGTCTCTGACAACATCCTCAGTGTAACAATGTGGTTAAGGCGGGATGCAAGTGCATAGCTGAAGGCATGTCCATGAATTGAAAGCACAAACAAAACCAGGGTCAGGAACTACAGATAAAGACAAACACTACTAAACAAAAAGAACAAGTACAGAAAGGAAACACGGCGAAAAACATGAGGGGAGTAACCGGCCCAGAACTAACAACAGGACTGCAGCCTATAACTAACAAAGGTACAACAGAGACTTCACAAACAGGCAGGGCAAACAAAGGGGCCTTAATACCCCTAATGGCCTTAAGTCCTAATGGGTACAGATAGGTATCAGGTGTGGGAGTGGGTGGAGCCGGAAAAGCAATGCCATGAAACAAACAGGGGGGGCGCAGTTTGACATGAACAGGGACAGGCAGACATAGACAGACTGAGATGTAACACTCAGAACATCCTCTGAATGTTGCAGGTAAAACGTTATGTCATAATTAACCTTTAACCTTATAAGAACGTTAAAACATGAACATTTTCTTTAACACTGTATCAGAACTTGTTGCTAACGTTTACCAAAGTACTGAGAATGTTGCCTGTTAGCTGGGCAGTCCTGTCCTTAGTTCCCACTTGTTCTTGGAATGTTTTAAATTCAGTTTTGCTTTCAGTAAGTTAAATGAATGTTTAACTGGACTGAAGTCAGGTGACTGACTATTACAAAACACTGCACTTCTCCTTGTTAAAGTCTCAGGTTGCTTTGGCTCTATGCTTTGGTTCACTGTCCATCTGCAAAACTGAAGCACATTTACATTAAAGCTGAAAGTCTAATTTTATATCCTACATGCTGTTTTAAACTAATAACAGCTGAAAAAACAATATTTCGCATTTCTAAACATAGGAACCCTAGAGAGCAGGAACAGTTTTGTTTAAACTCAAAGGTTAATCTTCCTCACTTGAGCACCGATTCTGATGAGGACATGAGGAGATCTGCGGATGGTGTTGCAGCAAAAGATGATTCTTCTCTCCTGTTTGTTCAGAAAAACATACATTGTTTATTAACATTTTAACTGTTTTGGTCTCTAATGTAACTTTATAGAGCGTTAAATCATACAGATTCTCCTCATTTCACATTCTCAGATGTTCACTTCTACTGTAATCTATATGTTCACTTTCAGATAGAAATAATTCTACTCATGATAAAATCAACTAAAGAGAGAAACTGACCTGAGCAGGTAATGCGAGCCACCTCATTACGATTATTACAGTCATTTTGTCCCCAGGGGGAAGATGGACACTGCCACAGAGTGGAGTCATGTTTCCTACATTTCAGTTTATCCAGCCAGTTAGGAGCTGACTCCACTCTTGCTTTGGATTGGCTGTCACTGCCAGATCTCCCACAGTTCAGCTCCTGACAGACCAGACTCACTGTTTCTTCAGTCATATCATTAGCACACACGTTACCCCAGGTTCCATTGTAGAACACCTCCAGATTCCCCTCACAGCCCTCAGTGAGTCTGATCTCTTTATACTCTGGTGGGAGAAGAATGTTCACTGTTGAGCCTTGGAGGTATTTCAGAATCAACAGAGAGTTACTGCTTCAGAGATGTAACCTGCACCTGTCAGCCGTCACTGTACCTGAGCACACGACTCCTACATCCTCCTTGTGTCCACATTCATCCTCTCCACACAGCTGAAACCTGCAGTTCCACAGGGACGCCTCGTTCCCCTCACACTCCACCTCATTCAGCCATAGGGGTCCAGTTCCAGGTCCAAACTGAGCTGGTACTGGGACACTGAGGGCCACTCCACACTGCAGCTGTTTGCAGACCACCTGCGCATCCTTAATATCCCATAAGTCATCACACACTGTCCCCCATGATCCACTGTGGAAAACCTCCAGCCTTCCTGCACAGTCTCCTCCAGAACCGACCAGCCTGATGGAGCTGTGAGCTAAAATTACACATACAGCAAAGTAATATACAGTCATAGAGTGAAAGAGAATCCCAAGTTCTGCTCCAAGTACTTATTTATTCAAGATTTATAATGTAGTTCGCCTACAGAGAGAAAGTGGGAGTTAAGGATGCAATGTTATACTTCCTCCATCAGAGCCACTCTCATCTAGACAATGGGCAGCGCTGTGAGAGTCATGTTCTTTGATTTTTCCTGTGCCTTTAACACCATTCAGCCCCTCCAACTGAGGGACAAGCTGGCAAGGATGCAAGCTGATCTCCACCTGGTGTCCTGGATTACTAACTACCTCACTGACAGACCTCAGTATGTCAGACTGAAGGAGTGTACATCAGAGACTGTGGTCAGCAGCACAGGACCACCACAGGGGACTGTACTTTCCCCTTTCCTCTTCATACCTCAGACTACAATACATACTGCTACTGTGGCTTGTGTAAATGGAAGGCAGGAGGCAGAGGACAGAAACCTGGTAGAGCATGGTGCCACAGGCAGGAACAACCTGCTCCTCAACACTGTCAATGAAGTTTACTATGGTGTGCTGGGGAGGAAGCGTTAAGAAGAGAGACAAGATGCGACTGGACAAGGTGGTCATACGCGCAGGGTCAGTTGTTTGCTGTCCATTATCAGTGATGATGGACACTCACTGCACCGCATCATAATGGACAAATGGAGGAAGTTCAGTGGCAGGTTACTGTCACAAAGCTGCTCTACAGACAGACTCAGGAGATCCTTTGTCCTGAGAGCCTTCAGGCTCTACAACTCTTCCCAGCGAGGTCAGAAGAGGGAGGAGGACAGATGAGGACTGAATCTCATGTCAGAGGTTTATTTACTTTTACACTGTACTGGATAGATAGAGATAGATAGATAGATAGATAGATACTTTATTGATCCCGAAGGAAATTTAGCAGCCAGTAGCGGTTTCACAAAAAACGATTTCACAAATGTGCAGGATATCCTGCACATCTGTACTCCTGGACACTCTAGACACTTTACCAACATATGCACATGTTTATTATGTTCAGTATGTCATCCTCTGCTGATATCTGCACCCCTTCACATTTATTATTATTGCATTGCCATTTTTACATATATTCTCAAGGTATTATATTTTTACTATTGTAGATAGACTTTCTTGTACATATTTTGTAATAAGTAAGATATATTTATCTATAATGTACTGGACTATTTATAGTTTCATAGTTAATAATCTTTGTTGAGTCAGTACACACCTATTTAGGTTCATTCTGTACATTCTGTGTTGTTTTACTGTACTGTACTGTGAAAACTGGTACTAGCCGCTAAATTTCCTTCGGGATCAATCTATTCATCCACCCATCCCTCCATCTATCTATCCATCCATTCATCATTCTTTCTATCTACTGCATTTAGACATTTACTACATATTCAGATTTTCTGTACACTTACACTTCCATACACAGTTGTAACTGAATGTGGAGCTTAGCTGCTGTTACTGCACCTTCTAAACACTTAAGCACTGCAGCAGAATGCATTACAATAGACACTAAGTGCACAGAGCTTAATGGAATTTAGCTTTTGATTGGCTGAACAGGCTGTAGTCTGAATGTTTAATACCATTGCAGTTGATGCACATGCTTTACAACCTGTGTAAAACGACTAAATATGTTTTTACCTGAGAAACTATTACATGAATTCCAGAAGCTGAGCTGTTCTGTCCTGCCTTTACTCCATAAATGCTCATTTACACGTCTATTATTTTTATTATATTTTATTACATTTATATTAAAGCGTTCATAAATAACTCCACATTACTTACCTGAGCAGGTGATGTACAGCTGTTCTCTGGAGCTGCAGTTGACTGCTTGTGCGCTGCTGCAGTTCCCCAGATGAGCTTCACTCCCAGAACAATTGAAACCCGTCACACACATGTGGCTGTGTTCAGGACTGGATGGAGAGGAGCTGGAGAAGCTGAACACAGAGCCACAGCCCAGCTGTCTGCAGACCACAGAGGCCACAGACTCACTCCAGGAGTCCAGCAGAACTCTCCTCCAGTCCTGCCTAAAGTACACCTCCACCTCCCCCTCACACTTCCTCACTCCAGACAACCGCACTCGCCCCTCATGTAATGCCAGAGAGGAACCTAAAAACATTCAAATTAATTTTAGAAAATTTCATGAGATGTTTTACATTTTACCTGACTCTTCTACATTTGAACACTCTGTACACTCAACAAACTCACCACTGCAGATGACTCCAGCGTCCTGTTTATGAGAGCATGCAGCTCGACTCCATGATGAAATGGGACATTGTGACAGGTGTGTTTCGTTCCCCTGACAATCAAACACATCAGCCCAGATCCGGCCACTCCCCTCCCCAAACCAGTCTGACCCTAACACAGTCACAGCACTCCCACACTTCAGCTGACCACAGAGGACACTGGCAGCTCTCATATCCCAGCTTACATCACACACTGTACCCCACTCACTGAGGTACTGGAGCTCCACTCGACCAGAACAGGAGTCTGAGCCGTTCACCAGTCGAGCCCCTGTGTGACCTGAACACAGAGATTATATTTAAACAGCAGATAAACAGACATGCAGGTACAATAATTAATATGGTGAAATGTGAAGTCAGTAATTAAAGGAGCTGTATGTTAAATCTTTTGAGCATGTAGGGATGAGATGCTGATCTACAAACTGCAAACATTGTTGTACAAATTTTAATCTTAACAAATCTGGAAAAATTAAGAGAATAAAAAATCCAGGAAATTAGAATGCAGAAAATAATAATTACCTTATTAACACTTAATTTATCATTCAGTATCATTTAAATCTCACCTCATGTATCATTAATGCATATATGAATATAGTCTCAATTTAAAAATGGAAAGCAATTTATCACTCAGAGTTAAACTCACTGTTATTGAAATATTTATGGTTTTTGGGTTATCCATAGCAGGAGGCTTTCATTACCTTATTTACCTGGACTACAACTACCATAGATCTCAGGACTACACAGCTGGACAATTACACAGCTTGTTTTCTACTGTGACACTGTCGCACTTTAAAGCCATGATTAATATTAAATACTAATATTAAAGAAGCATAAATATTATACTCAACCTGAACATATGACTCCCACATCACTGGCATGAGTGCAGTTGTGTGAATACGATATCGAACAAGAGGAAATGTGTGATTCATCCCCTCTACACTGTAACTTCTCTGACCACACTGGACCCTCCCCTCTGCCCAAAGCAGTTCCTTTCCGAACCTCCACAGGAAGCCCACAGCCCAGCTCTCGACACACAACCTCTGCATCCTGCAGGTCAAAGTCAGCATCACACACCGTGTACCAGAACTCTCCATGATGCACTTCCATTCTCCCAGAGCACAGATGAGGTCCACCAATCAGTCTGGACTTTCTGTGACCTGTGTGATGGAACCACATTAAAACTGAGCACAGCTCACATAACAGTGACACTGACTTGATGTGCCAAGAACTGAGAAGCAATGGAAAATATTCCTAGCCATAGTTATACACTCTTCATCAAAAGAACAGTTTCATCCAGAAGGAAGTGTGGGACTGCAGTGCTTTGAGAGGGACGATACACGTTACCAGGAACAATAAATGATGATAAATATATTCTGATGTGGGCAACAGTTTTTGTGCCAGACAAACAGAAGTAGTGTCCCCCTTTATGGTGTTAGGCTGGTATGTTTGCTAACCTAACGCTAAAAGCATTTGGGAGCAGACCAAGGTGTCTCCACACAGAAAAATGTGGGACTCGTCACTGAAGACGACACGCTGCCATCACGCCATGACATTCTGGAACGACACCATTGCAGTCATTGGCGTCACTGACGTGATGTTAAGGGCAGTCATTGTAACAGTCTGTGTGCATGTAATCCTGTGTCATGCAGCCGTCTGCCAGTGGTGCTGGCACTAACAGGATGACTCATGGAGGGAACCACTGCTCACAGAATGGTAGGAATCATGGCTGTTGGGTCAGTTAGGTACAGTGAAAAGGCCTGTGCTTGTCTATGTCACATGTGCTTGAATCTCACCATGTCAGACTTACCCAGGTTTCATTCCTGTCGGTTGATTCTTTCTGGGTGCAACTATTCATGCTGATGATGACTGTATATTGTAATTCCTATGTGACTCATATTTCTACAGCATCATAAGATTTCACTTTTATACTGTTAGGCTATTTGATGACACAGTAACAGGGAGATTTTTACTTCCATGGCTCCTTAAAACTGGGGTTAAATGTTAAATGTTACTGTTTATTTCAGATGCATGTAACAAACAAAATTCTGAACTCAAAATTTCTGCCCCAAAATCCAGAAATGTAAAGTTTGAAATTTTGCTGAAAGAAATTTATCAAGATATATACTTGATAAATGAATTCAGAATGTTGAGGCTTCTTGAGATGCTTTTCTATTAAAACAGTATTAAACCCTACCTGAACACTGGATTTGGATATCAGTAACATGACTGCAGCCGTGTTTGCCCCATCCCAGTGATCCACAGTGTTTAAGTGTAGACTCTGATCCACTGCAGTCCACATCGCTCATCCAGATTGTTCCAGATCCTCCCACAGCAGCATCCGTAATTAATGGCTCCCCACAATCCAACTGTCTACACACCACTGCAGTATTACTCATATCCCAGCTAAAAACACACACTGTTCCCCACTCTCCTCTATGAAGAACCTCCACTCTCCCAGCACAGCGGCTCCCACCATCCATAAGCCTCACACTGCCTGTAAGAGTTAAAAAAAGTGAGAGAGAATGTATATAATGAGATGATGATGATATAATGAGAGTATACCATGTCAAGACTCATACAACTTGTTGTGAACATGAAATGTGGAAAAATAAGTCTAAATAAACGAATTAATTAATTAAGTAAGTAAGTAAATAAATAAATAAAACTCTTACCACCGCACACCAGGGCCACATCACTCTGATGGGAGCAGTTGTGTTTGGGTGAAGATGATGTTGGACAGGAGTGAATCTGAGATTCGTTGCCTCTACACTGAAGCTCCTCTGACCACACCTGACCCTCCCCTCTGCCAAAAGCAGCTCCTCCCAGCACCTCCACAGGAAGCCCACAGCCCAGCTCTCGACACACAACCTCTGCATCCTGCTGGTCAAAGTCAGCATCACACACCGTGTACCAGGTCTCTCCA
>JAMWET010006093.1:57500-91518 GCA_024036415.1 Prochilodus magdalenae
TGCAACTTCCAAAACACATGCAAAAAGCCTCAAAACACAACGGAAGTGTTTCCGAGGGACACTGAAAGTGGACGGACCCATTCGAGAGCATGCTGCGTTGACGTAGATGTACAGCCGAGACTCTTTTCTTTCAGTCACTCGGTGTGCATTGTTTAAGGTGGAACGAAATATAAACACAAGAACCCGACCAATAACCCGACTGAAAATTCAATAATAAACTGATAAAACTTTTGCTGGAACTGGGGCTCTCGGCTGTACGTCCAGGTCCACGCATCCCGCTCTCCAATGGGTCCGTCCACTTTCAGTGTCCCTCGGAAACACTTCCGTTGTGTTTTGAGGCTTTTTGCATGTGTTTTGGAAGTTACATGTGTTTTCAGTGTTTGCTCCGCGTTTAGCTAATGTTGTGCAATTCGTGTCATTTTGATGCTTGTGTTATGAGACTTTGCAGCGCGTTTTTAACTTGCAGTGCGTTGGCCTTTCTCGGACACCATAAATTTAGCCACTTTTAGTGTTGTTGGCAAACACATTGCTAGCAAGCTAACTAGCTAATTTTCTCTACACAACATACAGCATTGTACAACACTGCAACACACGTACATTACAGGTACAATGTCCACTGCACTGATAGCCCGGCAGTAGCAGGTGTATTTAGCACTATTAGCAACACTGCAGCCGCTCAGCAAAAGGTCTTTTAGAGGCTGTGCGTGTGACGTAAGCACGTAAGGGCTTGTGACCTGGCCAGAACCTACCAGACCATTGTCTGTTTTTAGACAAACATATTTGACTCGCAACTCAGGAATCCTGCTGCTTTCAAGGTTTAAGAAATCTGAAGGACTGACGTGTTAAATATCACAGGGCATTAAATGTTTTGTTTAACCATAAAGAAAATAAAAATAAAACATTTATAATAGTAAACTCACCAGCACATACCAGGCCCACATCTTTATCATGGGAGCAGTTGTGTTTGAGTGAAGGTGATGTTGGACAGGAGTGAATCTGAGATTCGTTGCCTCTACAATGTAGCTCCTCTGACCACACCTGACCCTCCCCTCTGCCAAAAGCAGCTCCTCCCAGCACCTCCACAGGAAGCCCACAGCCCAGCTCTCGACACACAACCTCTGCATCCTGCTGGTCAAAGTCAGCATCACACACTGTGTACCAGCACTCTCCATGAAGCACCTCCACTCTCCCAGAGCAGCGAGAACCACCAGCCAGTCTAACTTCTGAAGTCAGAAAAAACAGAGAACATGGGATTTCCATTATAATTCTCAAAGAGAGTGGAGCTGCAGGAGAGAGGCTGAAAGCTCGCCTGAGAGAGTGGAGCTGCAGGAGAGAGGCTGAGAGCTCGTCTGAGAGAGTGGAGCTGCAGGAGAGAGGCTGAGAGCTCGTCTGAGAGAGTGGAGCTGCAGGAGAGAGGCTGAGAGCTCGTCCGAGAGAGTGGAGCTGCAGGAGAGAGGCTGAGAGCTAGTCTGAGAGAGTGGAGCAGCAGGAGAGAGGCTGAGAGCTCGTCTGAGAGAGTGGAGCTGCAGGAGAGAGGCTGAGAGCTCGTCCGAGAGAGTTGAGCTGCAGGTTAGAGGCTGAGAGCTCGCCTGAGAGAGTGGAGCTGCAGGAGAGAGGCTGAGAGCTCGTCTGAGAGAGTGGAGCTGCAGGAGAGGGGCTGAGCGCTCGTCTGAGAGAGGCTGAGAGAGCTCGTCTGAGAGAGTGAGAGCTGTCCGAGGAGAGCTGCAGGAGGAGGCTGAGCGCTCGTCTGCAGAGAAAGGAGCTTGTCAGAGCAGAGAGAGCTCCGAGAAGCTCGTCTGAGAGAGTGGAGCAGCAGGAGAGAGGCTGAGCGCAGTAACTTATTTCACTATTGTAGATTTATACGTATTAGAAGTGTTGATGTTGATTTAGGATCATTTGACGAAGTGTTGGTGTCAGTGTTGTAACATTTGGGTTGGTGTGGTGTTATTGTTTGCCTGAAACAAAGAAACTTCTTAAGTCTCTGTTGAGGACTTACCAGGAGCTGTCCCCTTTCGGGAGAGATCTGCAGGAGATTTCTAGCTGCTGTGCAACTAATATGAATTAGTCATGTATGTCCAGCTCCAGAGTGGATACAGCAACTATTAGGCAAGGCAAGCTACGTATGCTGAAAGGGATGTCCTGTTTCCTTCCTATGTTCTTCATGAGTCTGTATCAGGTTGTTTGTCAAATCTGTTGGACGGATACCAGGCGAAGCAGAGCAGGCCGTTTAAATGGGAAACAAAGGAGGCCAGTGGCGTTTAGAAAGGTGTTGGGCTGTGGGCTACATTGGAGGTATGCACATGCTAAGTGTTCTCACAGGAATGTAGGTTTTCTTCATTCTAAACAACGACAAATGTTGACGGTGTGGGCACATGTGCCACAGCCTGTTGATTATTGCCCTTCTTTTGTGTTTTGTCAAGTCGTGTCTATAGTAATCAAAGCCACCTGCCCTGTTCTGGGAAACTTTGTTGGTTTGGTTTTCTGGTGGTTTGTACTGTTTTTTTGGGCCTGTTGTGTACATGGGAGCTTAGCTAGTTTCTAGCTCCTGCTATAGTTTGGTCCTCTTGTTTTAGCTAGTGTTGTTTATCATTATTATTTTTTCTCATTATTTAGTATGTCTGGTTGATTTCACTCCTAAATGCAATTTGTGAAATTTGTAGGTTTGGCTTTCTGGTGGTTTTGAGCTTTCAGGATTTTTATAAATTGTGTGGCTGGGCGGTTAGCCACAGTGGTTGACACCACCTGTTTAGCTTGTTAGACAGAAAAATGCACAAACTGTAATAATGCACAAACTGTGTTGCATTGAGTAGCCTTTAACGTTGCTCATTATTGGTCTGGTTTTGTTTGCAGTTATATACTTTTTCATTTTCTAGTTGTTGTGAATATGTAGGAGTGATAGTAGCTGTAGAGATTAAAAGTAGTTAATAATAGCAATGGGAGGACGTAGCAGGATGGCTAAGGAGCTTTGAAACCCTGATTAAAAGAGTAACAATGAAGGTTTATTTTTATAGCTTTTGTGTTATTAAATGGTAAGTAGATGGATGTAGATTTAGTTATGTGCTTTAGTTATAATGTGCTTGTTAAGTTTTTGCCAGTGCTGAAGGTGGCTGTCATGCTGGACAGATCATTACTGAGATGTCTGACATGCCTGGCTTAGTTGGAGCTTTAGAGCTAAACTACCCCTATCCCACCCCACCCCAATCATAAAACATTCAGCAATTTGTTTCTAAATATAAAAGCAAATACAAATTCATTTTATTTTCATGTATTAGTATAATATGTATAATATGAATGTTATAAATATCATTGACCAAAAGATGATTGAAAGTTGACCAAAATAATATTCATGCAATTTCTGAATAAGACTTACTGCAGTTTACCTGAACAGATCATTCCTGCGACTGTAGTATGATCACAGACGTAGTCAAACACGCCTCTCATTGCGCATTCGTTCACTGTAGACTCGGATCCGTTACATATCCTCATATAATTCCACACAGTTCCTGATCCTGGTCCAAAGTGAGCATCACTCGGTACATCTACAGCCTCTCCACAGCCCAGCTCTCTACACACCACTGCAGCAGCTTTCATATCCCAGGAACCATCACACACTGTTCCATAACCATGATCGCTACAGAACATATCCACTCTTCCAGCACAGCGTCTCCCTCCATCCACCAGCTTTACGATTTCTAGTAATGAGAGAGAAAGGAAGAAACACAGACAGAAAGAAAACAAATACATATAAATCACAGAGTTCATACAGGTATGTAAAGCTACTAGTTTAGTACTCTTGTACTGGTAATAATTTACAATTATTATTATTTAGACAATCCATAATATATAATATCATAATTTAAGTACTGAATTGTATAATTTACCATATTTTTAACAATAATTACTTACCAGCTGTGGAGAGAGTGATTGTGGAGGAGAGGAGAATGAGAATTGCACAGCTGCCCATCTCCTTCTCACCTGCACACAGTCCGTTCAACTCAGCAGCAGAACTAGCTTCACCTTCTTTACCCCAGAGAGACTGAAAATACTGAGAGAGAGAGAGAGAGAGAGAGAGAGAGAGAGAGAGAGAGAGATGCTCCCCACAGCCGCCAATCACACTCACTATTACCTTATTAGAAAGAGAAGAGGAAACCATCAAACATTTTCAGTGACAAATCAGAGGAGGCATTTTCTCTCCCTCCATATATATCAAAAGAGCGTCAGCGCTGATGAACAGAACTCCACCTCCGTCTCTAGAGGAGTGTGTGTGAGGAGAGACGCTCGCAGCAGTGTGGTGAGAAACACACCAACATACAGGAGACTGACTTCAGAGAGGAAACACTCCAGTGTAATACAGCACTAATGCTGCACCTGCAGAGACACACTGATAACCCTCTTACACACAGACGCCACAAAGCTGCGTACAAAGCTCGCTCCCAACAACATACATAAAAATAAAATGCCTGAAAGTGAATTCTTCATTTAAGTGTTTTAAAGTCTTGGATATTATTGGTCTTGTATGTTTATTACCCTGTATAATTAAGGAATAGTGTGTTTATTACCCTGTATAATTAAGGAATAGTGTGTTTATTACCCTGTATAATTAAGGAATAGTGTGTTTATTGCCTGTATAATTAAGGAATAGTGTGTTTATTACCCTGTATAATTAAGGAATAGTGTGTTTATTACCCTGTATAATTAAGGAATAGTGTGTTTATTACCCTGTATAATTAAGGAATAGTGTGTTTATTGCCTGTATAATTAAGGAATAGTGTGTTTATTGCCCTGTATAATTAAGGAATAGTGTGTTTATTACCCTGTATAATTAAGGAATAGTGTGTTTATTACCCTGTATAATTAAGGAATAGCGTGTTTATTACCCTGTATAATTAAGGAATAGTGTGTTTATTACCCTGTATAATTAAGGAATAGTGTGTTTATTGCCTGTATAATTAAGGAATAGTGTGTTTATTACCCTGTATAATTAAGGAATAGTGTGTTTATTGCCTGTATAATTAAGGAATAGTGTGTTTATTACCCTGTATAATTAAGGAATAGTGTGTTTATTGCCCTGTATAATTAAGGAATAGTGTGTTTATTACCCTGTATAATTAAGGAATAGTGTGTTTATTGCCCTGTATAATTAAGGAATAGTGTGTTTATTACCCTGTATAATTAAGGAATAGTGTGTTTATTACCCTGTATAATTAAGGAATAGTGTGTTTATTACCCTGTATAATTAAGGAATAGTGTGTTTATTACCCTGTATAATTAAGGAATAGTGTGTTTATTACCCTGTATAATTAAGGAATAGTGTGTTTATTGCCCTGTATAATTAAGGAATAGTGTGTTTATTACCCTGTATAATTAAGGAATAGTGTGTTTATTGCCCTGTATAATTAAGGAATAGTGTGTTTATTACCCTGTATAATTAAGGAATAGTGTGTTTATTACCCTGTATAATTAAGGAATAGTGTGTTTATTGCCTGTATAATTAAGGAATAGTGTGGAATTAAGGAAGTGTGTTTATTACCCTGTATAATTAAGGAATAGTGTGTTTTATTGCCCTGTATAATTAAGGAATAGTGTGTTTTATTGCCCCTGTATAATTAAGGAATAGTGTGTTTATAATTACCCTGTATAATTAAGTAATAGTGTGTTTATTACCCTGTATAATTAAGGAATAGTGTGTTTATTACCCTGTATAATTAAGGAATAGTGTGTTTATTACCCTGTATAATTAAGGAATAGTGTGTTTATTGCCCTGTATAATTAAGGAATAGTGTGTTTATTACCCTGTATAATTAAGGAATAGTGTGTTTATTACCCTGTATAATTAAGGAATAGTGTGTTTATTGCCTGTATAATTAAGGAATAGTGTGTTTATTACCCTGTATAATTAAGGAATAGTGTGTTTATTACCCTGTATAATTAAGGAATAGTGTGTTTATTGCCCTGTATAATTAAGGAATAGTGTGTTTATTGCCCTGTATAATTAAGAAATAGCGTGTTTATTGCCCGTATAATTAAGGAATAGTGTGTTTATTACCCGTATAATTAAGGAATAGTGTGTTTATTACCCTGTATAATTAAGGAATAGCGTGTTTATTGCCCGTATAATTAAGGAACAGTGTGTTTATTGCCCGTATAATTAAGGAATAGTGTGTTTATTACCCTGTATAATTAAGGAATAGCGTGTTTATTGCCTGTATAATTAAGGAATAGTGTGTTTATTACCCTGTATAGTTAAGGAATAGTGTGTTTATTACCCTGTATAATTAAGGAATAGTGTGTTTATTGCCCGTATAATTAAGGAACACTGTGTTTATTGCCTGTATAATTAAGGAATAGTGTGTTTATTGCCCTGTATAATTAAGGAATAGTGTGTTTATTGCCCTGTATAATTAAGGAATAGTGTGTTTATTGCCTGTATAATTAAGGAATAGTGTGTTTATTACCCTGTATAATTAAGGAATAGTGTGTTTATTGCCCTGTATAATTAAGGAATAGTGTGTTTATTGCCCTGTATAATTAAGGAATAGTGTGTTTATTGCCCTGTATAATTAAGGAATAGTGTGTTTATTACCCTGTATAATTAAGGAATAGTGTGTTTATTGCCTGTATAATTAAGGAATAGTGTGTTTATTACTCTGTATAGTTAAGGAATAGTGTGTTTATTACCCTGTATAATTAAGGAACAGTGTGTTTATTGCCTGTATAATTAAGGAATAGTGTGTTTATTACCCTGTATAATTAAGGAATAGTGTGTTTATTACCCTGTATAATTAAGGAATAGTGTGTTTATTGCCCTGTATAATTAAGGAATAGTGTGTTTATTACCCTGTATAATTAAGGAATAGTGTGTTTATTGCCCTGTATAATTAAGGAATAGTGTGTTTATTGCCTGTATAATTAAGGAATAGTGTGTTTATTGCCTGTATAATTAAGGAATAGTGTGTTTATTGCCCTGTATAATTAAGGAATAGTGTGTTTATTGCCCTGTATAATTAAGGAATAGTGTGTTTATTGCCTGTATAATTAAGGAATAGTGTGTTTATTGCCTGTATAATTAAGGAATAGTGTGTTTATTGCCTGTATAATTAAGGAATAGTGTGTTTATTGCCCTGTATAATTAAGGAACAGTGTGTTTATTGCCTGTATAATTAAGGAATAGTGTGTTTATTACCCTGTATAATTAAGGAATAGTGTGTTTATTGCCTGTATAATTAAGGAATAGTGTGTTTATTACTCTGTATAGTTAAGGAATAGTTTGTTTATTACCCTGTATAATTAAGGAACAGTGTGTTTATTGCCTGTATAATTAAGGAATAGTGTGTTTATTACCCTGTATAATTAAGGAATAGTGTGTTTATTGCCCTGTATAATTAAGGAACAGTGTGTTTATTGCCTGTATAATTAAGGAATAGTGTGTTTATTACCCTGTATAATTAAGGAATAGTGTGTTTATTGCCCTGTATAATTAAGGAATAGTGTGTTTATTGCCCTGTATAATTAAGGAATAGTGTGTTTATTGCCTGTATAATTAAGGAATAGTGTGTTTATTGCCTGTATAATTAAGGAATAGTGTGTTTATTGCCCTGTATAATTAAGGAATAGTGTGTTTATTGCCTGTATAATTAAGGAATAGTGTGTTTATTACCCTGTATAATTAAGGAATAGTGTGTTTATTACCCTGTATAATTAAGGAATAGTGTGTTTATTACTCTGTATAGTTAAGGAATAGTGTGTTTATTACCCTGTATAATTAAGGAATAGTGTGTTTATTGCCTGTATAATTAAGGAATAGTGTGTTTATTACCCTGTATAATTAAGGAATAGTGTGTTTATTGCCCTGTATAATTAAGGAATAGTGTGTTTATTGCCTGTATAATTAAGGAATAGTGTGTTTATTACCCTGTATAATTAAGGAATAGTGTGTTTATTGCCTGTATAATTAAGGAATAGTGTGTTTATTACTCTGTATAGTTAAGGAATAGTGTGTTTATTACCCTGTATAATTAAGGAACAGTGTGTTTATTGCCTGTATAATTAAGGAATAGTGTGTTTATTACCCTGTATAATTAAGGAATAGTGTGTTTATTGCCTGTATAATTAAGGAATAGTGTGTTTATTACCCTGTATAATTAAGGAACAGTGTGTTTATTGCCTGTATAATTAAGGAATAGTGTGTTTATTACCCTGTATAATTAAGGAATAGTGTGTTTATTACTCTGTATAGTTAAGGAATAGTGTGTTTATTACCCTGTATAATTAAGGAATAGTGTGTTTATTACCCTGTATAATTAAGGAATAGTGTGTTTATTGGCCTGTATAATTAAGGAATAGTGTGTTTATTACCCTGTATAATTAAGGAATAGTGTGTTTATTGCCTGTATAATTAAGGAATAGTGTGTTTATTGCCCTGTATAATTAAGGAATAGTGTGTTTATTGCCTGTATAATTAAGGAATAGTGTGTTTATTGCCTGTATAATTAAGGAATAGTGTGTTTATTGCCCTGTATAATTAAGGAATAGTGTGTTTATTGCCTGTATAATTAAGGAATAGTGTGTTTATTACCCTGTATAATTAAGGAATAGTGTGTTTATTGCCCTGTATAATTAAGGAATAGTGTGTTTATTACTCTGTATAGTTAAGGAATAGTGTGTTTATTACCCTGTATAATTAAGGAACAGTGTGTTTATTGCCTGTATAATTAAGGAATAGTGTGTTTATTACCCTGTATAATTAAGGAATAGTGTGTTTATTGCCTGTATAATTAAGGAACAGTGTGTTTATTGCCTGTATAATTAAGGAATAGTGTGTTTATTGCCCTGTATAATTAAGGAATAGTGTGTTTATTACCCTGTATAATTAAGGAATAGTGTGTTTATTGCCCTGTATAATTAAGGAATAGTGTGTTTATTGCCCTGTATAATTAAGGAATAGTGTGTTTATTACTCTGTATAGTTAAGGAATAGTGTGTTTATTACCCTGTATAATTAAGGAATAGTGTGTTTATTGCCTGTATAATTAAGGAATAGTGTGTTTATTACCCTGTATAGTTAAGGAATAGTGTGTTTATTACCCTGTATAATTAAGGAACAGTGTGTTTATTGCCTGTATAATTAAGGAATAGTGTGTTTATTACCCTGTATAATTAAGGAATAGTGTGTTTATTGCCTGTATAATTAAGGAATAGTGTGTTTATTACCCTGTATAATTAAGGAACAGTGTGTTTATTGCCTGTATAATTAAGGAATAGTGTGTTTATTACCCTGTATAATTAAGGAATAGTGTGTTTATTACTCTGTATAATTAAGGAATAGTGTGTTTATTGCCTGTATAATTAAGGAATAGTGTGTTTATTGCCTGTATAATTAAGGAATAGTGTGTTTATTGCCCTGTATAATTAAGGAATAGTGTGTTTATTGCCTGTATAATTAAGGAATAGTGTGTTTATTACTCTGTATAATTAAGGAATAGTGTGTTTATTACCCTGTATAATTAAGGAATAGTGTGTTTATTGCCCTGTATAATTAAGGAACAGTGTGTTTATTGCCTGTATAATTAAGGAATAGTGTGTTTATTACTCTGTATAGTTAAGGAATAGTGTGTTTATTACCCTGTATAATTAAGGAATAGTGTGTTTATTGCCCTGTATAATTAAGGAATAGTGTGTTTATTACTCTGTATAATTAAGGAATAGTGTGTTTATTGCCTGTATAATTAAGGAATAGTGTGTTTATTGCCCTGTATAATTAAGGAATAGTGTGTTTATTGCCTGTATAATTAAGGAATAGTGTGTTTATTGCCCTGTATAATTAAGGAATAGTGTGTTTATTGCCTGTATAATTAAGGAATAGTGTGTTTATTACTCTGTATAATTAAGGAATAGTGTGTTTATTACCCTGTATAATTAAGGAATAGTGTGTTTATTGCCTGTATAATTAAGGAATAGTGTGTTTATTGCCTGTATAATTAAGGAATAGTGTGTTTATTACTCTGTATAATTAAGGAATAGTGTGTTTATTACCCTGTATAATTAAGGAATAGTGTGTTTATTGCCTGTATAATTAAGGAATAGTGTGTTTATTGCCTGTATAATTAAGGAATAGTGTGTTTATTACTCTGTATAATTAAGGAATAGTGTGTTTATTGCCTGTATAATTAAGGAATAGTGTGTTTATTGCCTGTATAATTAAGGAATAGTGTGTTTATTGCCTGTATAATTAAGGAATAGTGTGTTTTATTGCCCTGTATAATCTAAGGAATAGTGTGTTTATTGCCTGTATAATTAAGGAATAGTGTGTTTATTACTCTGTATAATTAAGGAATAGTGTGTTTATTACCCTGTATAATTAAGGAATAGTGTGTTTATTGCCCTGTATAATTAAGGAACAGTGTGTTTTATTGCCTGTATAAATTAATGAATAGTGTGTTTATTACTCTGTATAGTTAAGGAATAGTGTGTTTATTACCCTGTATAATTAAGGAATAGTGTGTTTATTGCCCTGTATAATTAAGGAATAGTGTGTTTATTACTCTGTATAATTAAGGAATAGTGTGTTTATTGCCTGTATAATTAAGGAATAGTGTGTTTATTGCCCTGTATAATTAAGGAATAGTGTGTTTATTGCCTGTATAATTAAGGAATAGTGTGTTTATTACTCTGTATAATTAAGGAATAGTGTGTTTATTACCCTGTATAATTAAGGAATAGTGTGTTTATTGCCCTGTATAATTAAGGAACAGTGTGTTTATTGCCTGTATAATTAAGGAATAGTGTGTTTATTACTCTGTATAGTTAAGGAATAGTGTGTTTATTACCCTGTATAATTAAGGAATAGTGTGTTTATTGCCCTGTATAATTAAGGAATAATGTGTTTATTACTCTGTATAATTAAGGAATAGTGTGTTTATTACCCTGTATAATTAAGGAACAGTGTGTTTATTGCCTGTATAATTAAGGAATAGTGTGTTTATTACCCTGTATAATTAAGGAATAGTGTGTTTATTACCCTGTATAATTAAGGAATAGTGTGTTTATGTCTTTATTGTTTGGTGTATTTATTATATACTCGTTTTACACTGTTTTGTTTTTTACCTCATGTATGTCTGTGTAATGTGCTGCTGTGTGTGTTGTATTATGGAGCTGATGACTAAGATTTATTTGAATATATAAGAGTATGGATATGACAAATAACGACCATTCAAATTGGTTTAACTTTCTTCTCTACCTCCTCATCACATCCCCAGCTCTCTCTCTCTCTCCTCCTCTACACACACCTGCTGATACGTGGTTTCCTGTTCCTCCACTAACCCAGAAGCTTCAAAGGAAAAACAGCTCCAGCTGCCAAACAGATCTTTATCAGCAGGTTACAGGTTTACCACATCACATACAGAATTACTGCACTGCTCTAAACAGGGAGATACAGGACAGACTTTAGCTTCATGCTGCTACAGTAAACTGATCACTGGTAATGTAGAAGAGAGAGAGGAGCATGTGTTTAAACAGGGATTAAAAGAAGGAGAATCTGGTG
Source organism: Prochilodus magdalenae (assembly GCA_024036415.1). Classification (NCBI taxonomy): domain Eukaryota; kingdom Metazoa; phylum Chordata; class Actinopteri; order Characiformes; family Prochilodontidae; genus Prochilodus; species Prochilodus magdalenae. The sequence continues at coordinate 69,039 of JAMWET010006093.1, forward strand.
AGGACTTGTGAGCCATTTAGGGCAGTGTTCCTGGAGACTTACCGTTCTGAACAATATAGTGTTTGTCCTGCTTTAACACGCCCACTTTAACGCTATAATGGGCTGTCAATGAGCTTAGTAGTTTGTGTGTAAATAGGCCTCAGTACCTGCATTAAGCAAGCAAGCAGCAGTAAATGAACGATAACCAATCAAACAAAAGGAGGCAGGGGATCATTAGCATTATTGGTGCTGAACTACACCAGTGTAACTGGTACCATTTGTACTCACCACTATATGACCAGACACCTTATTAATGACTCTTGCAGCTTCGCCTTCTATCTGGTTGTTAGCACCCTGCAGTTCAACCTCAACAGCTTGATCATCATTATAGTCAGTCAGGTAGCTTATGTTTCTGTCTTATATTTTCATGTCTCATGTTGCCCACCCACCAGGTTTCATTTCTGTCAGCTAATTCTTTCTGGCTGGAACAATTATTTGATGATGAGTGCAGTTAGTTTAAAGTTAAAGCTAGTTACATGAAATGGCTGCTCAAACTCCTAGTGCACCTGGTAGACCAGCAGAACTGATTGACTTTTTAACTCCTATTAATATTTAATGGGATTTTTCTCTAACTCAGTTAACCAAAGTAATTATTATTATTATTCTTTTTTATCACATTTTATTATCTGCCAGCTACAATAAGAATCAAGATTAAACAGACAGAATTAAACATCATTCCTGTGAACCTAAAATACTTTCAGTCACTGTTACCAAGGTACCAACATATTTTTATTTGACAATAGTGTTATTTACATTACCAGGTCGAATGATCCTAAGTAAATCAAACTACACATAACACTATTATTAGCACTTAAATAACACTATTCTGATGAAATCTGATCTAATGGTGTAATATGGTGTAAAGAGTTTTTTGAAAACCTGTTTGTTACTATAGTTTAGAGTTTCACAACATCACTTACACCTGCCCCTCTAGAGTCTCTGCCTGACCTTTGTCAGCATGATGTTGATGATGAATAGTCAGTCACATGAAACACGAGCAGGAAAATGTAATTATTCTACTGAAACATGTAAAGAGTGAAACATGTATATCTGTAAGTAGCAGCACTTTAACCACGGCTACCTGAGTTACATCCAACCAGAGCTGGTCAGCCTTGCACACTCAGTACGCACACTCCATAAGGCTGGATAAAAATGAAATACATTTAACTCACTCGCATCTGAGCCCCGAAATAACTAGTTCTGCCAACATACAAACCTAAACACAGAACAATAACGTACACATTTCTTGAACACATAAATGAATTAATTTACTCCTACAGTATAGAATATGTTTAAGGCTGAAAGAGTAAGTCAGGAGAATCAAAGTATTAAGGAGATTCCCATCAATACTTGCTGCATCAAGTCAGTAGTATGTCAGTGTATGTTTGTTCTGTTCATATTTTTTCCTGACTAAAACAGACAAAACTGCATTTAATAAAAATCAGACTTTATTATTACATTTTCTACATTCTGTTTAAAAGTCATCATAAAAAAAAAAAATTTGCTAATTAAATTCAAAAAAGAATTTATTCAAAACACAATCCACATTAACACTGAACTTACTTGCATATAATAATACAGTACTGGAAGTGAAATAGACATAATTTGACTTTGAAGATAACACAATCAGCTGCTGTTTATGGGGAAAAAGCCTTTATTAATGTGTATGTAGGTTTATGTCAGTTATGAAAAAAATGTAAATACCATGTAGCCATGATATCAATGACTGAAATGCTGATCATGCAAAATATACTCTGAACCAGGATTGGGGGAAGTGAAAGGAGTGCTGAGCAGAGTCAAGAATCTTTAGATTTAAGTGGCCTAATATAGTTTAAAATACTAACATTATTATCTTTCATTACCATCCTTTATTTCTAACACTGTAATAATCTCTGGGCGAATATGTAGGAGTACTACAGCTGTAACACAAGCATTTCCTCTTCTTATACTAGGAACCTATATTAGGAACCTGAATGAATGATCATTAATATAATACAGACTGGTGAGGAGAATACAGACTGGTGAACAGAATACAGACTGGTGAGGAGAATACAGACTGGTGAACAGAATACAGACTGGTGAACAGAATACAGACTGGTGAGGAAAATACAGACTGGTGAGGAGAATACAGACTGGTGAACAGAATACAGACTGGTGAGGAGAATACAGACTGGTGAGGAGAATACAGACTGGTGAGCAGAATACAGACTGGTGAGGAGAATACAGACTGGTGAGGAGAATACAGACTGGTGAGCAGAATACAGACTGGTGAACAGAATACAGACTGGTGAACAGAATAGAGACTGGTGAACAGAATACAGACTGGTGAGCAGAATACAGACTGGTGAGGAGAATACAGACTGGTGAACAGAATACAGACTGGTGAGGAGAATACAGACTGGTGAACAGAATACAGACTGAGCAAACACAGGAAAACAAACTAACAAAGCAAGTGAATAAGTGTAAATGACATTGGCAATGAACAGTTTTAGTTTCACAAACCCTGAAACTGAAACCGATATAAGCAAAAAAAAAGCTGTTTCACTTAATTATTTGTAAATGTTTGTTATTTGTTTTAAAAAATAAGCAGTTAATAAGTGGTTTCGAATAAAACAATACAAAATAATATCCTTAAAACTCGACATCAGAACATTCACTATTGTTTAACCTTTTTAAAGGTCCTTTCCTGAGCAGATGTGCTATTCGGGTCTCTGTCCGGTGGTCCATTCCTCTTTCTTAAGAAACCACAACCACATCATCATAACCTGAAAGTAATAATTGTGGTTATTAAAAACACATGTACCACAACACTATCACTGCACTACAGGCCTGCGTATGTAACATTACAGAGATGCAGATCCATGTCTAACTAATAACACTCTGCAATGACGTGTGCAGGAGTAAAGGAAACAAGTGTAGACTCACCATCTGCGCTTCCTACATCCTGCCCAGCAGTGATGACATCATCATAGCCCTCTGGTGTGTACACTGCATCTACATATTCAGACAGAGTTAGATGGCAGTGAGAAACAGATCTGGTTTATTAATGAACTGATATGTGTGTACACTGTGTGTTTATAATGAATTCTCCATTCTTAGATAAACTAACCTGATGTAATGTTTGGATTCTCTCCAGCAGAAATGACATCATCATAGAGCTCCACTTTGTCCTCTGTTCAAATGTAGAAACAAATACCAGTAAATGTGATTATTAAAGCTTAATTATACAGTTCTGTCACATTAAGAGGCGCATCTCTTACAGCAGTAACTGATGGTACACTGTCATTGGTGAGGGTGAGTACTAGCAGCACTCTAGATCTCAGCTACTGTACAACAGCTACCAGACTGGGAGGAGAAGGAGTAGCTACTACAGCAACACACTGTTAGAATCATATTACGGTATGTAGATGAAGGGAGTAACTGCTGAATTGTGTGCATGTGATGAACAGATTTTTTAAATTTCCATTAATGCTCTGTACCAGTGTTTTCTCTACATGTGAATCCTGCTCTATTAGTCATGTACCAATATGTGGTGATTCTACACAAACCAAACTAGAGCTGCTGTACTGCAGGACAGATGGGAGATTTAACAGTGCTGAAAACACACCTGCTAATCTATCCAGTGTCTGTCCAGCAGTGATGACATCATCATAGTTCTCTGGAGTGTCTTCTGTTCCCACATCACCTAAAACAGATGAGTAACAGATTTTAACAGAGAGAGTTCAGTGGTCTTTCAGTGAAGTGGTCTCTAAGAATACACCCACCTTTCAGGTCACTGGTGGTGACGTCATTATAATACTCAGGCTTTTCCTCATTTACAGCCTTTCCTGGAAGAGAAAGAGGAAAGCTTATTTCTCCATCAGCTGGATGGTCCTGCAGAGGTTAATACTGGAGTAGCAGTTATATTATTATAGTATATATTATTATATTACAACAATGGGGAGGACATTAATATATAAGAATCAGGTTAAATCAGCAGGAGAGAAGGAATCAACCACATCTACAGAATAACTGAATCTGTACTAGACTTATGTGAGTACTTACGTATATAAAAAATTTTTTAATATAATTAATTCTGGCATTTAACCTTCTCCTAAATGCTCGTTATTGAAACTTTCTCTTAGAAGTTAGCAAGCCTGTTGTTCTTTTCTGTTAACACTAGAGGGCAGTCCAGCGCTGACTGTGCTGTTATCTATGGTAGTCTTGAAATTTCGGTGTTGAAAACAAACTAAAATCATACTAAAATCATAATAAAGTGTTTTTAACAGCCTATGAATACATATTAGTAAGTTTTGTGCGTTGAGTAGATGTTAATCATGGTGTAAAACAGCAGACATGCAGATCCAAGTTTGTAAAATGTCGGTTGATCTGGATGTTTTTTTCAGCCAAGCGCCCAAGTGATAAGAAAATAAAATGTGAATTAATGACACTTTTCACAGCTGTAGGACAGAATTCTTTTCCTTTATAAAAAAGAATATTTTTATAATTAAACCGAAAACAGAGAGGCATTCGTGAAAGCAAGCCACATTGTCTGTCCCATTATTTCTACCCTGTTTTGCAAGAGTTTTATCTGTCCCACGAGTCCCACACTTACATCTTACACTGAAAACGCTAATGCAATGAAATCACAAATCTTGTGTTACTTCTCTTGAACCTTTATTTCATTACTGGTTTGGAAACTGAGCATGCCAACTGATTCTTTCTAAAGCACCATGCGGTTTACACACATACACCCTCGTACCTGAGAGAAGCTCCTTATCCACATCCTCATATCGTGAATGCTCTGTTTTAGAGAGGACACTTCCTGTTAGGAATGTATATGTGTATGAGTATCAGTGTCAAACAAAAGCACTCAGGTTTCATTACAGTGACCTGTGTAACTGAAGGAGAGATCTGATATTTATTCAGCCTGAAATCTTCTTTACAGACCCCCCCCCACCATCAACAACTACTATAAATAGACCATTCTAAAAAACTTGCTATCAGTCGTGTTCTGTCTGCTAAAGGGCAGTACTACTGCCTCATAGAATATCATATTACTGTATTACATTTCATGTTTGGATCGTGATGACTGCGACTGTAAAGGAAAACAACTATGGGTTTTTTTTAATATTCTGATTATATAACATTGTTGGACTTGATTACCATCCAACCCTGTTGATACTTTGGAGCATGGTCTGCAGGATTAATGCTGCTCAGAGGAGGCTGGTACACAGGTTTAGACAGCAACAGGTAACTAACATCATGACACTATGGACCAATTTTGCTCCATGTCTCTCAAGATACCGGGACAAAGGTTCCTCTAATGGACTTAAACTCAGAATTCTCCAGATTCTCTTAGACAGGATACAAGACGTTTTTAACCATTAAGTTTGTTTTTTGTTTTGTGCTTTTGAAAATACTTGTTTCCTCTTCCCTGCAGCAGTCAGCTCAGAATCCTCCTGGCTAAAGCTACACAGGTATTCCCACAACCCTCAGTACTATTCACTCCATCATTATTAAGGAGACATATTACCTATAATATATTATATAATAATTAGAATTTTTGTTATAAAGTTAATTGAGAGAGACCTGCAGTCTCTCCAGTAGGAGGCTTCACATATCATGTACCAGTTTGAGTGATTCTTTTAGTGAGTCTCTGGTCGATCTCCTCATAGATTGCCTCAGCCTTACGCCTCCTCTTAAAGAGCACTGTGAGGGAGACAGAGAGACACATGAAGCCAGTTCAGTAGAATAGAAGACTGATGACAGATTGAAGGACTAATGATGTTTAGAGAATGTACAGAAAGTGGATTGTAGATGATCTCTGAATCTCTCTACCTCTCCTGAGCCGTCTGTTCTGGTACAACAGCACAACCAGAAGCACTAAGGCCAGGAAGAGCAGCACTCCCAGAACCAGGAGAGACACTGGATAGGTGGATGTAACAGCTGCTGATGGAGTTTCTGAGAGAGTAACTGCCTCTTTCTCTGTCTGACCAACTGTAAAAAAAAAAATAGAAACTCCATAGAACAATGTATGTAACGACATCTAGAAACATTTAATAAATAAATAATAGAGTACCTGTGAGGGTAGTTACAGATGGAACAGTGGGTGATACAGATATGTCTGCAAATAGAAAAGGATAATCTTTCAGTAAACAAGTAAACTGCCACTTGTTGGAAATGTAGACTGCATGCTTAAACTGGATGAAGAAATTGTTAAACTAATAAAACTTAATTTACACAAAATGTGTTATCAGGAATAAAAACTTAGTTTGATGCACGCAGAGGAAAAAGTCGAATGGGTTTGATTAAACAGATACACAGTTAAGCACAACAGCATATGCCAGGCAAACATTACCAAGGGACAGGGTGTGGTGCCATCTGTTTGTAAAAAGTAATCACACCGGTCATGGATGACAAGCGAGTTTACTGATCATTTTGAGCAGAATGGCTTTTTCACAGAATGCCTTCTTTTTTTTTTCATTTCTTCTTGTACCCCCCATGTCGTTGCTGAACCCCCAATAAACTATAGCACCACCTTGTGGTAAAATCAGGTAAGGACATAGCACAGGAAGAGATAGCAAACAAGAAAGGCAGGAGAGAACACTCAGTAACGCAAACTAGGTTTAGCAATACTTCACAAACGTGTGTAGAAAACAGGGAGGGTTAAATACAAATGGGAAATGGGGAGCAGGTGCGTGTAATCAGTACTCTGGAATGCAAGAATGAGGTGTGATTGGTGAGTTCCGGACATGTAGCACTGACATCATCAGGTAGTGAGCTCTGAGAAAATGAGTTTGAAAGATCTTAAGCATCAGGGAAACCCGTAGGTGTGACAGTATCCCACCAAGGATTCTGAGAGGGACAAAGAATGAGGATGACCTCATCAATCACTCCCAATGTATTTATGTTTGCACTGATGGGTTTCCTCCCACACCTCTTCACTGTTGCATCCAATGTTCCACAGAGGGGACATGTGACAGGGTGATGGATGTGATAAAACTGGTGAGGGTGCTCTGGGCAAACATACCAACCAATCATTTTGATTATTGTGACAATATATCCGCAGAAACTTACCAAGCTCCTGATTCATCCTCTCACACTGACAGTGGCTTTGAGGATGGTACCCTGAGGTGGGGCTGACAGAGATACCTAGTCTTTCCATGAAAGTCATCCAAATCTGGGAGGTAAACTGGGTTCCTCTTTCAGACACTACATCCTCAGGGATACCAGAGGAACAATACATAGTTAAAAATTCATTCTGCCGTTTGGAAAGCGGTGGGTAGTTGCAGGAATGGTATCAAGCAAACCCCGCGGGAGAATTGGTCAATGATGGTGAGAATTACTGTATTATCCTGTGATTTGGGAAGGTCTGTTACATAGTCGATAGCAAGATGAGACCAGGGGTGTGATGGAACAGGTAAGGGCATTAATTTACCAGCAGGTACATGGGGTTTTGCATTGAGAGCAAATGGTACATGAGGAAACAAAGCAATTAATGGGGGAACTCGTACTTTCTGGGGAGCAGTTGGAGTTCTAGTCTCTCCGGGATGACCTGAGGTGAGAAAAGTATGAGCCCATGTGATCAATCTGTCACAGAGTTGTGATGGAATGAACAACCTGTCAGGGAAGAACGTCTCCGGGATATGCATTACCGAATTTACCTCCGCTTAGGGTTGGGATACTTCAGCAAAGGAGCAGTGGTGAACCTGAGGTTTTAGTCAAGTCAACATTTATTTATATAGCGCTTTTTTTAGCTCCTCAAGCGCACTCTCTGCCTGAGGGTTCCAAGAGATGTTTTTGGCATTGCCCTTCAGCAGAGAGGTGAGAGGAGCAGCCACAGAGTGACAATTACGTATGAAACGGCGATACAAGTTGGCAAAACCTAGGAACCTTTGCAGGTCATGGATGGAACTGGGGATAGGCCAATTGACTATGGTTTCGACTTTGCAATTGTCCATGACAACACCTTCTGGACTGATAATGTATCCTAAAAACGAGGTCGAGCTCAAATAAAACTCACATTTCTACCCCTTAATAAATAGATGGTTCTCAGGGCAATGAGAGAAAACCTTGTGAACGTGTTGAATATAAATAGGTAAATCTGGAGAGTAAATCAATGCCATCAATGTACGCGTTAACAAATTGGCCTAACATATCTCAGAGGACACCATTGATGAAGGACTTACACTGATTAGATCATAAGCACTATGAAGGTCTAATTCGGTGAAAACAGAAGCACCTCTAAGTTACCTCAAACTTACTGCTTGGTGTAGATCTTTTAGCTCACCCGTCATGATTTCCATGGAGAAATATTTGGTCAGGAATAACAAATTTAGTTCAATGCATGCAAAGGTAAATATCGAATGGGTTTGACTAAACAGATTGACAGTTAAGCACAACAGTATAAGCCAGGCAAACATTACAGAGGGACAGGACTGGGTCATAAACAGAGAAACAGGCAGAGGTCGAGAAGGGAGTCAGAGAGACCAGCAAACTAATCCAAGGGAGAATTCAAAAGAGTAAATCAGAGCCCAAGAGAAATCAACACCAGAGAGAGCAAACAAGGAAAGCAGGAGAAACCACTAGTGTTGGTAATACTTCACAACGGGTGTGAGAAACAGGAGTTTAAATACAAACAGGGAAATGGGGAGCAGGTGTGTATAATCAGTACTGTAGCAAAGAGGAACGGGAGAATGATGTGTGATTGGTGAGTTCCAGACATGTGGCAGTGACATCATCAGGTAGTGAACTCCGGGAAATGGAGTTTGGGAGGTGTGAGGGAAACTCAGAAGTGTGACAAGTGTCTTAATTTCCTGTTTATAATGTTGGTTGTAGTTTTCCTTTTATTCTTTATCTTTCCACTGTACAATATAAATTACAATAATTACAATAATAATGCTAATTAGATCTAACATCCTGAATGGTACCCGACTCATCTGACCTGTACAGGTGACTCCAGCGTGCTGCCTGTGGGAGCAGTCAGTGTGGTTCTTCAGGGAATAAGGACAGTCCCACAGGTGAATCTCATTCCCTCTACACTTCACTCTGTTCAGCCAGACAGTCCCCTCACCAGCACTAAATACAGCACTCCCATGAGCACTCAGCGCAGGGCCATAGCCCAACTGTCTGCAGACCACCTGAGCATCCCTGATGTCCCACAGATCATCACAAACGTACCCCCACTCAGCATTATGATACACCTCCAATCTCCCAGAGCAGCTTCCCTCTCCTCTATTCAGTCTGAGAGGCAGGTGATCTACATCACACACATCACATGAGGAGATAAATTAACATATAACAATATAATAACAATAACAATATCAGACACGGTCCAATGTCCAGACACTTAGGAGCCTGACAGCACTGAGTCTCAGAGTGCAGGAACACTGTTACCAAACTCTGAACTCAAAGGTTAAGTGTCCTTACTTGAAGATTGATTCTGAAGATGTGAGGAGAATTTCAGATGGTGTTGCAGCAAAACATGTTTGGTCTCTCCTGTTAGTGCAGAAAAGCATTTATTTATTAACATTTTAACTGGTTTTGCCCAGTAATGTAACTCTGAGGAGTGTTAAATCATACAGACTGTCTTCATTTCACACTCTCAGATGTTCACCTCTACTGTAATAGTTATGTCTACATTTAACCAGAAATTATTCTACTCATGGTAATATCAACAACACAGAGAAACTGACCTGAGCAGGTAATGTGAGCCACCTCATCACGATTATCACAGCTGTTCTGTCTCCAGGGGGAAGATGGACACTGCCACAAAGTGGAGTCATGTTTCCTGCATTTCAGATTATCCAGCCAGTTAGGAGCTGATTCCACTCTTGCTTTGGATTGGCTCACTCTGCCAGATCTTCCACAGTTCAGCTCCTGACAGACCAGACTCACTGTTTCTTCATTCATATCATTCACACACACGTTACCCCAGGTTCCATTGTAGAACACCTCCAGATTCCCCTCACAGCCCTCAGTGAGTCTGATCTCTTTATACTCTGGTGGTAGAAGAACGTTCACCGTTAAGTCCTGGAGGTATTTCAGAATCAACACAGTGCTACATTTATGTACAAATATAAGAAAACAATTAATTTAATTTTTTTACTGCCTATATTAATATCAGTCATCCCTGTACCTGAGCACACGACTCCTACATCCTCTTTGTGTCCACATTCATCCTCTCCACACATCTGAAATCTACAGTTCCACAGAGATGTCTCATTCCCCTCACACTCCACCTCATTCAGCCATATGGGTCCAGTTCCAGGTCCAAACTGAGCTGGTACTGGGGCATTGAGGGCCACTCCACACTGCAGCTGTCTGCAGACCACCTGTGCATCCTCAATATCCCACATGTCATCACACACTGTCCCCCATGAGCCTCTGTGGAAAACCTCCAGCCTTCCTGCACAGTCTCCTCCAGAACCAACCAGCCTGATGGAGCTGTGAGCTAAAATTACACATGAAAAAGTGCTACATAGTCATAGAGAAAAGGCGACTCCCACATTCTTCCCTAAGTGCATCACTTATTTATTTAAGATTCATAATGCATTTAGACATTTACTATATAAACAGACTTCACATACACTTACACTTCCATACACCACTTTTATTAGTGAATGTAGAGTTTGCTTTTACTGCACCTTCTAAACACTTGAGCACTGCAGGAGAATGCATTACAATAGACGCTAGGTGCACAGAGCCTGATGGAATTTAATTTCTCATTGGCTGAACAGGCTGTAGGCTGGATATTTAATACCATTTCAGTTGATGCACATGCTTTATAATCAGTCTAACACAGCTATATCATTTTTTTGGTTACATGATTACATGAATTCCAAAAGCTGAGCTAGAACAGTGTTCTGTCCAGACTTTACTCCAAAAATGCTTATTCAAACATTTGCTCATAATAAAACATTCCTTAATAACTCCACATTACTTACCTGAGCAGGTGACGTACAGCTGTTCTCTGGAGCTGCAGTTGACTGCTTGTGCGCTGCTGCAGTTCCCCAGATGAGCTTCACTCCCAGAACAACTGAAACCCATCACACACATGTGGCTGTGTTCAGGACTGGATGGAGAGGAGCTGGAGAAGTTGAACACAGAGCCACAGCCCAGCTGTCTGCAGGCCACAGAGGCCACAGACTCACTCCAGGAGTCCAGCAGAACTCTCCTCCAGTCCTGCCTGAAGTACACCTCCACCTCCCCCTCACACTTCCTTACTCCAGACAACCACACTCGTCCCTCATGTAATGCCAGAGAGGAATCTGAAAAACATTAATACTGATTTTAGAAATTTCATGCTTCACTTTACCTGACTCTTCTACATTTAGACACTCTGTACACTCATCAAACTCACCACTGCAGATGACTCCAGCGTCCTGTTTATGAGAGCATGCAGTTCGGCTCCATGATGAAATGGGACACTGTGACAGGTGTGTTTCGTTCCCCTGACAATCAAACACATCAGCCCAGATCCGGCCACTCCCCTCCTCAAACCAGTCTGACCCCACCACAGTCACAGCACTCCCACACTTCAGCTGACCACAGAGGACACTGGCAGCTCTCATATCCCAGCCTACATCACATACTGTGCCCCACTCACTGAGGTACTGGAGCTCCACTCGACCAGAACAGGAGTCAGAGCCGTTCACCAGTCGAGCCCCTGTGTGACCTGAACACAGAGATTATATTTAAACAGCAGATTAACAGACATGCAGGTACAATAATTAATATGGTAAAATGTGTAATTAGTGGAGTTGTATGTAAAAAAAATTTGCATGTAGGGATGGTGGTATGTACATATACTTTTAATGTCAGATGTTAGATAATACTGAGATACAAACATAAAATACTTAAGGATAATCTTAAACCTGAAAAAAAAAAAAAATAGAAAAAACATATGATTTCGAGAAATGACCATACAGAGAGTAAGACTCACAAGGAAGCACTATTAAGCAGAGATGGCCACAAGTCACAAAATACAAGTCCAAGTCAAGTCACGAGTCTATAGGTTAGAGTCCAAGTCAAATCATGAGTCTTTAGGCTACAGTCCAAGTCAAATCTTAAGTCAATTTACACAAGGCATATATAGTAACTGTAGCATAAAGTGTAGATTAAAAAAAACACAACAGATTAACCTTATGTGCAAAACACAACTGTATTTTTTTTACAGTGCAACACTTTTTTTTTTCGTTTAAATGCTACATATTTCCTTACTATATTTACTCAAAAAATGCCATGCTCTACAACTCTCAGACAGAACAAACTAGAAGAATATCACTTTTTTTTTCGGGATCATACTCTGCCTTACACACTTCCTGTCTCAAGCCAGCTCAAGGGGTTAATACTGTGTGTTATATAGCTGGAATGATGGCTAAATGGCTAAGAGGCTAGCATAAACCTATCCGAGTGTGTTTTCAGATGCCTTATGAAGTTTTATGTGGTCGATCCAGTGCCTTTAATTTGTTCCCCACACTCTCTGCACGTTCCCACTCTTCTGTTATATGCTAGGATTTTGAATTCCCTGTACCTAAAGGCTACTACGTACGGCTCTCCCGCCGAAGCCATGCTACAGTGTTGTGTTTACACTTGGCGCCGCTCACTGATATCACGCACGCGCTGAAGTCGGATGTTGTGATTCGTCCGTGTTCGTGGGCCGTGTCCCAAATCAACGATTTAAAGTATACATACACAAAGGAATTATTTTCACGTAACTTCCGCACACCGTACCTGGAGGGTAATGGAAAGAAACTTGATGTTCATGTGTCATTTTGGACCGAGTCGAGTCGGGAGTCATTATAGACGAGTTACAAGTCAAGTCTGAAGTCTATTTATATGCAACTCAAGTGCGACTCGAACTCGAGTCACTAACTCAAGTGCCCATCTCTGCTATTAAGACTCGTCCTGATTTTTCAGCAGTACTACATGTATGATTAAATGGAAACCAATGATGGAAAACAATGTAATTTATTACGCTACTCACTATTTATCCATTATTTATTTCAGCTTATATTTGCAAAGTGAACTACGGATACTTCAAATAAAGATAGTAAGGAGAAACTAGAATAGCAGGAGGCATCTCAGCTACTTATTCCATGTAAAACCCTTTAAATGTTACATTTATCCTCAAACCCTCTAGGGGACCTATACATCATGAGGCCCCTTGTTTACACACTGGTACCGTCTGTACCTGGAGTTACCTGCTACAACTACCTTAAACATTAGAACTAACCAGCTGGAAAATATTGCTCCATATCCAGATATCATGTAGAAAAGCTCATCAACTGAATAACTGACCACCACTTTCATGAGCAGTCAGCTCCACAAAATATATATATGAATAAACACACACACACACGCACACAAAAAGGTTGTTAACGTTCACACAGGATTATTTTCTCCTGTGACAACATTGTTGCACTGTAAAGACATAATTAATACAAAATATTATTCTTCACCTGAACATAAGATTCCAACATCACTGTCATGGGTATAGTTGAGTCTGAGTGAAGATGATGTTGGACAAAGGGAAATCTCAGATTCGTCTCCTCTACACTGAAGCTCCTCTGACCACACCTGACCCTCCCCTCTGCCAAAAGCAGTTCCTCCAAGCACCTCCACAGGAAGCCCACAGCCCAGCTCTCGACACACAACCTCTGCATCCTGCTGGTCAAAGTCAGCATCACACACCGTGTACCAGGTCTCTCCCTGAAACACCTCCACTCTCCCAGAGCACTGATTAGGACCACCAATCAGTCTGGACCTTCTGTGATCTGTTTGAAATTGGGTTGAATGTTAGCCAATAAAAACTTTTTGAATTATTGATAGAGAGGACAACCATCCCCTCTCACCTCAGATATAAAATCGCATTATCACATATAGGATGTAAGCTATATACTGTATATGTTAAGGCTTCTGTTTAGCTTTTCTGTACATTTTCTATTAAAATGATTCAAACCTACCTGAACAGTAAATTTCAATATCCAAATAATGACTACAGCTGTGTTTGCCCCATCCCAGTGATCCACAGTGTTTAAGTGTAGACTCTGATCCACTGCAGTCCACATGGCTCATCCAGATTGTTCCAGATCCTCCCAGAGAAGGATGCAGACTCCTTGGTTCCCCACAGTCCAACTGTCTACACACCACTGCAGTATTAATTATGTCCCAGCTAAAACCACACACTGTTCCCCACTCTCCTCTATGAAGAACCTCCACTCTCCCAGCACAGCGACTCCCACCATCCACCAACCTCACACTGTCTGTTAAAGTGAAAGTGGAAAACATGTTTTGAACATGAAATGTGGTAAAATATATTTGTAATTTACATAATCTTAAAACATAAGCCCAGTTCCAAAAAAGTTGGGCCACGGTGTTAAATTCAAAAAGATTAAATAAAAACAGAATGTATTTATTTAATTTTATGCATTGCTGCCATCTGACTTAATTTATGTAAAATATTCATATATAAATATATATATATATATATATATATATATATATATATATATATATATATATATATATATATATATATATATATATTACATTATAAAATGTATCCCTTTCAACATCTAAAATGCGTTTTATGTTCTATTGTGAATAAAACATGGGTCCATGAGATTTGCAAATCATTGACACAGTGGCAGACATGACCATGTCCCAAGTGAGAAGGTTGGCTGCCATCAGGTTCTTAATGAGTTCATTATTTTATATAAAATATCTCACTTTCAACATCTTATGTGTTTTATGTTCTTCTGTGAATCAGACCACCAAATTATTGCATTTCTTTTTATTTTTATTTACATTTAGTTCTATTCTATACAGGGTTCCCAAATTCTTTGGAACTGGGAGTGTACATTGATTAAATAAATTATGTAAGTAATTAAGTAAAGCACTCACCAGCACACACCAGTCCCACATCACTGTCATGGGAGCAGTTGTGTTTGAGTGAAGGTGATGTTGGACAGGAGTGAATCTGAGATTCGTTGCCTCTACACTGAAGCTCCTCTGACCACACCTCACCCTCCCCTCTGCCAAAAGCAGCTCCTCCCAGCACCTCCACAGGAAGTCCACAGCCCAGCTCTCGACACACAACCTCTGCATCCTGCTGGTCAAAGTCAGCATCACACACCGTGTACCAGGTCTCTCCATGAAGCACCTCCAACCTCCCAGAGCAGTGAGAACCACCAACCAGCCTGACTTCTAAAAATGATCATGGGGAAAAAATAAGTATGTGTAAAACACAGGTTTAAATACTAGTAATTCTACTAAATTTAATGCATTGAATTCTGCACATCACAACAAAAACTAGTACACAAGATCAACTCATATGTGCATTTCTTGAGCAGTTTATGAACACAATGGTTAAAATACTGTGAAGACTCTTTCCCCGTACCATTCCTGTTCAATTTCCAGATAACCTTGTGTTTAACTAGGATATTATAGATGTTATATACAGCAGCCAATAAACAGGATGGTCTAAAGGCGCTGCAATGCTACGGATTTTCTGGTGTTGGAGGTGAAACGCATGCCACCTTGATGCCCAAAGAAAATTCCTACATTCATTATGACCAGATTCACTAATGACTGTGGCAGCAAAGTCAACAATGCCAGTGGAGGAACCAGTTCCTCCAGACTGCTTATGTGGATTATTACAGGTTGGGACCCTCAGGAGGTAGGAAGTGTGATTGTCTTTGACTGGAGCATTTCCATGTAGCCTTCTATCAGCCTCTATAAGCCTTGTGATTTACTATATCTATCTCTCTCCTCATCATGGCAAAACGTACTGTCATTTCTGCATTTAAGTATACTAAAAAGTTTATAATTTTCACACCCTGAGGACTCCCTGACACCGCCGATCCACCGGACTCCACTTCCCAGAGTGCACTACCCGATGACGTCACACACACATGTCCCCAGTCTCCCAATCATTTCCGTTCTAGGTCGCCCAAGTTTTAGCTCAGCTGTCATTAATTACTAGTCTGCATTTATGTCCCACACATGCACACAATCTCTGCGAAGTTTTGCCAAACCTTTGTTTGAAATTCTGAGCGTTTCTTTAATGTCTTCAGCTCGTATCTCTCGTTTTGATCTCTTTCTGAATTCGACTTGTTCTCTTTTGCTCTTCCTCTTTTTGATCTATTGCCTGACTGTTTTGACTTCCTGGTTATCGACCTCTGCCTGTCTTACTGTCTTCGACCCTGCATTACCCCTTCTTACCTGAGCAGATGACTCCAGCATGTTTGGAGTGATCACAGTTATGTGATTCTAATGACGAACACCTCTTCAGTGTAGACTCTGATCCACTACAGTCCACATCACTCATCCAGATTGGTCCTGATCCTGGTCCAAAGTGACCATCACTCAGTGCATCTACAGCCTCTCCACAGCCCAGCTCTCTACACACCACTGCAGCATCTCTCATATCCCAGTTATCACCACACACTGTTCCCCACTGTCCTCTATGAAGAACCTCCACTCTCCCAGCACAGCGACTACCACTACCAACCAACCTCACACTGGCTGTAGAACAAAGAGAGGCACATAGATGGAGAGAGAGAACAAAGCATAAAAGAATAACAGAGCTAGAGACTATTTTTAGGTTTAGAGTCATAAAAGGCAAATTAAACTAATTATACCTGTATATAATTTATACAGATTAACTGTGTGTAATTCTTACCAGCACACACCAGACCCGCATCACTGTCATGGGAGCAGTTGTGTTTGAGTGAAGGTGATGTTGGACAGGAGTGAATCTGAGATTCGTTGCCTCTACACTGAAGCTCCTCTGACCACACCTGAACCTCCCCTCTGCCAAAAGCAGCTCCTTCCAGCACCTTCACAGGAAGCCCACAGCCCAGCTCTCGACACACAACCTCTGCATCCTGCTGGTCAAAGTCAGCATCACACACCGTGTACCAGTACTCTCCCTGAAGAACCTCCACTCTCCCAGAGCAGCGAGATCCACTGACCAACCTGACATCTAAAACATTATGAAAAGAGGAGGGTAAACCTTTTACAGTAATGATTAATATATGTAAATGTAGAAATTTCATTTAAACGTAAAAATATAAGAAGAATAAACACTGGGACACATACAGACAGGTTACAAATTAAGGGAAACTTAAAAAAAAACTAGTAGAAAAATATATAATGTGCAGATACTTCCAGACAGGTGACTCAGTTAGGTTAAGTAATATACTGATCCTACAGCAGCACTGCTTGGGGAAGTGGGAGGTCTTGCAGTCAGCTCTTTGATTTAATTCTGTCCCCTACGATTGCTGGGTAATCTTTCCCAGCACCAGGCCATCAAGAGTGTTTACAATTCACCATACTGCCGCGTTGGACAGTAACCCAGTGTTTGCAGCGTTGGACTGCAGCGTTGGACAGTAACCCAGTGTTTGCAGTGTTGGACTGCAGCGTTGGACAGTAACCCAGTAACTGTTATTGTTTATTGTACTTCAACTCCACTCCATTTCAAACTCTTATATCTTTACTTCACCACTTTACAAATATTTCCCCCCTTTAGGCACATGAGTGCATCAAATGAAAAATGTCTAAATGAAATGAAGCACGTCTACCAGTCAGGGTATTTGTTTTAGGCTTGTTTTGACCTGTTAGACAGAGCTTGGTTCTAGCTAATGGAGCCTGTTCTCCTTCAGTGTTTTGTGCTTATGATAATTTGAATAGACATCAGTGTCAGACGAATAAATGACCTTCTGTTAAAGACTGGTGGACTGAGAGACACTAGAGTCTCTTCACCTAAACTGAGCTGATGAAGAGTCCTGTTCCAGAAATGATAATAGGACATTAGAGCCATAAATCATACTCCTGTTACTCTCCATACTTAAATACATTAGGGTAAATACTTCAGTACTTTTACTCCAGTGGAGGTCTACAGGAAGGAACGTCTCCTATTACTGGAAAAACATTTTACCTTGGGGATCTTTAACTCAACTTCTAATGCTCTGTAATGTATATATATAGCATATAATGGCATATATAATGCATTATACATAATACTTGTATAACTGCTTATTAGTAAATGTAGTTGTTTGTAACAAAGATTTTGTTTTATACAATTTATACTACAGTGTGAATTTTGTCCCAGATAGAGTATCACCCTCCTGCCTGAGGATCACTCAGAGTCACTGGTTGACCGTCTCAGACTGGTGCTCCATCCTCTGTACTGACCGTCTCAGACTGTTGCTCCATCCTCTGTACTGACAGTCTCAGACTGGTGCTCCATCCTCTGTACTGACCGTCTCAGACTGGTGCTTCATCCTCTGTACTGGCCGTCTCAGGCTGGTGCTTCATCCTCTGTACTGGCCGTCTCAGGCTGGTGCTCCATTCTCTGTACTGATCATCTTAGACTGGTGCTCTATTCTCTGTACTGACCGTCTCAGACTGGTGCTCCATCCTCTGTACTGGCCGTCTCAGGCTGGTGCTCCATTCTCTGTACTGACCATCTTAGACTGGTGCTCTATTCTCTGTACTGACCGTCTCAGACCGGTGCTTCATCCTCTGTACTGGCCGTCTCAGACTGGTGCTCCATCCTCTGTACTGGCCGTCTCAGACTGGTGCTCCATTCTCTGTACTGGCCGTCTCAGGCCGGTGCTCCATTCTCTGTACTAACCGTCTCAGACTGGTGCTCTATCCTCTGTACTGACCGTCTCAAGCTGGTGCTCCATTCTCTGTACTGACCGTCTTAGACTGGTGCTCTATCCTCTATACTGACCGTCTCAGACTGGTGCTCCATCCTCTGTACTGACCGTCTCAGACTGGTGCTCCATCCTCTGTACTGACCGTCTCAGGCTCTTGCTCCATCCTCTGTACTGACCATCTCAGACTGTTGCTCCATCCTCTGTACTGACCGTCTCAGACTGGTGCTCCATCCTCTGTACTGACCGTCTCAAACTGTTGCTCCATCCTCTGTACTGACCGTCTCAGAGCTACTGGTGCTGAAACATCCTCTGTACTGACGCGTCTCAGACTGGTGCTCCATCCTCTGTACATGGCGTCTCAGACTGCAGGTGCTCCATCCTCTGTACTGGCCGTCTCAGATGGTGCTACCATCCTCTGTACTACTGGCCCTTCTCAGACTGATGCTCCATCCTCTGTACTGGCCGTCTCAGACTAGTGGACTGTGACGGTGCTTCTCCATCCTCTGTACTGGCGACCGTCTCAGACTGATGCTGGGCCCCATCCTCTGTACTGGGCCGTCTCAGACTGGTGCTCCATCCTCTGTACTGACCCATCTTCGGACTGGTGCTCCATCCTCTGTACTGACCGTCTCAGACTGGTGCTCCATCCACTGCACTGACCGTCTCAGACTGGTTCTCCTCTCCATCCTCTGTACTGACCATCATCTCGGAACTGGCGCGCTCCATCCTCTGTACTGACCGTATCTCAGACTGGGCGCGCCATCACCTCTGTACTGACCGTCACTCAGACTGGTGTCCCATCCACCTGTACTGACCGTCCTCCAGACTGGTGCTCCATCCTCTGTACTGACCATCTCGGGGACTGCGGCGCTCCATCCTCTGTACTGACCCCGTCTCAGACTGGCGCTGCATCCTCTGTACTGACCGTCTCAGACTACCGCCATGCGTGCGCTCCCAAGGGATGTCCTCTGTACTGGCCGTCTCAGGCTGAGTGCTCCATTCTCTGTTACTGACCATCTCAGGCCTAGGGGTGCTCCACCTCATCGTACTGTCTCAGGGAC
Source organism: Prochilodus magdalenae (assembly GCA_024036415.1). Classification (NCBI taxonomy): domain Eukaryota; kingdom Metazoa; phylum Chordata; class Actinopteri; order Characiformes; family Prochilodontidae; genus Prochilodus; species Prochilodus magdalenae. Next base: position 88,792 of record JAMWET010006093.1, read on the forward strand.
TTGTACTGCATTCCTGTGTACTGACTGGTAACAGACTGGTGCTCCATCCTCTGTTGAGCTAGTCTTCAGTGAGCTTGTATGCTTCGATTCTCTGTACTGACTAGTCTCAAGGACTGGGTGCTCCATCTCTTGTGTCTGACCATCTCGGAACTGGCGCTCCATCCTCTGTACTGACGGTCTCAGACTGGCGATCCATCCTCCTCTGCTACTGACCGTATCTCAGACCTGTCGCGGTTTCCATTCTCGCTGTACTGACCGACCGTACTCAGACATGGCGCATCACATCCTCTGTACTGGCCGTCTCAAGGCGGGTGCTCCATTCTGGCACCTTCTCTGTACTAACGTCTCAGACTGGTGCTCCATCCTACTGTACTGACCGTCTCCAGACTGGTGCTCCATTGACTCTTGTACTGACTCCTATGGTCTCAGACTGGTGCTCCATTCTCTGTACATAGACTTGTTCCTCAGGACTGGTGATGCTCCATCCTCTGTACTGACAGTCTCAGACTGGTGCTCCATCCTCTGTACTGACCGTCTCAGACTGGTGCTCCATCCTCTGTACTGACCGTCTCAGACTGGTGCTCCATCCTCTGTGCTGAGTGGTGTTTCTTCTTGTACTGCACTTTTAAGCCTTTTTTAGCTTTAATCTGCCTCCACATTCGGACTGCTGCACTATGCACTGTAATATACATATACAGCTACACATACTGTAAGGTTTACAGGTATGTAAGGTATTGTGTGTGTGTGTGTGTTAGGAAGTATGTGTGTTATGTTGTTACTCTCTGTGCACTGTGAGATACTGTAACCAAAGACAAATTCCTTGTGTGTGTGAACATACTTGGCAAATAAAGCTTGATTCTGATTCTGAATCTGATAGTATTAGGATAGCTGGCTACAGCTGGTAAACAATTAGCGGTTAATAATTTGTTATAATTTGTAACAAAAAACATTTAGTCATAAATCTTTTCTTTGTTGGCATCCTTCTCATGCAAGTCAGATTGAGTGCTGTGATCAAGTCATGCAAGTCATGCAAGTCTCAAATCAAGTCATACGATACTAAAATGCTCCCAACTAATGATGTGCTCTATAGATGCCTACCTGCTAACTCCAGTTTCTTCCACAGATTTAGTCATAAAGAGCTGGATATTATTTTCAGCTTTAACAAAAACTGTTTCATTTGTTATTGGTCTTTTATCACATCTCCTAGAAGGTGGTCCTCATTTGACTCTGATTCAGTGTTCATTATTACAATGCACAAAAAATACCCAATTAAAACCTTTTCTTTATTTTATCTGGATACATCTGGATGTTTAATCTTTATTTGAACAATGTTAAGAGATGGAGGTAATGTAACTAAACACATAAAACCATCTTTAAAAATAATGTGTAAAATACAGTATAATTTACAGAAAGGCAGTGTTCTTGTGATTATGACATCCCCACATTTATTACTGCTTAACAATTAAATCAGGTGCTCCACCATCAGCTGCTAATCAATACAACATGGTATAGGAGGATTCTGGGGGAGCCTGTTGATTGTTGAAGTGAGAAATCAGTCACTTCACTGTTCTCAAAACTGCCAACAAGTCAGACAATCCTAGCAACCTACAGGTAGTTCTTGCAGTCGATGTCAAAGTTTATGTGTCATCAGCCATCAGAAAGAGACTGCATTGTGCGACATTAGTACTAAAGTGACGTTACTTTATCGGCGGATGCTGATGGATGGACAGTAGTAATTTATTAAATATAAAAATTTACTAAAATTCAACTATGTGTCACGCTTCCTGGTTTTCCCAGCTCAGCCTCCACACTCAACTTCCCAGAGGGCATCACTCTATGACACAAGTGTTCCCTGTCACCCAATCAGTCCCATTCCAGCTCTCCAGAATATTAGATTCACCTGGTGTCCATTTAATCTCCCTGTATTTAAACCCCATTCAAACACTGCCTTATTGCAAAGCTTTACTAAACCCTTAGTTTGCAAGCCTTTTTTCCACAACAGTTCACAAAAGTTCTGACCTTATTTTGTTCTCTGACTTTCAATCTCTCTTTTTCCCCCTTGGCATATTCAGGTTTAAAAAAAAAGGATTAAATCAACATTAACCATAAATGTATGACTGACTGATATTTGTGTTTGTGTTTAAATAACTTACCTGAGCAGATGACTCCAGCATCTTTAGAATGGTTACAGGCATGTTTACCCCATAGTGCTGACTGGCATTTCTTCAGTGTAGACTCTGATCCACTACAGCCCACATCACTTATCCAGACTGGTCCTGATCCTGGTCCAAAGCGAGCATCACTCAGTGCATCTACAGCCTCTCCACAGCCCAGCTCTCTACACACCACTGCAGCATCTCTCATATCCCAGTTATCACCACACACTGTTCCCCACTGTCCTCTATGAAGAACCTCCACTCTCCCAGCACAGCGACTGCCTGCATCGGCTAACCTCACACTGTCTAAAAAAGACAGAAAGAGCACGCCACTGAGAACAGTCATTATATCACAGAAATCATTAGTGTGCTTTACGATAATCTAAAATCCCTAATTTAGAAATGTCGGGGATGAAAAAATGCTCTGTAGGAAAAGTAGGATGTGTGAAAAATCCATGAAGAGTGTAAGAGCACGATATATGTAGCTTTACACAGATTAACTGTGTATGTATTTCTTACCAGCACCACCCACCAGACCACATCACTGTGACTGGGAGCAGTTGTGCTTTGG
>JAMWET010006094.1:0-26958 GCA_024036415.1 Prochilodus magdalenae
CGCTTCCCACACCAGAACTATGTGATACACGTTTATAAGTGCTCCCAGATTTTTGCCTAGCAGGCGACCCTCGCCGAGAAAAGCACTATGCCCACCTAGGGTTAGGGCTTGCTGGCCAACTTGCGCCTGTTTGAGTTGATACATCACTTAGACGGCGCTTCTTAACGATGGCACGCTATGGCAGCTACAGAAAGAAAGGAGCCCCGTCGTATGGGACCAACGAAGCTGATTTCCATACGAAGGAACAATCCATTCGTTTTTGTATGAGCGAAAACAAAGTCAATGTTCACATGGACTGGCTTGCACAATCCCCACCATAACGAGAGCACCCCCGTGACAATGCGAAGGTCGCGACAGAGCGCTACCTCATGCCTCAAAGCTTCAGTAAAAAGCCTGCTGCCGGCACTGATATCGCAAACATCACACAGTGCTTTGAGTGTGAACAGGCGGAATTACACATTTCCTTTCTGTCTGCTTTCTACAGCTGTGCTGAAGGCACTTATAGTTGCCCCCACACACTAACAGATCTTTGATCTAGTTGGAATAGCCAGACCTGCTTTGTAAAGAGGCCCAAAAACTCAAGATCAGATTAAAGTCTTACAAATGTTACCCATATAAGACCTAAAAATCAAGTGCTGTTGCAATTTTTGACCATAATGGTGAACATAGTTATAACACAATCGATTGGAACTACAAGCCTATTCCAAAAAGCTGATGCACTGTGGAAAATTGTATATAAAAGAATGGTAATATACAGGATGAATGATGTGCAAATAATTAATACCCCTGTATCTAAGGGTGCTAATTTTGGCCCAGTTTTGAATTTGATGCAAGCAACATGTGTCAACAAATGTTGGGACAGGGTCATGATAACCACTTGTCTTGATGAAACACCTTTGAAAGTGAACTGTGATGTGGAGTGCTGCACAAGCCCACCCAATCTGATGGTACATGTATATGTAACTGCAAAGATGTAGAGGAATAAAAAAGATACTGCCACTTTACCATCGGGGCTTAGAGACTACTTTTAATCAAACTATTAATTGTGGCCAATCACATACAACAAAACGTGAACCTACAATTACAAACATGGCTGTCCTGCTTAACACTTCACTCTTCTGGGCCAGCTTATAGCAGATTCCCAAACACCACCCTTCATATAGTCTATGAACATGTAAATACTTTGTAAAAACTACTTAATGTTTGGGAAGAAAGAATCTTTTGTGGCCACTGTTCTAGACTGCGTTCCGCACATCAGTGGATCTTGACTGGGAGTGATGGTTTATCCCAGGGCACCTAAGACTAAGGCTAGGGGGTTAAGTGTGAGATATCCATAGTTTCTCTTGCATGTCCTCCATTCTATTAATAAAAAATAAAAATTTAAACGAGACATGCAGTGTGAGAATGTTGCACTGGTGTGATGCACATGCGTCTGTCCAATAACATAATACGCATTATTTTAAAAATCTTAATTTCAGAAGGATGGATATCAAAAATGGTCGTGACACAGGACTGTGACAGAATTAGAGATGCTGTTTGCTGGTGTAAAGAGTACATCGCATGTTGATTCTGAATTGTGCTATGGGAGACCTTCCAAACAGCAGAAATTGCCCAGAGGAGAAGTGACCAGCTCAGGTCCAAAAAACCTAAAAAGAGATTTTGAGAGATTTTTTAATTTTTCAATTGTAAAGGAAAATGCTAAGTCCTGTCCAATTGTAATCCCAAAGTTATCTTTGGACGTCTATCCACTGGGCTTTGCAAGACAAAACTTACAAAACTATGCATAAACTTGACAGGGATTTGCCAGCAGTTTTGACACTAGCAGCTGATAGGAGGTTAAAGAGTAATTGACTAATTGTAGCATTACTCAGTCCTCTGCATAAATAACATTTATCTCTGCTAAGCAGATTAAAAATAATTCTATGTCTTCTTTCAACAAGCTTTACCGGTAAGCCACAATTAGATAAAGCTGCAGTCAGCACTCAAACACACTGCAAGCAAATTACAGACACCCAATTACAAATGTGCAGATATCTGACATTTCTCAGGGGTCTTGTTCACTTGGCCAGTTCCTAGCTTAGTTCCTAGCTTCTTAGTTATAGCACATATTTTCCTGTAGAGAGCTCTGACCTTGTCAGGTGCTGCCATTAACTGAACCAATTGCTCAAAAGGGCCTCCAAAAGATTTTTGTGTTTCACTGTTAAGTCAAGACCCATAGCATATTGCATTTTCTAAGCCATTAGATTGTACCCACAACACACACTAGAACAGTGGTATCTGCCCTCTGTTCTCTCTCTCAGTATACAATCAAAGCCATTATTGTATGTTTAAGTGTCCATTTTGATTAGGGTTATTTTGACGGCATGGTGTCGTATATCTCTAGTGTGCCCAGATTAAATAGTAAAATGCACACTTAAAAGTATCCGTAACCTTTAACATGTTTGAAAAATCTTTTGAGTTGCAGGTCAGGCAGACAGGCCTACTGCCATCATAATGATGGTCTGTTCACTAAGTAAAGATCTTTATCTGTTCAAGTGCGAACGAGGGGACAATAAACATCCACTAGGCATGGCTGATGATTATTTTCACAGGTGACTGCATAAGTTGAAGCTCTTTTTCATAATTCTGGGGCTGGCAGTAGGCCACATGTTCCTCATCCCAACCACTCTCCTCTCCAGGTTGTGTGGCGGTGTAAGCCCTCTTGCCCCCACACAGGAGAGGAGAATCAGATTATAAGGCCACAATGACCCCGCTTTCTGATCAGAGGGGAGCACATGTCTACTTATGGAACGAGGGAATGGTGCGCCCTCTACCCCCAACCCCTGCCCGCACAGGTGTATTTAGGACATTGCTGAGCCACATATGAATTAATTGAGGCACTCTTAAATTGTCTTGCATCCAATGTCCTGAAAATGCAACTAAAAACGGTTTTTTACACCGAGATCAGCAGACATCTGCATTAATCAAACTTGATTGTGAACATGGAAAAGGGAGTATAATGTGATGTCCTACTAACCATTTTAATAATATGCTGATGCAATGTACCCACCACAAGGATGCTAGATATCATTAATATCCATTTTTAAATCTTGAGATTATATATCATTCATTTGCCTTGTTAAAAATTTAGCTGCTTCCATTTAAAATCTGATTACGCTGGTGACTTTGTTTAGAAACAGCTAGCATGTTTTCAAAAACCATAAGATATGAGCGCAGAATAGACTTACATTCTTGGAGAAAAAGTTTTTGAATAGTTTTCTTGCAATAAACAACATAAACAAACAATATGAACACCATAAAAGCGTAAATGAAACCAGTAGGTTCTTTGTCAGAAATGCATTGTGGGTTAAACATTGTGATGTATTAGCCTGTTTACTTGAGTTAGTTAGTTTTAAATGTAATGGTGCAGCACCAAACAGTAAACGTAGGAGAAATGGCTGCTGGAAGGAAAACAGCTGGAGGAAAAAAAAGTGCTGGGGTGTAGCTGTCACGAACTCTCTTGCCTAATGGCAAGCACTGGAGGCTGTGGCTAGAACATCTAGGTGAAGGTAGGATGCTACCCACTCCAGTTAACACGCAGGAAACCACTGTGCTGTTAAAATCACTGGTCCTGTTGACTGTCCACTGTATTAGAAAACTAAAAACCTACTGCGTCACTTTGAGTTCCAATTGTTTTATAGCCACTTGCACACAATACAGGTGAGCCAAATAAACTGACTGTGAGCTCCTTTACATGTACAGCCACCTAAGAATTGCTTTTCATTACCTGTGTCTGTTTTTAGTGAATCCAGATATTATTTGGTTGACAGATAATGGTCTCAATTGGCCAGAAAAGACCACTGACCAGACTGAACTGCTATGTAATGGGAGTGATGTGATTCATTGGCTTTTTGATCATTATTATAAATCCAGTGTCCTGTGGTTCTTCTCGTGATGCACTTAACGTTATGTCAATAATCAAATGCCCTGTGATCTTTTTTTCACTGTAATACAAGACTCGTGATTGCCTTCATTCCACAGATGACTTCTTTGATATACACGTTCTCTTTCTTTGGAAAATAGAAACCCTCGGTAGAGCCATGTGGAGGCACAGCAAAGACAAAACAAGCCATGGCTGTCCAGGTCACCAGTTTTCAATGCATCGCCTTTGGCCATGGTGTGATCGGGAATGGACTGGTTTCATTGCTACCTTTGCCCGCGACCGTCGTCTTCGTCTACGGTTGCATGACTGACGTTACCATTCCTTCTACCTCGCCTCTATCTGACCTGCTGGTGCTTGCCTAACGTGGCTCATTACAGATTGGTGAGGCTTTCATGGTGGGCGGGTTGTTTGGAGATGGGGAACTGTGCAGGCCTAATCCTGGCATAGTATGCTATCAATACATTATGGTGGCTTACTGCTGCCGGCTTGTATTAGCATCGATCGCTACCTGGTGGTGGTTTCGCCGCCAGCGGCTGCACAAAAAGCTACGCCCTAGCATTGCTATGCTACAGCAAGCTGTCTGCTGTCGCTGTGGGCACTAATCTCTGTATTTCTTAGCCTGCTGAGCTCAATCTTTTCCGCTGTGGACCACAAAGGCCAATCGGCATGTAGGCTGAATATATGGCTGGAAAAAATAGCGAGTGGTTTGAAGAACTGTGGAACGTGTGGCCAAGATCATTGGGTTCTGCATACCTTGCATAGCTATGCTGGTTGTTACACCGCCATCGGATAACGTGTTGCTGCAGGGTGGGGGGGAAGGAAAATGCTGGCGCAGGCAGAGAACGCTGCGCCTCATGGGGGCTGGTTGCTGCTCTTTCTGCTGTTCCAGTTGCCATACACAATAGTGCTCTCATTCAGAGTCACCACAACTCTAAAGAGCTGTCATCAATGGGACACAACTCAACCTGATAGAAGAAATCATCCACCAGCAGTTTGGCATTACATCCGCTGCTTGCCTCAACCCTCTGCTGTACGCACTTAGTAGGGTTGTACGGTTCCGGAAACTTGTAATGTAATGATGATACTGCAGGACTGTGGGGTACGTGGTGCTTGTGTGAAAACATATGTACAACCACAGGCCAAAAACAGTGGCAGCTCAGTGACTGCCCCATCCTCCAATGCTCCTATCTACTCTTCTCTCCCTTCCCTCTCTGCTAATGGCCCCCCTAAAAACTATATTTACATATACCTTGCCCTCCCAGACACAGGATAACACCAAAGAATTCATGTGGGCCCAACACAACCCTCTTCTCCTCCCAGCTAGTCCCAAAAAGATCCTACATATGTGGGGGCTGGGGACAGCAACTAATTCATCCCACCGCTTGATGCAAACAGAATTGTAATTGCTGACCAAGGAATACCAGTTCCAAATGCTTTTTTGACCTGATTATCATAGTCAAATTACCCTTTTTTTTAGTTCAGTTTAATGAAATATTCATTTATAGACACCATCTGCATATTTTCTCATTGCTGTTGTACATATGCTGTTCAGAGTTTTTAGATCCTGTAAACATTTTGTTTTTTTACTCACAGCTCATCAAAATCAAAATATTACAAAAAAAAGTATGTTTTCCATTCTATTGTCAGATTTTCTGTACTGTCCAACTTAAATTGTCAATTTTCTTGATTGCAATAAAATCAAAAAATTGTCCACATATTTCAGTTGTTATCTGTGTTAATTATACATTTTCCCTTGCTAATTAGTTAAAGCTGTAATTACATGTATGATATAATACAGTATCTTGCATTTTTGTAAATATTTACTATATCCTTTTCAAGGGGACAAGCACTGAACATATGACACTTTGATATAATGTATGTCAGTTGTACAGCTTGTATAACAGCATACATTTGCTGTGCCCTCAAAATAACTCAACACACAGCCATTAATGTCTAAACCACGGACAACGAAAGTGAGTATACCCCTAAGTGAAAATGGCCAAATTGTGCCCAATTAGTCATTTTCCCTCCCCAGTCTAATGTGACTCATTAGTGTCACAAGGTCTCAGGTTTAAATGGGAACCAGGTGTGTTATATTTGGTGTTATTGCTCTTACACTATCTCATACTGGTCACTGTTCAACAAGTTCAACATGGCACCTTATGGCAAAGAAAAAGAAGTGTTGCTTTACATAAGGATGATCTAGATTGCCAGCACCTTGAAACTGAGCTGCAGCACGATGGCCACTCAGAACCATACAGTGGTTTAACAGGACAGGTTTCAAAACAGGTCTCACCATGGTCCACCAAAGAAGCTGAGTGCATGTGTGCAGGATCATATCCAGAGGTTGTCTTTTGAAAATAGACATATGCAGAGGTTAAAGGTGTGGGGGGGCGGCCTCTCAATTCTCAGACCACACACCACACACTGTATCAAATTGGTCTGCACGGCTGTCGTCCCAGAAGTAAGCCTCTTCTAAAGATGATGCACAAGAAAGCCCGCAAACGGTTTACTGAAGACGAGCAGACTAAGGACATAGATTACTGGAACCATGTCCTGTGGTCTGATGAGACCAAGATAAACTTATTTGGTTCAGATGGTGTCAAGCGTGTGTGGCGGCGACCAGGTGAGAAGCATGTCTCCAGACCTAAACCCCAGCAAGGTCTCAAACATCCACCAGCTCTGTGATGTCGTCATGTGGAAGTGGAAGAGGATTCCAGTGGCAACCTGTAAAGTTCCAGTGAACTCCATGCACAAGAGATTTAAGGCAGTTCTGGAAAATAATGGTGGCCACACAAAATATTGACACTTGGCAATTTGGCAATTTTCATTTGGGGGTGTACTTACTTTTGCTGCCATTTGTTTAGACATTAATGACTAAGTGTTGAGTTATTTTGAGGGCACAGCAAATTTACACTGTTATACAAGCTGTACACTACTTTACATTGTATCAAAGTGTCAGATTTTCAGTGTTATTCCATGAAAAGATATAATACAATATTTACAAACATGTGAGGGGGGAAGCTCAGTTTTGTGAGATACTATATATATATATATATATATATATATATATGTGTATATATATATATGTGTATATATATATACACATAGTAATATACATTGTATACACATCTTAAATTATTACAAGGATACAATAAATAGTGATAACTTCAGACTGAACTGGACAATAGTTATTAAGCCACACTTACAGATGTAGAGTCTCTCAGTATGGCGTCGGGCTGCCATGTTTGCTAATGCAACATACCAGACATGCTGGTAGAGGTGGAGATGGACTGAAATCAAACCAAGTTGATGCGTGACAACAAACTGGTCATAGTGCTGACTGAGCTGATTCCACACACTGATTTGTTGGTCGTCTCTACCAAGACAAAAGCGGGACTCGTCACTGAAGATGACCCGCTGGAATTCTGAGTCACTGCGCGACAGTCTGGTACGACACCATTGCAGTCTTTGGTGACACTGATGTGGTGTTAGGGACAGTCAATGTAATCTGTGTGCATAGTCCTGCGTCGTGCAGCCATCTGCCAACAGTGCTGGCAGTTACAGGATGACTCATGGAGGGCATCACTGCTCCAGTTTCATTCCTGGTGGTGGATTCCTTCTGGGTGCAACTATTTATGCAACTATACTTTTGATGATGAGTATATATGAAAAGTTGTCATATCTAGAACACTCGATTGGGAAAATAAAATGCCAAAGTAAAAGTGCAAAGAATTCTTTTTATTAAATATTTTTAAAAAAAATTTAGTTGACAGATTTAAAAGAAACTAAAGATTATGCTTCGTGAGTTCAGGTCCTGTCCCTAATAGTCACATGTTAAACTGTTATTGCACTTAAGAATCATACTATCAATATTTTCTCCAATTAAATACATTTATATCTTTTCTCTGTTTTAATGTTATGGTTATATGTGCTTGCTAATCTTGCACAATCAAGCAGCAGCTTTCAGTTCTTCAAAGGTAATTGAAAGTGTCACTACCAAAACATTTGTTAAAGTTTTAGTGGTATAATGATTGTTTCGGTAGATCCCAGACGCTAAAAAATATATGGTTATGAATATATAATGTTTGGTTGTCCATAAGTATATGCGCATTAGAATAGCTTTTAGAATGCCACAGCATACTGGAGTTGAAATTAAGTTCAGGTTTTTATTTTCATATTGTGTGATTGGTGTAAAAAATTTTCACACATTAGTTTGTCAGTCATCTATAAGCTTATCAATAAATGAATGACAGACATAAATATATAAAACAGAAAAAACATTTACAGATCAGGTGGGTCGACACAGTTCTGGGAATAGACTATAAATCACTAAATATACCAATTTATTCGTAATTCAGATAATGCCTATATTGCAAACTTTAGCAACAAATGCCTACCAGGCAAAATCATAGTTGTAAAACACTTCATAATTATTTCTTCTCATTGCACGATTGGTTAAGAATTTGAAGCTGAAGCTGAATGTCAATGTTTACCTAATTAGCTGAAATACACCATTATTATGCATACAATGCTAATAGTATTATATAAGCTAATAGAACATTGGGGTCGGAGAGGAAGGGTGGGTCTGGGGTCATGGTGCCTCAAGATAATAATAGCTCTAAATTTTCTGTTCTTCATGAACTTGAATGAGTAGAGCAATTATTAAAATGTATCCAAAATAGCTATTTGGCCAACTTAGAATACAATAAATTTCTTTATATTTGTGTTAAAAACAGTGTTATTTTCACTAAAAAAACTCTAAATCTAAATCTATTTAAATCTAAAAAATCTATCCACTTACAGGTCAAGCAAATCAAGCAATGAAGCCAAGAAATACTATGTCCTCTTTCTTAGATTAACTGTCGCTACTGAATATAGAATTTAAAAATAAAAATGATTAAATTTATAGATCAGCTCAGTCTCAGAAAGAGTGTAATTTTGCTCTGTGACTGAATGTCATGGTCATAATGACAAATACTTGAATATAATGTAATATTATAATTAAATTCAGAAAAATAAATAAAACTAGACGGTGGATGTGTTGAGGAAGTACTGTACCTGTATTTAAAGGCACCTTAACTGCCTCAGGGAGTCCCCTGCTGGAGAAACAGAGACTAGGTACTCTTTGTAAACTTCTTTCTGTAATTTGGAAGTATTGATCCAGTGACTACTAAGAATTATACTGACCACTGTTTCTACTGTTGTCATCATAAAAATCCATTATTAAAAAAGAGCTCTTAGCATTTTTTCTAAATGTAGCAACAGTAACAGGGGCTCTTTTTTCCCTGGTGACTTGCTAAGCTGGGAAAGGGCTGTGCAGTGACATAGATTATTGGTTTTCGTGAGCAGGAATAAGAGGAATAGTTCTCTAAAGCATTTCAAATGTACATTTTTTGATTATCACAGAATCCTTATACAGTTGACTTTTGGAGTTTTTAATGATTTATAAGCAAACATTAAAATCCTAAAATAATAATTATTAGCTAATAGCTAATGTATCTATACATTTGTATGTTGTATGTAAAATACAAATGAATTTAAATAAAAACAGAATGCCATGATTTGCAAATTTCATAGACCACATTCACAGTAGAACACAAAACACATATCAGATGTTGAAAGTGAGACAGTTTAATGATTAACTCATTTAGAATTAGACAGCAGTGCATTAAAAATGTCACATCTACCACTGTGTAGAATCCCCTCTTCTTTCAACAACAGTTTGTAAACATCTGGGAAGTTAAAAAATGAATTGCTGGAGTTTTGGGAGAGGAATCTTGTTCCATTTTTATCTGATGTAGGATTTTAGCTGCTTAAAAGTCCTGGGTTGGATTTTTTTGTTTTATGATATACCAACCATTTTCTACTGGTGAAATGTCTAGACTGCAGGCAGGCGACTTCAGCACCCAGACTCTCATCCAGAGAGCCAGAAGATCATGAGCGTCCAGTATTGACTGTTGTTTATAAAACAACAATTGTTCCACAACTTTAAGATGTAGTTTTCACAGATTGGTGAGCCTCTGTCTAGCTTTGCTTTTATACCAAGCATACCGAGTATACCAAGTATACTCTCTTGAAGTTGTCCTAGATGGGGAACCAGTTGAAATTGGTTTGATTAAACTCATTACCAAGTCCATTGTACTAGTCACCAGTGCCTTACATATTGCACTCATCACGTTAGACCCCTTTGAGTTTTCTGACATTATGGGTGTGCCATGGCACAAGAAAAACAATTCCCGGTCTGACTAAGCTCCATTATGTTGATCTGTCTACAACTGGCATCAATTGTTACGTCAACTTCTACAGAAAGACCACACACTGAAATTATTGTGCACATTCTCATTGAGTATTCAGAGTACAATCCTCCAATTGTGCTGAGGTGTCAACCAAATCAGGTGCGTGGTTATGCAATACGCAGAGTTTACACCCATGTCAAATATATATCTCAACCATGCCACGCTAGGCCACTCAAATAAATGAGTGCATGAGCCAGCTAATTATTCAACTGCACCAATAAAGACATTACATCTGGATATAAACTTTATTCCAATCAACTATAAAAACTTGCATAAAAATATAAACGACTTTTAATAAATGCTTAGTAATAACTGTGTGGGATTTAGGTTAATATATATGTGTATGTGTGTGTGTGTGTGTGTATGTGTGTGTGTTTGTGTGTGTGTGTGTATATATATATATACAACAAACTCCAGACCGAAAATAGGGTTACATTGTGATACAATTTTAGAGGCTTGTTTCTGTTTATTTAATTGATAGATGCCTGAATATTGGCTGTAACATACTGTTTATTTCTTATTGAGCATTAAGTACAACTTTATTACAATGAGCTTCAAAAACAAACTGTTGCCTGAGAAATTAAATTGTCAAATCCTTTGACAAGCATGAAACTGGCCTGTCTACTTACATACCATCACACTTAGATACCATCACACTTACATACCATCATACTTACATACATTGTTCCATTACATACCAGACATTCAAACCAAGCACTGTTTCTGTTTCTCGGAAAACGTATAATTTCCTCACAACAGTATCAAACACAGCATCTAACATCTATATGTCTCTGTGTTAAAATTCATATACATATAGTGGGAGTAATCTTTTCATCGTCAAAAGCTAACATTCAACAAATCAGTAGAGTTTCCTGAACTGAATTTAAGACTTTGTCCTAATATCTACTGTAATGAGGCAGAAGGCTGCATTACTTTCCTACAAATCAAGACTATAGTGTAACAAGGCTGTAAAAGCTGTTACAGGTTACAATCTGCTACTGAAATAAAGCCTCTTAAACTACATGGCGCATCTTTTTTTAATCATGCCATCAAATAAATGAATCTGTATTGAAACTGAACTAAATAGCTCCAATATCATTTTATTACAAACTTGCTTTGTCAAAAGGTGGTGTGGGCTAAGTTGTCCCAACAAAGTTTTAATTAGAGGCTTGTTTCTGTTTATTTAATTGATAGATGCCTGAATATTGGCTGTAACATACTGTTTATTTCTTAATGAGCATTACGTACAACTTTGTTACAATCATTACTTTATTACAGTAAACACTTATAATAAGATTTGTTCTTAATTTCAAAAACAAAAATCATTTGTGAAATGGAGCTTGAAAAAGAAACTGTTGCTTGAGAAATTAAATTCTGCGAGTCCTTTGCGAAGCATAAAACCTGTCTACTTACATACCATCATACTTACATACCATTGTTCCATTACATACCATACCATTACAAACTAAGCACTGTGGGGAAATGCTGTGCTTTCTCGGAAAACGTCAATCATTTCTTCACAACTGTATCTAAAACAGCATCTAACATCTATATGTGTGTGTAGATATTAACGGGCCTGGACATGTGCTGGCGTGAGCATCAGGACCTTGTGTGCCCTGCAGGATTGTAAACCATGATGGTGTATATGTTACTAATGGTCCTTTTTGAGTTTGTGGTCTCAGGTCTCTTCAGGTCATTGACCTGGTCCTCCTTTGTAGTTCTGGGCTGATTCCTGATCTTTCTCAGAATCATCCTTACACTGCAAGGCGAGATATTGCATGGCGCCGCGGACTGAGGAAGACTGACTGTCATGTGTTTCTTCCATTTTCTAATAATTGCACCAACAGTTGTCAAATACTTGTTTTCCCCTGTGTGTATATCGAAAGAAGGCGAGATTACTTAGCATGTTTATAATCACAGACAGCTTTCCTAAAACAATGGAGGATGGGATCTTCCAGCTAAACAATGAGACATGTCACATGGCTAGAAATGTATGACAGTGGTTGAAAGAGCAGGACTAAGACTTCCGAGTACCACCTTGGCTCGATAATTCCCCAGACTTGAACCCAATCAAGCGTCTGTGGGACCACCTCGATTGTCATGTTCATCTAGCTACTGTACTAGCTATGAGCTGGACATAATAATGTGACCCAACTGTGTATGTGTGTGTACCTGTAGTTTTTGTCTGTTAAGACAGTTTCCCAGTAAACCTGCTGTAAGATTTTTAACAGTTAGTATTTATTACTCCTTGAAAAAACCATGTTACATACTGCCCAGCATCAATCAGACTTAGCAACAGTCTCCTAGACGCAAAAGCAGCACACAACATGGGTTGCTGATGGGAAAACATAGCAAAAGCCAGTGACCATCTAATGTTAATGCACATTTGGTTTGTAGCTCTTCTAACAACGACGTTAGCTGTGCCATATCACTTTGAGCCCGATCCTGCAAGTCTGGTACAACAAGTTGGTAGATATGATCAACCTTTACAAGCTAGACCAGAGCAGGAGCGGTACGTTTTACAGTTTGAATTCCCTGTACGTTGTGTGAGGGTGTGCCAAGCTTGTGGTTAGTTGTGCTGCTAATAAAAGTGATTTCTGTGAGAGGGGCTTTCTCTCTTTGGCCGATACTTTTGACTGCATAACTTTGCAGACTGTTTACATGCAGCTTTCTGGTTTTATCAGCTATATCATGAATGAATTTGAGAAGTTTCTCTCAATTCATATTAATCCCCTCTGAATGACATTGGTCATATCTTAACCATTTATGCACAGAGTATTGTAAATTGTAATCATTTCTGTCAAATAAGATGTCACACAGACTTACTTAGCTGAATCTGTTCTCATTATAATCATTATACATTATACTATTTATTCAGTGCCTTCTGACATCATGGGAAAAGCCACGGTCATTGTTGTTTACCCACTGTGGAGTTTAATATGGAGTTATGGCGATATACTGTACGTACTAACTTATGTACTAAAATGAAAATCATTCATCCAGCATTCCTTTGCTTTTTTATTAAAAGGTGTGTGCTGCAGCTAGTGGCTGCTGGAAAAGCAGATCAAAGTAGATTAAGGAATGATTATGATGAGGTAGGAAAACAAGTTCTGCTCTCCGCCTATCCACCCATGCTTTGCAAGATGATTGGCTGGCTGACCTTTATAAACGGCTCAGCTGCATATTCTTCTTTGTAGGAGTGAATTGTAATGAAGATGGAAGAGGTGAGTGCCTTTAAAAGTTCTTGAATTAGCTTCAGAGACTAAACATGTAAATTGTGAGTCGGTTGTTTTTACATAGATAGCTGCCATCTGAAGTAAGACCAAGCTTAAAGTGTTTGTGTAAGGAAGTACAAGTACAAAGTTATTTTGCATAAACAATATAGTTCAGATTCTTTTATAGTTGTGTGAATTATAAGGTATATTCAAAATAACTGTGCAGATAAGGAAACTAGCTTGGTGCCATCTGAAAGAGGACAGATCTTGAACTGTTTGTGCTGCTGACATCTCATCACGTCACGTATTTTGCATTTACAGCACAGTTAATATTACTTTATTAAACATTTTGCTCATTCTTTAACATAGGACTTTTTAGTAATCAGACAATTCGACCTGGTAATGATATACTCAGCTGTGTGTCTCCTGCTCTCCAGTAGCACCTATCCAGGCATTTCATAATATCAAAATTATTTCTGGCTAAGGAATACAGTAATCATGCTTATCTTTTTTTCTTTTACAGGTTCGAGCTAAAGATATTAAATATTATTATACATATATATTGGATAGTTTACCATTATTATTGCACAAATTTAAGAAATTAATAAAAAATAAGCGTAATATTGAAAGGAAAAAGTTACAAACTACACAGTGGCCTTTTGTTTATTCAAAAAATAATAATAATAATGCATCTGTTAGAAACAACCTGCTATTTCCAGATAAATATCTCTGCATCATAAAAAACACAAATGGTGAGCACATCGGCCATGGCTGTTTTTATGGGAATGGTTATGTATTGACTGCAAATCATGTTCTTAAAGCAGCACATGGCTCTAAAATATTTGTTATCTTTCCCACTTTAGATGGTTTTCCGACATATAAAGCCAAATTAAAAAAAAAATGCAATACTGGCCGGGATCTGGCCTTTCTAAAACTGCCTGGAAATACGGCTCTTCTGGGTGATGGTTTGCAGAATCAGATTGGTACTGTGGGTGAAAATGACATGATATATTTTAATGTATTAACAGACTCTGGCTTTTTAAGGAAGGAGTGCAAAGTAATCCACCATAGTCCACATATGAAATCGCAAATGCGTTGTGGTGAATTTTTTCATTCTGAAGCAGGTAGGCCTGGTGACAGTGGCACACCTGTTTTTTGTAAAGGGAAATTGGTGGGCATATATCTCGGTAACTTCAAAAATGATATCCTTGAAATAAAGTATGGCCGCTCATCAAAAATAATCGTATGACATAAATCCCTGCACCTCATCCGCTGATTTTTATATTCAGTTTTTTTTGAGATGCAAGTTAATGAAGTTATCTTAAAAAAAAAAAGGTACCATGGAATAATGCTCATATTAAAAGGAATATATTAACTTTCCCACTTAATATGGTAATAAAAATAAAGCAAATAAATTTTAAAAAATCAAATAAAACCTCAAACAAGCACAAAGCAACACAAACCTGACATAATTGTGGTGCAACCCATTTTATAAATATTTTTAAAAATTAACTTATTAATAAAAAAGCAAATATATTTTTAAAAAATCAATTTATTCACAGAACTTGACAAATTCAAGTAAAAGAAAAAACAAATATATATATAAAAACAAATATAAAATATAAATATATATAAATAATTGCTATCTCAAGCAAAATATTATATAAAATATAGGGCGCTGATCGGCGATCCTTTATAAACCCTCTTCCAACTTCTTACATCTGGCTCCTGCCTAGGGATGGATCTTGTGTGTCTTCAATAAAACCGTGGCATTTCCTACACTGGTAAGTTCAGCACATCGTAAAACAACTTGTTTAACTCATTCTTCAGCAAAATAACAATCAGATGGTTAAGAACATTTCATTGTATTGCCCTGTTTGTTTAGTGAGTTCATTATTAATACATAAATATTATAAATAAATGTGTGTATATGTTTTTGTTTACAATAGCAATGAGAGCATAAATGGCACATAAAATAAACAGTAAATACATCAAATACATCATTTGGGGCCCAGGTTTCTGCCTCAACCCTGTGCTGTAGATAAGGTGGAGATAAGATTCCAAACTGATGTGATTACAGTAGTTCATGTTGCTTGTCTACTGCCGCTGATGCCTACAGTAATAAAACGTTTCTTTATCTCTGTTTAGTTTTGATTATTTGTTATTTTGGTGAGATATACTCAGTTTGTACTATACTGCTGCAATGCTTCTGTGGGATATCAGAGGAGAAGATGATATCAGAATGAATTACAGAGAGACACAATGAACATAATAAACGTTGGGGTTCTCTATAATTCAGTCATTGAGAAGCAACCAAAGTGTTTTGATGTGAAATAAACCCAAATGTATCCCAAATGCACAACTGACTGACTGCCATTTTATGCAGAGTTCTAGGAACAGTGAGAACTCCAGGCTGTGTTCCAGGAGCAGCACTCAGTTGCTCTGTTTGCTCCATCTACAACAAAAGGTCTACCAACAGCCTACAGCCTGCTTTCCACGAACAGTGCCGGGTCAACCTTGAGTGCCAGCCCTATTGAGATTGAGAATCTTCGGAACTACCCTCAGTCTCCACTCAATCAGCAGCAAATGCAGCATAAAAGACACACAAGACCCAAGACACACAAGACTCCTCCCTCCTTAATCTTTCTATCATTGTTTCTAAACTTTTCTTTAACAAACGGAACAAGAACAAGAACAAGAATATAAGCAAGCAAATAAACCTTTTCCCACTTAGCTGCTGTTTGGTCATTATTCTCTATAACTTCCTTGGAGTATAAAAGTGGTCTAGACTTTGTGGTAAAATGGATGGTCTTATATTCTGTAAGGTGGTTAGTCATTGTCTGTTCTTACATATAGTGCAGGCTATAGTAATTATGGCTTTATGCTCCGGCACATTAAAAAACACAGAATGTCAGAAGTAATTTGATGACATGCATGGCTGCCACTGTCTGGTACAGTAGAGAACAGACGTGTGGACTCGAGTCACATGACTTGGACTCGAGTCCAACTCGAGTCACTAAACTGATGACTTGTGACTTGACTCGACAACATTACTAAAGACTTGCGACTTGACTTAGACTTTACCTTTACTGACTTGGACTTGGAATCGGACTTGAGCTTTAAGACTCGAAAAGACTTGACAACCCTACTTTAACATAATGAATAAGTAAAACTGAATCACACAACTGGATCATTTTATATTATATGGCGCTGTAACGCTAGGGAGCTGAGCCGCTCAGCCCAAATGATCCGTAACCTAGCAACAAGTAAAGCCGTAACCGTACAGCCAATCACGGGAAGCTTTGAGGGGGGCGCCAGTGTTGAATTTGTGCGGAGAGGACGAGTAACATGATCCCAAAAATAATCCTGTTCAACTACAAAGATTATAATGTAGTAAATAAAAGAAGAACTGCGGTATGCAAGACATGTGGAGTCAAGATCACAGATGGAGGTGCAACCACTTCAAACTCGACATTTGAGGCTGCACAAAGAACAGTAAGTCTGTGCTGTGTATATTTCGCGTATAGCAGTTAGCAAGCTAGCAAACGTAGCGACATAATAATAAACAACAGCGAATGTAAACAAAGCTGTTGTCCTCTGTTCGTCCCTCTCTCACACCGTTCACTGTGAGAGATTTTACTGAAAATTAAAGTGTTTAGGAACCACAGCATCTCAGCCACGACGTGGTGAATTAGCATAGAGCAGAAAAGTGTCAAACACAGCAGTTCACACATGCTGTTATATATATATATATATATATATATATATATATATATATATATATATATATATATATATATATATATATATATATATCGTCGCTGTCCAAGGAAAAACAAGTATCTCCAAAATGGCAACTTTACAAGAGAGGCCAAAAACCTCATTCAATTTTAATGTAAGTCAATGGAACCAGACGTTTTTCTAAGCAATTTTGGGCCATTTCTGTTGGTCTATTCATCATGTAGATCTCACAGTGTAAACGACTGCCGCTGTTTTCAAATTATGCATAAAAGTCAAAATGGACAAAAAATGGAGATACATGTTTTTCATTGGACGGCGACGATATATATATTACAGGTCCATACATTAACGCTTATGGGTTTAGAATGTGATGTCATTAAAAATTCCTGTAGGTGGAATGTGTTCTACTACTTCATTATAGTGTGGTGTTCCTCCACCTTGGCCTTCGAGGCCCACTGCCCTGCACATTTTACTGTTTTTTTCTGCTTCAACACCTATTTTAACTCAGTAATGGGCTGGCTATGAGGTGATTAGTTGGATCAGATGTGTTGGAAGAAGGGAAAACAATAAAAAGTGCAGGGCAGTGGGCCTCCAGGGCCAGGGTTGAGAAAGAATGATGTAGTGTACTTTGTTAGCCTGTTAACAGAAATTTATAGCATACTGAAACAGCTCATATGATATCATGAATCATATGATATTCTTGTCCTTTCCTAATTTTTTTTAATCCATAAACCTTGACTTTTTGCTGTAAACTGTGGTATAATGTCACGTTCATTTTTCCATACTGCGTTTAGTACATATCTATTAGAGATTACAGTAAGTACTTTGTTTACTGCACAGTACTTTGCAGGTTATTTAATCCTCAAATTATTTAATTAACGATTTGCACTACTTGTTCCTGTTAAGTAAAATAGCACTTTGTTGTTTGAACTGTTTGAGATGATGCAAGTTTGTTTTTGTTATACTAAATACAAACTTTAAAAACATTTATGATTATGTCAGTTTAATATACTATGAATCAGCTGCATCAGTTATGTGAAATATTGAAATGACATCTGGTGACTTGACTAGGACTCGAAGTTTAAGACTTGGGACTTGACTTGAGACTTGCTTGTATTGACTTGGGACTTGACTTGAGACTTGCTTGTATTGACTTGGGACTTGACTCGAGACTTGCTTGTATTGACTTGGGACTTGACTCGTGACTTGATTGTTAAGACTTGAGACTTACTTGTTACTTGCAACTTAGTGACTTGTTCCCATGTCTGGTAGAGAACACCCTGCTAAGCTCAGCAGAGCAAACCGGCTGGCAAAAAGAAGAGCTGATTCTAACTGCCAAGGATAAAATCTGAATAACTACAGGGAACCCTAATTATTTCTTGGAACAGATACTTGCCTCTGAACACCAGCCTAAAGGGTAACACAGCAAAAGCAACCGTTCACTTTTGATTGCCAACTGGTGCCCCGGTTGCATGAGGGAAAAAAGTCACTGCAGCCCAAAGCTTTGTGTACTTATTTAATCGGCTGATTTCAGTCTTCAGTGGTACGCTGGCCCTAAACTGAGCTTTAAAGGTGCAGAGATGACTTGCACACATTCATCAGGACAAACTAAGAAGACAAAAAAAGTAATGCCACAATGTTTTTTCTTTTGTGGTAGAGGTTTGGGTTAAGTGGCAGCAGGTCAGAGCATCCCAGAGATGTAGTAAAGCTGGCGAGGAATTTTCCTCTCTGTGAAACACTATATGTTAAGAATATGTTTCTTAACCTAGCAAAGAACTTGTGGATTTCATCATTTACAATGGAGAATCAGAGAAACCTATTTTATGCAAGGGACAGGGCCAAAAATCCACACTAGGCAAGTTGGACTACATAAAAACCAAAATTAATTCTGTAGGAGAAATCACTGCATCAGGAACGCTTAAAACATTTTCTGTGAACACCGTTTGTCGATGCATTCACAAGGAAGAAAACATATATAGGAAACTTTCTTTTCGGGAAATCACTCTGCATCCTCTGGGCTGAAGAGGAGAGGGACCATCTGGCTTATAACAACAACATATCACAGAACACAGGCAAGCTGAGGGAGGAAAAAGCCGCTGAAGAGGACATACGGAGTCGTAAAGGCATGTCTGAAAAGGGTTAGGAATCAAAAACAAAGCATGTTTATGCTCTCAGTTCAAACATTACACTTATTCTGTCCTTAATTTGTGAGACTAAACAAAAAGTAACTGAGAGAATAATTTTGGTGCTGTCAAATTTCATGACCATGTCAATTCGTCTATTTAAAATGGAGGAGGAAATACAGACCAAAAAAGGCAATAGCTTGAACCCCCTTTCTTAAGACTTTGTCCCCCTATCCAGCAGTAACAGCCCTGCGGTCAGCTTTAATTAGAAAGCATTGTTGTGCCTAGTGCAAAAACATCCTATACACTTTTATTATACACATGCCAAACAATTATTACAATAACCCTTAATGCAGTTCTATAAAGATACAAAGATACATTTACATAGATGTACCAAAGTCATGCACTAAGTGACGTGTGAAGAAACATACAACCTGTATGTAAAGAAGTCATTATAAGAAACTGTACAAAATTGCTTGGAAGAAAAGTTTGGTTCCACTGACACACAGGCATGTGATGTCAGGCCCTGATGTTGGGTGAGAAGGTCTGGCTCACAGTCAATGTTTCAGCTCATCCCAATGATGTTCAGTGTGGTTAAGATTAGGTATTTTACAGGACAGGTGAAAACCCTACTCCAGCCATAACCACAGCTCCAGCCCTAGCCCTTGCTGGAACCTTAACCCTACTCCTAGCTCTAGCCCTAACCCTAGCTCCATCCCTAACCCTATATGCAACTCTAATCCTACCTCCTGGCCTAACCCTAGCTCCAAGCCCTGATATTAGCTTCAGCCTAACCCAAGCTGGAAATTTTAACTTTAGCTGGAACCCCAAATGCATCCAGCCCTAACCCAAGACGTAGCCATAACATTACCCATAGTTCCATTATTAACCCTAGCTGAAACACTAACCCTAACTGGAGCCCAAATCCCTAGCTGAGGTGAGCCAACTGGCCTCATGATGCACAACACAACAGCATCACTCTGAACGCGGAGAAGACAAATAAGATTTCAGGTGAGCTCACACTCAACATACTCCTGTGTCCATCAATGGTGCAGCTGTGGAGAGGGTGAGCAGTACCAAGATCCCGGGTGTGCGCTTCACAGAGGACTTCTCCTGGAGCAACAACACAGCATCACTGGCCAGGAAGGCTCATCAGCAGCTCTACTTTCTCCACAAGCTAAGAAGAGCTAGAGCCCCCACCCCCATTCATGTGCGCCTTCTAAAGAGGGGCCATCAATAGCATCCTGACCAGCTGTATCACTGTGTGGTGTGTGACCTGCACAGCATCCTGCCGCAGGACCCTCCAGCACGCCGTGAGAGCAGGTGAGAAGATCATCGGCACCTCTCTCCCTTCCGCTCAGGACTTATACAGGTCCCGCCTCACACATAAAGCCCTCTGCTTGGCAGGAGATCCTACCCACCCACTACACAGCTTTTTCAGACTGCTGCCATCAAGGAGGAGACTCTGGGATAGGACCACGGGACTGAGGGACAGCACTATCCACCAGGATGTCAGGATGCTTAACTTTCTCCCTGCTTTGCCACCCCTCCCACTTCTGCCCCCTGCACACACTAACTCAGCACCCTGAACCCTCCATCAATACCGAACTGGGATGCAAACACTTTAAACAGCGTTTAGTACTTATAAAAGTATTAACAGTAAAACTACTTGACTTGACTTGAAAAGATGCCAAAGGCTTCTCAGATTTTTCATTCTTCCTCTTATCCACCTAAAGTCAGCTTCAAAACCTGATAGCAACACTTAGTGGCAGTTGTTTTTACTACAAGGACTGGCTAATCCTCATATTACTTTCTGAAATGAGACATGACCTAAGGTCCCCGTAGATTTCTATGCATTATCTGAAATGATTTCCAGTATAAAACATTTAAAGTCTATCAGTGAAATATATAACCCAGTACGTGCAGCATTCTTTTTGAATACCCTAGATCAACTGCTAAATCCTAAAACCTATACCGAAAAGTAGAGACTCAAAACAAATGCTGGGTATAAAAGATTTAATGCACTGGTAGTAAAGTATGACCTGTCATCCACTTACTGGCCCAAACAGCCCTGCTTAGCTTCATATACCAGTCAAGCATACATGTCCAACCTGAATGTGGTAGATTGTTTGTTTGTTTGTTTGTTTGTTTTTTTTCCTCATTTAACAGTTAGGAAAGGGTTAATATGGGTGATTGTGGGACGTCACTCTAAGCCCTATAAAAAGGTGGAGTAGGAGGGCTTAGTGTGTCGTTTTGCCCTGTTTGGCTCCTCCCCTTACGGTGAACTTGACCTTGTCGGTGGTTTGGCCCGTGAGTTCGCATGTGGTTTGGTGTGGTGGATCGAGGCACAATTGTGGCGTTTTGCTATTGATCAGTTCAGGTAGGACCATGGGTGTTGGTACTCCGTTTCTCTTTATGGTGGGTTGTAGTGTGTGTGAAGTAACTGGGTGTTTGTTTGGTATTTATTGGTAGTGATTGGTTGCTGTGTTGTGCCGTGTGGTCCGAGGCCTGCTCAGGCTCCGCTTCGCTTCTTTGCTGCTCTGTTGCTTTATACCTGCACTATTGCATTGCTGCCCAGCTTTACTCCAGGTAGGCATGGTCCTTATTTACAATGTATGTTTTTTTATTAGTTTTGGTATTTATTTTAATTATATTTCGCTAGAATCGTCACGCTGCCCGCCACCCTCCCTCCTCTACCAGTCGTCGCGTCTCATAACGCCGGCGCAGACAGTCCCAGCTCCGTTAAAGGAGGCTTAAGTTTGCTAGCTGCTCCTCCGTCCGTGGTGCTGCTGTTTTTCTTGGTTCTTCCCGTCTTGGTTACACCACATGCTGGTTGTTCCGCTGCTTTGTGATTACAGCCGTTTTGGAACAGCTCCAGGGGCTGTAATTGTTGTTTTGTTGTCGGTTTTCCTTTTGTTCGGTTCGACGCAGTTAATTTCATTTGCGGTATTTGTGTTTCTTTGTTTATTGTGTTTTCTACTTTTGTTGTTTTTTTTCGTTTTCATTTTTTTAAATTCGTTAGATTATATTTTTGTTTGCATTTTGGAAGTAGTTTTGTGCATTATTTTCTAATTTTGTATTTAGGTTTTCTTAATTATTTTCTGTTGGTTTTTCCGTTAAAGGAGCAGGCTTTATTTGCTTTCGGCCATAGGCCTCACCTGCTCCTTGTGTTTGTTCGTTTTTGTTTTACTTGGTTTCTTTGAGTGTGCATATTAGTTTTCCGTGTTTGGTTTTTTTGGTTTATTTCTATTTGAGTTGTTTGGTTATTCCTTTTGAGTTTATTTGAATGAATGTTTTCTTTTTGGGTTTAAGTATATTATTTCTTTTGATTGGTGTTTATTTTTTTCTTTTTGTGCGGCTGGCAGCCAGTTTATCCAGTGTCTATCATTATTTTATCGTAATTTTGATTAATCTTTTTATGTCTATTGATCGATCTCACAGCTAAGTGTTTTATTGTTTTAGTCTAAACATGTGAAGTTTTCATTTGTTTGAAATAAACAAGTTTTCTGAACATAAAATTGTGATTGTGGAAAAACAGGTCTCTGTCTCATCAACAATCGAACCTGGGTTGCCTTGTACTGACTGGTACTTATTAGCCAGGGTAATTTCCTGAGGTGAGATTCCTCAGGTGGCGTAGTCGGATTCTTATTCTTTATAACCAAATTCTTAGTGGGTGCTATCCCTCTTTTGACCACTGGGGGCTTGGTAATTTAATGGGTATATGGTAAGCCGCCTGGCATTCTGGCGCAGTCGGCAGGGTTTGTTGTGTTGACAGAGACTTGTGGTTCAACTTTCTGGTGTTCATTTTTATTGATATTTTTCTGTCTTTTTTTCTTTGAGTATACAGGTATCGGTGGAGGAAGAAAAACAGCAGCACCGTAAAGGATTGAATATCCTGAACAAGGGGTTTGTTTTCTTATTCTGGTAACTTGGAGTAAGCCCTTGCTAAATATGGAGGAGGAAATGCAACAGCTTAGGGAATTGGTAGCTCAGCTTCAGGCTGATAATGAACGTCTCCTTCGAGAGAAGGGTGCTTCGGTGGCAGGTCCTAGCTTACCTAACTTTGTAGTTAATGAGCCTAATTCTGTAGTTAATGAGCCTTTTGCCGTTGCTAGCCCTTCTACTACTGAACGACTGGTGGTCGTTCCTAGGGACAGGAAGTGCCCCATGTTTAATGGTAAATCCGGTATCGGTATAATTGAATGGATAGAGGAGGTACAGGCGTGTATGCGGGCTCGACACCTTTTGGCCATTGATCAAGCTTATTTTATTTTTGATCATTTAGAGGGAGAAGCACGTAGAGAGATAAAGTACCGGAGCAGCACAGAGCGAAGTGATCCCACTAGAATATTTGATATTTTAAAAGAATTGTATGGTTGTGCCTCATCTTATGTCACCCTACAGCAGGCCTTTTTCTCTAGACAGCAGCAGGAGGGGGAGACATTATTAGAATTTTCATTAGCTTTAATGGCGTTGATGGAGCAGGTGGAGCAACAGGCACCTGCTGGCACCCTTGATGTAGGTATATTGCTCCGAGATCAGTTTGTTGAGCATGTTTAGGATGTCTCCCTTCGTCGCGAACTTAAACAGTTTATCCGTCGGCAGCCTGGTGCTACCCTTTTGGACGTGCGAGGGGAGGCTATGCGTGGGGAGAGGGAAGGGTTGCCTGGGGGGTTTAGGGGACGTAGTTTCTCTTTGCCTTCCGCTTATGGGGTACAGTATGGTGTGCAGGGGAGCTCTCCTCTATCCTCAGCAATTACCCCACGATCAGAGTTCGGGGAATTGAGGGAGCTTCTAAATCGGCAACAGGGGCAGATCGATCAGTTGACCCAAGCTCTGACTTCTATACAGCAATCGTCTAGGCCAAACCGGCCTTCTGTTTCTGCTCGGGTTATACAGGTGCTGGTCAACGAATTAGAATAATTTGAAATAGTGCAATCATGAAATTCTTTGAATGCATTTTTTGTGCAGAAAGCAAATCAGGTGTTCACCGCACCTGTCCTACTCGTTAGACTAATCACAGAACTCGTTACCCCTGTAAAAAAGATTTGGCTCAGCTGAGCTTTCCAAAAAAGGGCTAAAAAATAAAAAAAGTCCCAAAAAAAAAAAACATAGGCCATTTAACTATGGCCCATTTGACGACTGTGAGACTGTTGTTTCATTGAATTAGAATAATGGAGAAACCGTTTCAATTTGAATTAGAAATAAAATGCTTCGAATTTTTGTTTTTCTGTGAAGAGTGTTTCACTGTGCATATAATAAAGTCAGGGGTTGAGTAGAATTTCTAAATTATTGTAAAATCAATCATGGGTAAGCTGCAGCGCTCACGATTTCACCTGAAGCATTTCAACCGAAGCCTCTCAACCGAATAGTTGGCTCAAATTCAAGCCCTTCGCCAACAAGGCTTGACCCAAACTAGAATTGATCGTCAGCCAGCTCTCGGCATCAAGCCAGTCTTCCGTCTGCAAAGCTCTACACGAAAACTGGCAAGGGCAAGCGGCACCACCTGTTCCGGACGCCACTGTTCCGGCGTCCGAGGATACCTTCTGCTCGTGACAACCAACGCAGTCCCTGAGAAAAGATCCAAAGGGTCTCAGTCAGCACACAGGTTGCAAACGTCCCGCTTCCGACCTCACCCCACCGACTTGTGGAAAACAATCGTGCTGTGACGCGGCGCTGAAGTCTCCAGATCAAACCAACTTACGGGGGACGGTGGGGGGGATGGGCGTCTCGCGTCGAACTCACGGCTTCAAATCTCGCGTTCCAGAGCAGTAAAACTCGATGCTAACAGAAACCTAATGGACGAACGGCTGAAGTGGGGCCAAAGAACAACTGGGGGCGAGTGGGCCTGCTGTAGACTGGCAAAAGTGTGCTTCTTACATGAAACGCACATTCAACAAGTAGAGAATACAATTTGGAAAGTGCTCCATAAAAATAAATAGCGGTTTTGGACTGCGTGGCTGAAGAAACAACACCTAAAAAGATCCTCAAATTCTCATCATCACGCTTCTGCATCTCCTAATCACGCTTCTGCATCTCCTTCTTTTTTTTCGGCCGTTCTCAAGCAAGAGTGACTAAGGTACCTCGTGTTCTGGGCGCGTGGTGGCGAAACTTACAACCACGGAGTGTGCGTGTAACAGGTGATCCGTCTCTGTGGTTTCACCCCCGCAGAGCGTGTTATGGTCTTGCGGCGATGCGATGTTCCGCTCGAGGTGCTAGGGAAACTCGTGCTGTCCTCAGAAGCACTTGTAATGCTGCCGTATAAGTGCAAGCATGTTCTTGGGGAAACGTGCCTGTACTCTCTCCACGAGCTAGGTTTCATGAGGTTGAACAGTTCGGCGAAGATAAGACTATCATCTTTCAACAGATCATCTGGCTAGTGCACAGGGCTCATGCGCCAAAGGTCGACCAAAGATTGTTCGCGGTAAAAAACACGTCTTGAAGTTTTGGCATGGCCGGACCAACGTCGCCTGACCGAAGGTGGTTTGTCGTCAATGTCATTGAACGAACCTTGTGGCACCATCTGTCAACAGCGTAAAATTCGGCGACAGAAAGCCTACTACGCTGACAAGCCTAACGAAGCAACAGAACATCGCCACTGGCCTGGGAACTGTGAGTAGCTGGAAACCTCTGCGACACAGCTGGTAAATCGGCCTGCGGAGGACTATCAGGCTAGTCCTAAGAACAAGCCAAGCAGGGCAGCCCGCGCCCCAAAATACTGATAAAGACGGATGATTGTCATTATAATAACAAATTAATTCTAATTCAATGAAACTTTGTCACCTTTTCTTCACGTTTCTTCTTTTTCTTTCTCATTAAATTCTTTATTCATTTATTTTTATCTTCTCTAATTCAAATGAAACAACATAGTGTCACAGTTAAATGGCCTAAAAAATGGGACCTTTTGGAAAGCTCACGCTGAGGCAAAAAAAATCGTTCTTTTTATAAGAACAGTAACACTGCTAATTCTCTTACTATACTGAGCTGTACTAATTTTATAGCGAAAATTATGACACAACATCTTTTTTACACAGAAAATTTTAAAAAGGTAACGAGTTCTGTGATATCTAACGAGTATGAAAGGTGCAGGATGACACCTGATTTGCTTTCTGCACAAAAAATGCATTCAAAGAATTTCATGATTGCACTATTTCAAATTATTCTAATTCGTTGACCAGCACCTGTATGTCATAGGTGCCAGCGGCCAGGCCATTTGGCGAGGGAGTGTGAGGGGGAGCGTGTTGGCTCCCGTACTAGTGTTCCTTCCCTGTCGTGTGCTGTTTGGCTGATCCATTATAATAGTTGCGCTATAAGAAAAGAAAAAAACCCAAGGGCCTAAACTACAACCCATCTTCCTTAGCCTGTGCTGCTTGCGTAATAAACGCCCGTCTTCCGCGTCTTCTTACCTGCCCTTTGTCTGTACCCTCTGCCTCTTCTGCAGCGCCCTCTTCTTCCCTGCAGCGCATTTTCGTGAGCGCAGCGCATCCTGTAAAAACACCTGAAACCCCTGAGAAAAGACTCTTAAACTCTACCATGTAAGCCCACTGAGTGCTCCCTGCGGGGAGGCCAAAGCTCAGAGGGGGCATTTTGGGGCTCAAAGGCGACAATGTACAGTGGTTGAATAGTCCGTCCTGTCCTAATATTATAGCTGGTCCGTT
>JAMWET010006095.1:10000-35000 GCA_024036415.1 Prochilodus magdalenae
CAGTGTAACACATCAGTGAGGGAGCATCCTCCTGCATGCTGTGTACGTGTGTGTCTGTGTGTGTATCAGTCTCTAGCATGCTTGTACACATGTGCCTGCAGAGCATGTAGGACATACGCACACACACAGACACACACACACAGACACACTCACATACACACACATACACACACACACACACACACTCACATACACACACTCACACACACACACACACACACGTACACACAGACACGTACACACACACACACACACACACACATACACACAGACACGTACACACACACACACACACACACACACACACACACACACACACACACACACACACGTACACACAGACACGTACACACACACACACACACACAGACACGTACACACACACACACACACACACACACACACAAACACACGTACAGTATAACCACTCAGGCATGTCCTCTACGTCTGTCCTTCCCAGCTACTGTACCGTATCTTACTCTGCCTCTCTCTCCTTCTCTCTCCCCCTCCCTCTCTCCTTCTCTCTTCCCCTCCCTCTCTCCTTCTCTCTCCCATTCTCTTCACTCTCCCTTTCCCTCTCCCTCTCTCCTTCTCTCCCCACTCTCCCTCCTTCTCTCCCTCTCTCCCTCCCTTTCCCCTCACTCTCTTTCTCCCATTCTCCTCTTTCTCCCTAACCTTTTCCCTCTCCCTCTATCCTTCTCTCTCCCATTCTCTTCACTCTCCCTTACCCTTTCCCTCTCTCCTTCTCTACCCACTCTCTCTCCTTCTGTCTACCTTTCTCTCTCTCCTCCCTCCCTTCACTTTCCTTCTCCCATTCTCCTCTTTCTCCCTTTCCCTTTCACTCTCCCTCTCTTCTTTACTCTCCACTCTCTCCTTCTCAACCCTCTCTCTTTCTCCCTTCCCCTTTCCCCTCACTCTTCCTCTCCAATTATCATCTCTCTCCATTTCCCTTTACCTTTCCCATTCCCCCCTCTCTCTCTCCTGTCTCCCTCCCTTTCCCTCTCTCCTTCTCTCCCTCTATCTTACCCACCTCCTCCTCTCCCTCTCTCCCTCTCCTTCTCCTCCTCCCTCTCCCTCTCCCCTTCTCTCTCTCCCTCTCCCCTGTTTCTCCCCACTCTCTTTCCTTCTCTCTCCCACCCTCTCCCCTTCTGTCTCTCCCTTTCCTACTCTCTTCCTCTCTCCCTCTCCTTCTCTCCCTCTCCCTCTATCCTCCCCCCTCCTCCTCTCCTCCTCTCCCTCTCCTTCTCCTCCTCTCTCTCCCTCTCTCTGGATTATAATAAGGTAAGTTTCCCAGTAGAAATGCCATCCACTGCACATTCGCACTCGTCCGCCTCCCCCTCTCTCTCCGGGCTAATTGCTCGTTTAGGTGAGCTGCTGTGTGAATAATAAGGCGAAGCAGTGAGGCGGAGTCTTAGCCTGCAGTTCAGTCTGCAGTTCAGACTGCATCTCAATCACGCTCAGCATCCTCCCTACACCAACACCATCAGCACCCACCTCAGCACAGCACAGCTTCCCCCCTCCCCAACCCCGTTTAATAGAACACCTTAAAATTAGGCTTTCAGCGGCGTTCATAAACCTAATCAAATTTAATCTGAGTCTATTAGCTCTAATGATCATAAGCCGAGGTCATAAATCTAAATATGCGCCATCAATCTGCATAACTCTAATTGTCCTTATGGCAGGAGTCACCTTTCTTATTCAGACCCACAGTGTTCATTTCACCGCCAGTCCCCCCCTCAGAAACGGCGAGGGGCTCTGATAGTGCGCTACGTGTGATGATATGCAATATCCACCTACTGGCCACTTTATTAGAAACACCTACCATGTACTTACACTAACTGGCCACTTTATTGGAAACACCTACCATGTACTTACACTACCTGGCCACTTTATTAGAAACACCTATCATGTACTTAAACTAACTGGCCACTTTATTAGAAACACCTACCCCTGTACTTACACTAACTGGCCACTTTATTAGAAACACCTACCATGTACTTACACTACCTGGCCACTTTATTAGAAACACCTACCGTGTACTTCCACTAACTGGCCACTTTATTAGAAACACCTACCATGTACTTACACTAACTGGCCACTTTATTAGAAACACCTACCATGTACTTACACTTCCTGGCCACTTTATTAGAAACACCTACCTTATGCTTCTGCTAACTGGCCACTTTATTAGAAACACCTACCATGTACTTACACTACCTGGCCACTTTATTAGAAACACCTACCCCTGTACTTACACTACCTGGTCACTTTATTGGAAACACCTACCATGTACTTACACTACCTGGTCACTTTATTGGAAACACCTACCATGTACTTACACTACCTGGCCACTTTATTGGAAACACCTACCATGTACTTCCACTACCTGGCCACTTTATTAGAAACACCTACCATGTACTTACACTACCTGGCCACTTTATTAGTAACACCTACCATGTACTTGCACTACCTGGCCACTTTATTGGAAACACCTACCATGTACTTACACTACCTGGCCACTTTAATAGAAACACCTACCATGTACTTACACTAACTGGCCACTTTATTAAAAACACCTACCCCTGTACTTCCACTAACTGGTCACTTTATTAGGAACACCCACCTTGTACTTCCAACAACTGGCCACTTTATTAGAAACACCTACTTTGTATCTCTAACGTACTGATGTACAGTTAGAGCCCCCCAGCCCTTCGTCAGTCATCAGTCTTGCCCGCAGACCTGCTCTTGTCTGGACGTCCACTCTGAAGCCGAGCAGTGACTCTGACGTGTGATGACGAGCAGTGAGGTGACGTATATAAAGGCTCCTGCGCTCGTACCAGTACAGTTCAGTATGTGGAGAGCAGGTGGACTGCGGTACAGCGCTGCTGCCATCTGCTGGACATTGCTGTGCATTGGGAGGAGGCATGGAGTGTCTGTATCACCATAGTAACCATCAGGGCTATATTTAGGAGCTTAACATCACATTCTTAATGCTGAAGAATTTCCTGTGATTAAGATTAATTGCTCCAGATTCGGCCCACTTGTACCTGCTGTGTAAATGCAGCCACAGTGATCAGGGGTAATTGGGGTCTATGACCAAACACAGATGTGCGGTGCTTTAGTTTGCTGTGCTGAGCTAAAAATGGATCGGTGTGAAGGTGGGCCTAAAGGGCCTAACTGCAGTCACCAGATTCAAGGATCCAAATATCCATATGGCAAATAAACCATCCTATACTGAGCTGATACGACTGCAGGACCCAGAATGAGTCACCTGTGGCTGAAACCTACCTGACAGCGTGTAACAGCAGGGACTGGGTTGGACATGGACTGGACAAGTTTCTGGATGTAGCCCACATCAATGTTCAGACACTGAGGCTGCGTCCCAAACCGCCTACTACCGTACTACTCAGTAGGCGAGAATGTTCCCCGGATGACGTACTGCTTCCCGTGAGATGCTATCCCATGGTTCCACTGGAGCTGTGGAGGCGTTCCGAGCTCAGGAAGAATGGCGGGAAGCGGGAAGTGGGCTCTGCGGGGAATATAAAGCCCATGTTGCATGTTTATATGAATGAAGGGCGGGGCTTCTACAGTGGTCGCGTGACATCTTACGCCAAATGGCGTCGGTTAGTTGGCGGACGTAGCATGTCCGAGGTTGCGTGGCTACTACGTACTCACGTAGTGAAAGAGTCTACAGCTTCCCCGCTGGGTTCAGTCTAGTACGTACCGACTAGGTAGGCGATTTCAGACGCAGCAAAGACTCAGTTGGGCCAGATTTGGTGGATGCCTTCCTGGAGCTTTACTGGTTGTTCCAGGTCGTCCCACAGTCCTGGATTTGCAGCCCTGTGCAGCCATCTGAACACCAGAACTGTCATCTTGGAATACAGGGATAGGAATGTTGGGCTCCTCGGAAAGATGATGAGCTAAAGGCCAAACCTGGTTCTCCAGCAGCTCAGTGTGTCACTGTGGTTCAGGTTTACTGGCACCTCAACCAAAGAACCCAATTCCACCTAATTAGACCCCCCACCCCGAACATCACAGAGGGGGCTCATTATTTGTCGAAGGAGCTTATGTCTTAGTTTGTTATTCTAAGATTGTTGATTATCCGGATGCATTAAAAAATTGTTACTTAATTAGCCTAACTTTAATTAATTAAACAAGCCAAATATTAAAATCTCTCTTATATATACATTCACCATTATAGTGAGAGAATGTAACGAAATTTACTTAAACAAACAGAAAATGAAAAATAATCTTCAAAAAATGCTAAATAATCTTTAAATAAATTTACAGTAATCTCAAAATGATCATTTTAAGATACATAAACTAGATATTCTATCATTTTGCTGGTTAAAAGTGAAATAGCTGCATTATCTAAGGTTCACTGAAAACAATGAGCTCTTGGTAAAGTAAAATTAGCTTGTGTTTTGAGATTTTTGTAAGATTATTTTTTTATTTTTGTACTTAAGTGCATTTAAATGTTTTATTAGGCGACATTTTCTCACTATTTTGGCAAATAACTGAACTATAAACGTTTAAGAAATGTGCTTAAAACAGGTCTATTTACCAATATAGTGTGGAAAAAATGTGTCTTACTTAAATTACTTAGAACCAACAAACATCTCTATGATATGAATAATTTTGTAAGAATTTTAAGATATATAATAGATATAAAGTAGATATAAGATCTTTTTACTCGTTAAAATATCTTTTTTATTGAGTATTTCTTGCCTTTATGTTTAAAGCTGCACTATCTAAGGTTCACTGTGAAGAAAGAGATCCTGGTAAAGTAAACGTGTCTAATAATCTGTTTGTTTTAGACTTTTTAAGATTGTATAACTTATTTCCACACATTGTTTAATTAACTGCTTTAATAGATTTTAGTAAGCTGAAGTTTCTACATTATTAGACAAGTCTACTAGAAACTTTCAAGCCCTTAAAACAGGTCAGATTATTTAGTCAGTAAAGACTCACTAAAATCACTTACGCCAACTAAAATTGAGTGAGAATCTGAACATATATATATATATATACATATACAGTATACTGTTGGCCTGATGTTGGAGGCATGACCACCAGATGGCATTATCAGGAGAGACGTGTAGAATGATACGCTGCTGGTGTGCCGTCCTGAGATGGTCATGTGCTGTGGCTCCTTGTGCATGAAATTATCTGGGCCATTCATTCATCTCTTCACAGGCATCTCTGTTTGCCAGGAAGGGTTCTACCACAGGTACCATAATACATGCTGGTTCTACCCAGACTTCACTTCAACACTAGTTCTTCTACTTTCTGCTTCTCCTTTCCATATAGAGGGTTTCTTCCATTGAGTCTTGGTTCCTCTCAGTGGTTCTTCCTCATGCTCATAGAGGGCTTCTGCTTTTGAGTCTTGGTTCCTCTCAGTGGTTCTTCCTCATGCTCCTGTAGAGTCTTCTTGTGAGTCTTGGTTCCTCTCAGTGGTTCTTCCTCATGCTTGTAGAGTCTTCTTTTGAGTCTTGGTTCCTCTCAGTGGTTCTTCCTCATGCTTATAGAGTCTTGGTTCCTCTCAGTGGTTCTTCCTCATGCTCATAGAGGGCTTCTGCTTTTGAGTCTTGGTTCCTCTCAGTGGTTCTTCCTCATGCTCATAGAGGGCTTCTGCTTTTGAGTCTTGGTTCCTCTCAGTGGTTCTTCCTCATGCTCATAGAGGGCTTCTGCTTTTGAGTCTTGGTTCCTCTCAGTGGTTCCTCCTCATGCTCATAGAGGGCTTCTGCTTTTGAGTCTTGGTTCCTCTCAGTGGTTCCTCCTCATGCTCATAGAGGGCTTCTGCTTTTGAGTCTTGGTTCCTCTCAGTGGTTCCTCCTCATGCTCATAGAGGGCTTCTGCTTTTGAGTCTTGGTTCCTCTCAGTGGTTACTCCTCATGCTCATAGAGGGCTTCTGCTTTCGAGTCTTGGTTCCTCTCAGTGGTTCGTCCTTGTGCTCATACAGGGCTTCTGCTTTTGAGTCTTGGTTCCTCTCAGTAGTTCCTCCTCATGCTCCTACAGAGTTTCTCCTTTTGAGTCTTGGTTCCTCTCAGTGGTTCTTCCTCTTGCTTATAGGAAGTCTTGGTTCCTCTCAGTGGTTTTTCTTCTTGCTCTTAGGTTGGTTCTCCTGTTGAGTCTTGGTTCCTCTCAGTGGTTTCTCCTCATGCTCATACAGAGTTTCTGCTTTTGAGTCTTGGTTCCTCTCAGTGGTTCCTCCTCATGCTCATAGAGGGCTTCTGCTTTTGAGTCTTGGTTCCTCTCAGTGGTTACTCCTCATGCTCATAGAGGGCTTCTGCTTTCGAGTCTTGGTTCCTCTCAGTGGTTCGTCCTTGTGCTCATACAGGGCTTCTGCTTTTGAGTCTTGGTTTCTCTCAGTGGTTTTTTCCTCATGCTCATACAGAGCTTCCTCCTTTGAGTCCTTGTTCTTCTCAAAGGTTCTTCCTCATGCTCATACAGGGTGTCTTCTTTTGAGTCTTGGTTCCTCTCAGTGGTTCTTCCTCATGCTCATACAGGGTGTCTTCCTTTGAGTCTTGGTTCCTCTCAGGGGGTCTTCCTTGTGCTCATAGAGGGCTTCTGCTTTCGAGTCTTGGTTCCTCTTAGTGGTTCTTGTTTATGTTCATATAGAGTTTCTGCTTTTCAGTCTTCTCTGTGGTTCCCAACGTGGAATGGGTTTGGTTCTGGTTTTGGCACTTAATGGTGAACCGGTACATTTCCACCAACAGCAATTAAGTTTGCAACCCAGAAAGTCTGTTCCCAGCTCAGTTGTTCCTCTCAAAGGTTCTTCCTCATGCTGTGATGGAGTTTCTTCTTTTGAGGCTTGGTTCCTCTTGGTCGTTCCTCGTCCTGTTCTTAGGGAGCTTCTCGTTTTGAATGGTCTGATGTGGGATGAACTAGAACAGAGATTCTTCTGAATGAATGGGGGCCGATATACCCAAATACACAGTCGTGTAGATAGTCTCCCAGGAGGGTGAAGGCTGGTATAGCTGAGGGGGACCAGCTTCATATTAATGCCTATGGATTTAGAATAGGATGTCATAAAAGCTCCTCTATGTGCTATGTGTAAGTGTCCCTATACTTTTGTCTATTTAGTTTATATAGCTTTGTGCTATCAATCCCAATTGCATACGCCTTTCTTACTCCATGTCTGGCAATCTTCCAGGAGTCTCCACTTGCCATGCCCCTGCATCCACAGCCAAACAACCCGGTACTACAATCCCTCAATCGGTCGTTTTATTGCCTTATACGTTTCTCATTTTATGAGGACTGCTAATAACCATGATTGGGACTTGGTTGGAGTTCCACTCAAGGAAATGATCGATCTTATTTATAATGCTTCAAACTATGAAGACAAAAACCAATCACAATGAAATATGAAGGTGAGCTATGCATTAAAAGTATTTACCAGCGTTTACAGTCAGTCAGTATATTAAAGTATGGGTAATTAACAACATGCACTCACCATCAGAAACGCAGTAGCACCCAGAGGGAATCAGCTGACAGGACTGAAACTTGGTGAGTAGGTTTGGCATCGTGAGACATGCAAATGGTTCAAGTTGCACACTTAGTCATAACAGGTCATGAGTCATCCTGTTAGCGCAGCACCATTGGCAGACGACTGCACCACACAGGACTACATGCACACAGACCGTTACCACGACTGTCCTTAACACCACGTCACCGTCACCAAAGACTGCAGTGGTGTCGTACCAGACTGTCATGGAGGGACTCAGAATGGCAGCGGGTCATCTTCAGTGACGAGTCCCGCTTTAGTCTTGGTGGAGACGCCCAACGAGTCTGTGTGTGGAGGCACCGTGGTCAGCACCAAGATGAGCGGTTTGCTGTCACACGTCCAGAAGACCTGGTGTCGCTCCACCTCCACCCCTACCGCACCATCTGCAGGAACTGTGTGAGGATGTTCAAGCTGCATGGGATGGATTATCACAGGACTCCATTAGGAACCTCTACAGCTCCATACCGAGACGTCTGGCGTGTTGGGTTAGCAAACACGGCGGCCCGACGCCATACTGAGAGACAGACTTCTGTA
Organism: Prochilodus magdalenae; assembly: GCA_024036415.1. Taxonomy (NCBI): domain Eukaryota; kingdom Metazoa; phylum Chordata; class Actinopteri; order Characiformes; family Prochilodontidae; genus Prochilodus; species Prochilodus magdalenae. The sequence goes on from JAMWET010006095.1 coordinate 18,042, forward strand.
TGTGTAGCTCAATAAATATTGATCATATCAGTCTAAATTTATCATCAGTTATTGATCCTGGTCACCTTTATCTTCCTTACCAACACCACCGCACTCCCACACCTCCTTCTGGGTGCGGCTGATCTTTTCACTATGAGTGTATTTACAGCATAATAAAGAACTCATTCAGAAGGCTTTTTGTAAAGCTGTCTTTGGAATGCAGCTGGGCTCCGTTTCTGAGCCTGGATTTCAGCCGTAGGTGGCCGTGCTGACAGGATGCCGTTTCCAGCAGGCGTCGGAATCAGGACCGAAGGGAAAAGTAACCTTGAAGGTGCATGAAGAACACGGAGCTTTCTCATTTACACACAGTTCCCGAGAGAGGGAAAGTGGTGACATGCTGCATCGCTGGAGTTAAGTGCCTTTGCTCAAGGGCAAGCACTCAATGAGCCAAAACCTTAAAATTACGCTCCTCCACGGGCTCCGTTTCCCCATGGCGCACAGCCTGCTATGAAACCCGCAATCCTCTGGTCACTCGGCAGGAGCCTAAAAACACGGCGCTCCCTGCAGGCCCTGCGTTTTACACAAATGGCCCTGTGAAAGAGTGGATTTTGACTCGACGCTGCAGACTTTAACTCCGGCAGCTTCCTGTGCTGCGACTCCAGCAGGCTTCATTTGAACTTTGCTGCTCGTACCGCCTGACCTGTCACACTCACACTCTGCCTTCAGCCCTGTTCTAATGGGATTCATTCCATGTGGGCCTCTGGGGTGATGTCCTGTTTCACTCGTGCTCCTGTGACTCTACCTTCCTCTGGATCTCCTGGATCCGTCTTTGACTTCCTCCACCTCTGAGAAAACCTCTGTTTAGTACCAACCTCAGCACTGCTGTGTTATTTCAGTGCCAGTGAGGTTCGCACCTCATGCTTGTGCAGGCACATGCCCCCTCAGGGTTCTGACCTGGAGTGACCTCCCATAGATATCCAGCAAAGCTCAAATCACAAACCCAACAGTGGAGTCCTGGTGGCGACTGGAGAACCACCCTGGGAGAGAACCCTCAGGAGGAGCGAGGGGTGACTTACGATGGTGGTATGAACCCTGACTATCTATTCACATATGCACAATGTCATCATCTCTTCTCTCTCTGTTTCTCTGTATACTGTATCAGCCTGTTCTTCAATGGTCAGGACCCCCACAGGACCACCACAGAGCAGGTAGGATGTGGGTGGTGGATCATTCTCAGCACTGCAGTTACACTGACGTGGTGCTGGTGTGAGTGGATCAGACACAGTAGTGCTGCTCGACACCTCAGTGTCTCTGCTGGACTTAGTAACGTCCACCAACCAAAACTGTCCCGCAGCCAACAGCATCCTGTGGGCAGCGTCCTGTGGGCAGCGTCCTGTGGGCAGCGTCCTGTGGGCAGCGTCCTGTGGGGCAGCGTCCTGTGGGCAGCGTCCTGTGGGGCAGTGTCCTGTGGGCAGCGTTCTGTGGGTGGCGTCCTGTGGGCAGGGTCCTGTGGCCACTGATGAAGAACTAGAGGATGACCAACACTGCACTGTGCTGCAGCAGATGAGCTATCGTCTCTGACTGTCCATCTACAAGGTGGACCAGCAAGGTAGGAGTGTCTAATAGAGTGGACAGTGAGTGGACACAGTGTCTAAACACTCCAGCAGCACTGCTCACACAATAACAAGTCAGGTCATTTTTTTCTTTAGCGACTTTTATAATAGATGTATCACAAAGCAGCTTTACAAAGAGTCTGGTGTCCGAGCCCCCAGTAAGTGAGTCGAGGGCGAAAGAGGCAAGGGGAAACCCCCTCAGTTCAAAAGGAAGAAACCTCGAGAGGAACCAAGACTCAAAATGGGAACCCATCCTCCTACGGTCAACACCAGATACAAGACCAGCGGAGGAAAGGAGTGTTCAGTGTTTGTAAGGTGGAGGAATGAATGTCTGATTGGTCTGTAGTTAAGTAGTTGGGTCATCGGATGGGTCAGCAGGACGCAGGTCAAGCTTCCACAGTGCAGGACAGCCAGGAGCTCTATGGTGGTTAAAGGCGAGCAGTGGCCCCCAGTCAGAGCAGATGTTGTAACAGCATCAGACCGCACAGGATGGGCAGCAGGTCAGCTCAGACAGAGAGATCAGACAGACTGTTAGCTCTGACAGACGACCTGATCACACTGTATGGTGTTAACAGAGTGCAGCAGTGACTCCGGCAGGCCTGGGTCTTACAGCGGGACTAACAGGGAGAGCCAGAAGGTCACACAGACATGAGGGCTCCCTGAGGAGTCAGCGCCCCTCTGCTCCACCGTCAACACACCTGAGTGAACATGAAGAGCAGAGGGACCACCGCACCAACACTCCCAGCTTACCCAACACTCTCTGTCAGTGGAGCCCTAGACCTGTCCCTTTACCAAGCAGAAACACTCACTACCAAAATCAATTCACTGCAGTGCTGAGAATGATACACCACCCACATCATACCTGCTCTGTGGTGGTCCTGTGGGGGTCCTGTTGGGGTAGTCTGCAATCTGGATGGCAAAAAAAACATATAAAATCAATTTAAAATCCAGAGAGACAAAAGTGCTGGGATTAAAAAAGAGCAACATGAAGATGTGAACTGTGACTGGGAAGAGTGATGAGGGCGAACGTCTATTCAAATCATCAACAGCACAGAACACTAAAGGAGAACAGGTTCCATTAGCTAGAACCAAGCTCTGTCCAACAGCTCAACACAAGCTCAAAACAAAGGAACTGCTGGACCCTGATTGGGGGATTCGCGTAACGCTACTTTCAGCACACTAACACATTACACTTACTGAGTTACCGTACACCAACACACCACTTACAGTACACTAACACTCTACACTTACTGAGTTACTGCACACCAACACACTACTTACAGCACACTAACACATTACACTTACTGAGTTACTGTACACCAACACGCTACTTACAGTACACTAACACACTACACTTACTGAGTTACTGTACACCAACACGCTACTTACAGTACACTAACACACTACACTTACTGAGTTACTGTACACCAACACGCTACTTACAGCACACTAACACATTACACTTACTGAGTTACTGTACACCAACACGCTACTTACAGCACACTAACACATTACACTTACTGAGTTACTGTACACCGACACGCTACTTACAGCACACTAACACATTACACTTACTGAGTTACTGTACACCGACACGCTACTTACAGCACACTAACACATTACACTTACTGAGTTACTGTACACCGACACGCTACTTACAGCACACTAACAGTTAACTTACACTTACTGAGTTACTGTACACCGACACGCTACTTACAGTACACTAACACATTACACTTACTGAGTTACTGTACACCGACACGCTACTTACAGCACACTAACACATTACACTTACTGAGTTACTGTACACCGACACACTACTTACAGCACACTAACACACTACACTTACTGAGTTACTGCACACCAACACACTACTTACAGCACACTAACACATTACACTTACTGAGTTACTGTACACCAACACACTACTTACACTACACTAACACATTACACTTACTCAGTTACTGTACACCAACACACTACTTACTAGCACACCACACACACTTACATACACGACACACTAACTAACACATTACACTTACTGAGTTACTGTACACCGACACGTACACCGACACGCTACTTACAGTACACTAACACATTACACTTACTGAGTTACTGTACACACCGACACGCTACTTACAGCACACTAACACATTACACTTACTGAGTTACTGTACACCGACACACTACTGAGTTACTTACAGACACACACTTACACACACTACACTTACTGAGTTTACTGCCACCAACACACCAACACACTAACACTACTTACACTACACTAACACATTACACTTACTGAGTTACTGTACACCAACACACTACTTACACTACACTAACACATTACACTTGTCACTGGTGTTCAGTGACATCATCCACGAATCAGTCTTTGTTTGAGTGGCGGTTGAGAAGTCAGTACAGTTCAGTGGAAGATGACGAGTGAACCGGAATTCTGTCTCTTATCCGGAATATGATGAATGGTGTTTAATATGACAGCATCGTGAGAGGTAGGAAAGCTGATCCGGGGTCGACCTCACGAAGACTGATTCCAACCACACCGCTTTTGGAACCGCACCGCTTCAGTGATGAATGCAAATGGTTGTTTTGTAACGTGCTGGCCTGCACTTCGCCCCCGGGGTGTGCGTGCTGTTATGAATGCTAAATGGAGGAATACTTCAATATGAACAGAACCTGGCCGGAGGGAATGTTAAATTATTACTGTTTCATTTCTGCACAGTGCTCACATATACGGGGATGTTCCACGCGTGCCTATTGCTCACCGTGCGCGTCCCGGAGGGATAGGCGGCGTCTGTGTATAGACCTCTTAATAATATCCCTACTGAATACACACACACCATGGCCAGGATATTAATATAGAGTCTTAGTGTAACAGGGGTCATGGCATACGTACCAGTACTCTAGCATCATACACTGTACTGCCAAACGCATTCCCTCGTCTGCTGTCTGATGTCGGCCCACCCTTTACAGCTATAGCAGCCTCAACTCCTCTGGGAAGGCTTTCCACAAGGGTTAGGAATGTGCTCATGGGATTTCTGACCATTCCTTTAGAAGTGCAAGTTGGACACTGATGTTGGACGAGAAGGCCTGGCTCTCAGTCTCCGCTCTAATCCATCCCAAAGGTGTTCTATCGGGTTGAGGTCAGGACTCTGTGCAGGCCAGTCCAGTTCCTCCACACCAGACTCGCTCATCCATGTCTTTATGGAGCTTGCTCTGTGCACTGGTGTGCGGTCATGTTGGAACAGGAAGGGGCCGACCCCAAACTGTCCCCACTTAGCTGTTGTGATATGGTGTGTGTTTCACAACTTGATATCATACAACATGGCATAACTGGTTAACCGTACTCTGCCCTGGTCACTGGTGCACAGTGAGGACGACTGCCCTTAACACCACGTCACCGTCACCAAACACTGCAGTGGTGTCGTACCAGACTGTCATGGAGCGACTCAGAATGGCAGCGGGTCATCTTCAGTGACGAGTCCCGCTTTAGTCTTGGTGGAGACGACCAACGAACCCGTGTGTGGAGGCACCGTGGTCAGCACCGAGATGAACGGTTTGTCGTCACACGTCCAGAAGGCCTGGCGTCCCTCCACCCCTACCGCACACCTTTTTGACCATGAGTGTGTATTAGAGGTGGAGATATGGAGAAATATAATACTGTGGTGTATCAGGATATGGACTCATTTCAGACTCTCAGTTGGAGCTGTGAAGTGTGAGCCTGAAGGGTCTTTAAGACCACCAACTACATCCTAAACTACGTCCAAACTTTGGTCTGGTAGATCATCTATACATCTATCACAGGTAGGTCAATGTAGTGTTAGGAGTCTTGCCCAAGGACTCTTATGAGTGTAGCACAGCATAGTCACCCAGACCTGGAGCCTAGTCTCCCATGTGGGGTCAAAGGTTGCACCACACCAACCATTTATGCAAACCCGCTTGCTTCTCACGTAACCGGTTCCAAAGTGGAAGGAGAACCGAAAGTTTCTCTGCTTTATTTCAGGAGCAAAACTTCGTTTAGCTCGGATCTCTACAGCTCAGCTTGAGCTGCTCTCGGTGATGCAACCCCACACAAGATGAAGCACAAAGCAAATAGGCTGAATGTCTTCAAGTGCAAATTAGATCCTGCGCTCGCAAGCAGAAGGAGCAAACTATGACCCTGGGCTACTGTCCTTTTAGGAGCAGTGATTGCAGGGTGAGGATCTTCATCACGAGCTCACCGAGTGCCTCCCCCGGGCTATAACCCTGATGTTTTCAGTTCTGTTTTCGGATAATTTGATCCTTTTATAGCGGTTGTGGAAAAGCTCTACTCGCTGGAACGCAGCTGCTCCGCCAGCTTCGTTGTCATCATGCCAGCAGCGGAGGCAACCGTGATTGGTTGCTGACAGATACGAGGATAAATGCGAAAAATGGTGTTTGGTAAAGAGTTGGGAAATATGAGAATATAACCCAACCAGCTACCTCATTAGGACCCCCACAGGACCACCACAGAGCAGGTATGATGTGGGTGGTGGATCGTTCTCAGCACTGCAGTGACACTGACGTGGTGGTGGTGTGTTAGTGTGTGTGGTGCTGGTGTGAGTGGATCAGACACAGCAGTGCTGCTGGAGTGTTTAGACACTGTGTCCACTCACTGTCCACTCTATTAGACACTCCTACCTTGCTGGTCCACCTTGTAGATGGACAGTCAGAGACGATAGCTCATCTGCTGCTGCACAGTGCAGTGTTGGTCCTCCTCTAGTCCTTCAACAGTGGCCATAGGACGCTGCCCGCAGGACGCTGCCCACAGGACGCTGCCCACAGGACGCTACCCACAGGACGCTACCTACAGGGCGCTGCCCACAGGACACTGTTGGCTAGGTTTGGTTGGTGGATGATTCTCAGTCCAGCAGTGACACTGAGGTGTCCAGCAGCCCTGCCGTGTCTGATCCACTCACACCAGCACCACACACACCAACACACCACCACCATGTCAGGGTCACGGCACCACCACCCACATCATACCTGCTCTGTGGGGGTCCCGTGGGGGTCCTGACCACTGAAGAACAGGGTAATACAGCACACAGAGAAACAGATGGACTACAGTCTGGACCTGTACACCTACAGAGTGTCCTATATGGTCAGTGGAGCTGATATAATGGACAGTGGGTGTAGATACAAGGAGGCTATTTTAATATCATGGCTAATCAGTGTATGTTTATATACAGAAGCAACAGAAACTATTAATAGGGTCCATATTGGACCAAGGGTCTTATTCTTCGTATAGTCAGTCGCACTGTATCCGAAACTCCATCTACAAGTCTGCACCACCTCACTGAGGACCTGGATGCGATTTGAGTAGGCTGAGCAACGATCTGAACGATTGGGGTGACTATTGACTTCCAGTGCTCGTTAGCGAGGTTTTGTTTGTAGCTCCAGTTTGAAAGTAAACAAGCAAAGTTTGTACACCACAACACGTCTCGGATGATCTAATGCATCTGGGAGAACAGTGTCAGTTCGTTTTTGGCTACATCGTTCCTGTAGAGAATCTAACATAACTGGCTTTACACCAGAAGGTTCCCCTGGAACAGTGGTTCCCAACCCTGCTCCCGGAGGAATCCCCCAGTACAGGACATTTTTACCCTGCTCCCAACACACAAAGGTTCTGTCCCTACTGCACATTAACTAGTTATCAACCTACAAGAATGAAACTTGGTGGGTAGGTTTGACACTGTGAGCTGCATATGTATCCCTGTACCTGACCGACCCAACAGCCAGACATCCAGCGAGCAGTGGTGTCCTCCATGAGTCCTCCTGTTAGTGCAGCACCATTGGCAGATGGCTGCACCACGCAGGACTACATGCACACAGACCGTTACCACGACTGTCCTTAACACCACGTCACCGTCACCAAACACTGCAGTGGTGTCGTACCAGACTGGCATGGAGTGACTCAGAATGGCAGCGGGTCATCTTCAGTGACGAGTCCCGCTTTAGTCTTGGTGGAGACGCCCAACGAGTCCGTGTGTGGAGGCACCGTGGTCAGCACCAAGATGAACGGTGTGTCGTCACACGTCCAGAAGGCCTGGTGTCCCTCCACCTCCACCCCTACCGCACCATCTGCAGGAACTGTGTGAGGATGTTCAAGCTGCATGGGATGGATTATCACAGGACACCATTAGGAACCTCTACAGCTCCATACCGAGACGTCTGGCGTGTTGGGTTATCAAACACGGCAGCCCGACGCCATACTGAGAGACAGACTTCTGTATGTGTAGCTCAATAAATATTGATCATATCAGTCTAAACTTATCATCAGTTATTGATCCTGGTCCTTTAACACAGCAGTCATAGAATACACTGTACTTGAACCAACCACTCACACCACTGAGCCGTGATTAACACTGGCACCTCAGCTATACTGTATGTGCATCTCTTCATGAGCTGCGATGCAGTGTTGGAGCAAGGCCAGTAGATGGCAGCACATCAATATCAACTGCTACATCCCCAAAGCCACTCTTCTTTCCCTGTCTCCCGTTTCTTTAATCCCCCCCACAGTAACTGTGGGACCCTTCAGGGCTGAAATCAAAAGACCAGTCTTGGCAAAACAGCCGTCGTCTTATGTAAAGGCTCTTTTCAACAGATGGTTTGGCCTCTCTGGTGTCCCAGTGTTCAAAGGCCTACAGTTTAACATTCGGGTGACGCTACCATGAGGGTCTTTTGTTGCTCAAGGGTCTTTGTACCTAATCCCAGTCCCAGGGACCCCCTGCACTGCATATTTTATTAGTACTGCCCTGATCTAAGCCCCCAGATCTGGCTGAGGAGATCATTAGCTGAGTCAGGTGTGGTACTGATGCTGTTCCAGACTTCCAGTGTCGGACAGATGTAGAATTAGAGCTGTAAGACCCGAGGGGAGCTGGATTTTGGGCAGGAGGAAGGAGGAATCTGTCAACTCCCATCGCCAAGGCTTTCCCACCTGAGGTCCAGACTCCAGCACCGGGTCTGTTCGAACACACCTGATTCCACTCATTCCCAGGTCCAGTAGGTGCGTCAGAGGAACTGTGCTAGTCTCAAACCCTCCAGGCCTCCGCAGCTGAGGCCACCTGCCACCGGCCCTCCTATTAGCCAGTCTGCAGTACCTCAGTTCCGCGCATGCGCAGAGCAGCGTCGCGTCAAGCGTTGTTGTTGTTGTTTTGTTTCCCACCCGTTTTCCGGCAGGCCCCGCGCCAGGATTGGCTGCTCGTCCATCATCACCGACAGGTGGCCAATCCTAGCACAGCAGGCGGATCAGCGTGAGCCAATCGCAAGGCTAGAGGCAGAACTGGGACTACTGACCAAGCACAGCCGAGAGCTCCGGTTCCAGCGTGTACCCAATCAAAGCCCGCCTCTCGGAGTGATGCCCAAGCATAGCAGCCAACCGCAGCCGGGGACGGCGTGTCTTCAATCCAGTCCCAGTACAGTGGGCGCGGCTTGCCCGTAAACGGGTGGGAAAAGAAGCAAGGCTCCACTGCTTCTCGGATCTCCAGGCGAGGAGCAGACGAGGAGCAGCAGCAGGAGCAGGATCGCGCGCTCACAGAGCACGTTGGATACATGGTACCAGGGGCTCGTGCCTGTCATACCAGAGGCGAATCAGCTCGGGACGTGTTTACACATCTGCACGCGCTCTGCGCACGAGGTACGTGCGGTCTGTGCGTTGTTTTTATTGTGGGGGTCTACTGAGCGCAATAAGGCCACTGGAAACGTTACCGCTGCCCTGCCTACCAGCTTATGCATGATGCACGCGCTGTCATATCACACACGCACGCGCGCACACACACACACACCATGTTTACGCAGCGGCGTGGTTCTCCAGGGTCTCACACTCACTCTCTCTCACACACAAACACATGCACACTGTCTGACTACATGCCAGGCACGCCAGACTGGCTACACGCATGCATGGTTCTGGTGCTGATCAGCTCTGGGCTTTGTTTACCTCTGATTAGCCGTCCAGGTGAGTCTCGTTCCCGGTGACTGCCGTTCACTGTGAGCCCTGTTCCAGGGGAGCTTTAGAGAAGATGAGGATGGATTGTTTTGTATTGGGTGCTGTGTAATGTGTGTGTGCTGTTGCCAGTAGTGTAGGCTTGTGGTCAATAGGTGAGGGTCACTTCTGGACAGTCAGTGTTGTTTTGAGGGGAATGCTGTGAATGGTATCAGCCCATCTGTGCAGGAGAGTTGGCGAGTGTCATTGCAACGCTGGAAGAACTTCCATAGACTGTTAATGGAGGTGTCTATGGACTGTTGCAGTAGTTCATGTTGGGACACTATATGACTGGGGTACAGGGATACAGTATAGGGGTATTGGGGTTGAGTATGTGTGTGTGTGTGTGTGTGTGTGTGTGTGTGTAGCCAAGTCTCTTTGACTCTGAAACTATATATACAGCTAGGGATCCTTGGGCAAGACTCCTAACACCACACTGGCCCACCTGTAATAGGATTAGCCTTGTTAGTCGCTCTGGTTAAGCGCGTCAGCTAAATGCCGTAAATGCAAAACCTGGTTCTCCAGCAGCTCCGTGTAGGCACCGTGGTTCAGATCTACTGTCACCTCAGCCAAAGAACCCATGTCCACCTATATATCCCACCCCCCGGAACATCACAGAGGGGACGTTTAAGGTCTGGGCAGCTTATGTCCAGTGCATGGAAGCAGTGCCTGGTAAACATTCCCCCCTGTGAATAACGTTCCACTGACCAGTAACTGACCTATATGTGTCACCATGTTTCCCTCCTCTCCGTGTGAACCGGGCGGTCCTAATCCTGGGTAACGCTTCTGTAGGATTTCCCTGACCAATCACGGTGCTGATGTCTCTGGTCCCGCCCACAGAGAACCGTTTCAGAGTCAGAGAAGCATAGTGAGCTAATGCTAACCAGCAGAACCAACAGCTAGCAAGCTGGACCTCCTGTCTGTAGCTGCCCGTCACTCCTTCATTCCTTTATCCATCACCAACACTGCTCCTTCATCCCTTCATTCCTCTATCATCACCAACACTGTTCCTTCATCCCTTCATTCCTCTATCATCACCAACACTGCTCCTTCATCCCTTCATTCCTTTATCCATCACCAACACTGCTCCTTCATCCCTTCATTCCTTTATCATCACCAACACTGCTCCTTCATCCCTTCATTCCTTTATCCATCACCAACACTGTTCCTTCATCCCTTCATTCCTTTATCATCACCAACACTGTTCCTTCATCCCTTCATTCCTTTATCCATCACCAACACTGCTCCTTCATCCCTTCATTCCTTTATCCATCACTAACACTGTTCCTTCATCCCTTCATTCCTTTATCCATCACCAACACTGCTCCTTCATCCCTTCATTCCTTTATCCATCACTAACACTGCTCCTTCATCCCTTCATTCCTTTATCATCACCAACACTGCTCCTTCATCCCTTCATTCCTTTATCCATCACTAACACTGCTCCTTCATCCCTTCATTCCTTTATTCATCACTAAGACTGTTCTTTCACCCCTTCATTCCTTTATCCATCACTAACACTGTTCCTTCATCCCTTCATTCCTTTATCCATCACCAACACTGTTCCTTCATCCCTTCATTCCTGTATCATCACCAACACTGTTCCTTCATCCATTCAGTCCTTCATCCATCACCAACACTGTTCCTTCATCCCTTCATTCCTGTATCATCACCAACACTGCTCCTTCATCCCTTCATTATTTCATACATACACCAACATTGTACCTTCATTCCTCCATTCCTTTACCCGGATGCCAATATAGTTCCTTCATCCCTTCATTCCTTTATCCATCACCAACACTGCTCCTTCATCCCTTCATTCCTTTATCCATCACCAACACTGCTCCTTCATCCCTTCATTCCTTTATCCATCACCAACACTGCTCCTTCATCCCTTCATTCCTTTATCAATCACCAACACTGCTCCTTCATCCCTTCATTCCTTTATCCGTCACCAACACTGTTCCTTCATTCCTTTATCCGGATGCCTGTGTAGTTCCTTCATCTGTTCATTCCTTAATCCATCACCAACATTGTGCCTTTATCTCTTTATCTGGATGCCAATATAGTTTCTTCATCCACAGGCTACAAGTGTTGGACAGAGAGTTGTTAATCAAGCTGCTCATAGCCCCGCCCACACAGTTCTCAGATAGGTGTGGTCAGTAGTTTATAAGGCTTCATTTAACATGTTTATATCTCGTATTTTTCATGTACGCGTTGCTGGATATTTGATGTAACACGTTTTTATATTTCGTTAGGTTTTGTAGTTACTGCGATTTGAAATTTGACTGAAATGGCTAATATGGCTAACCGTGCTCGGCACTGAGTACCCACTAGGTGGCTGCAATGAGCCGGACTCATTTCTGGCTTGCGGTGTCCAGTTGTCTTTAAACGTATTCATTCACCGAGATGTATAACGTGGGCTAAAAGAACCTAGTCTTTTGAAAAGCGGGCTGGATTAGACCGTGCGGTAGAGAGGAGTCTGGAATCTGGGCCTGAACACTGCTCTGGACCGTGTGAGGTTTGTTTCCACACATGACGGTGGTTTACAGTGATGGCACAATGCACAACACTATCGTTATCCGACGGTACAATACTCTTTCTCTTCTCCTTCTTCTCCTTCTTGTGACCCAGCTTTTGAGATATCAGCACCATTTCAGCTCCGGAATGTTCGGCCTGACCGGGAATGCTGTGTTGTATGCAGCCTTTCAATCCGACATTCGGAAAACCTTAATTAAATTCAGATTTAAATGAATAGGGTGGAAAAGTACATGCCCATCTACTGTACTTCTGTTTGACTGACAGACAGCATTTCATATTCATCTCAGGGCAGACCCCCGAGCATGAATTCAATGTATGTCCCACCCGCACTCGTCTGTTTGTCTTTGTTTCCCCATCCCTTGTTTCCCCCATAGAGTCCCATTCATTTCAGCCCCATTCAAACCCTATCGTTTCCTCTATCCTACAGCCACCAAACTGCATGTACTCACTCAGGACAAATGCCCGAACCCCAATCCACAGCCCTACTGACCTGCACTCCTCTATGTGTTGTATATTCATCCTGCGTTCCTCCCATAGACTCCCATTTGTTTTTATAACCAGACCTAATCAACCGGCCACTAACATGCATCAGCTGCAAAGGAAAATACACTGGACTCGTTTTTCTTGTTCTTCTCAAAGTGTCTTGATGTCATGTGGATGTATTTTGGGCGTGAGTTTGGAATAATAAGTGTGTAAATATGCAGAAATGTAAATGGCCTGGTTGGATAGAAAGCTCGTTGAGATGATGCATCATGGAACCCTTTGTACGGGTCAGCGAGTTTGGCCCGACTACCCTGCGGAAAACAAACGGCCACCATGAGTCTGGTCATTTGTTCCATTTTGAGCACATATTTGCTAATCAACCAGCACAAACCAGCATGGGCTGGCATTAGGGTGGCCACTTTCATAACCCCAAAGCAGAGGACATCGTAGAGAGGGTGTTGGGCCGGGCACAACACCAAAACAGAATTAAAATCATAACCTATACACACATACATGATGGTTTACTCACCTAACTGGGTGGAATGGACATTCGAAAATCAGGCGGGAGCTTACTAATTGACTAGCCTTCAGAGGGCTGGCCTACCGTTAGCTGGTATGTGAGTCATGATGTCACGTAACCTTGGTAGACCAAAGAAATGCAAGGCATGGGTGTGAACCAACGGCACACGTAATGCTGTTTGCGAGTAAACATTTTAAATAGCTCATCCCGCAAAGAGGACTAAAGGGTGTCCATGTAGGTATTGTGGTGGACGACGGACTGGGAGTTGAAAAATCTGACTGTCCCAAGCTAATTTTTTTAGCAGGGTCGATGGGTTAGCATCCTGTTTTCTGAACCACCGCTTGCATACTGGCTTGTTCATGTCCTTCGCCTCTCCGTCGCTATTCCCTTCAAAGCCAGAGTGTGTCTACACACAGCACTCCTGCTGCTCCCTTTGTTGACTAAAGGCCACCGCACATGGGACGGGTCCCGCAGTGGCACGTAGCGTCATGTAGCAGAGCGGGGCGACAGGGAGAGCTGATAAACGTCAAGTACGGGTTCAGTTTCACACTCATTCACTTTCACACTTTCACTATGCTCATTAAGACTGAATATGATAGAGCTCCCAGCATCACTTATCAGACTTGGTATCAGTTTACTGACAGGCCCAGCTAGTAACGCTAGCTAAGCTAACAGACCGTTAGCATTTACCTGTGTAGCTCAAGGCCTGGCTGCATTTCTTTGTGCATATATGATCTACTGTGTCTCTCTATGTTCCAGTATGGCTTTAACTTAGATGGATGGATGGATGGATGGATAGATAACGTTTAAGAGGAAAAGCTAGCCTTTAGCCGTGCTTAATGGAACGCAAATTCCGAACTGGAATTCCAACTTTAGGCAGTATTCCAGTATAAACTTCCTAGTCGGAGGTCAGAAATGCCCAAATATAGATCTCAGAATTAATATACAGTTCAGTTGCTTAACTCGGTGGTCACACGGTGGCAGCTACTAAACACCCAACACCAAAACGAGTGTTTCAAACGAGTGCAACCTTCATTTCAATGGGCGGAACAGTGGGCGGAACCTCTCTCTGCTAACAACCAATCAGCTACACAAACCACCTACCATCATCCAATAGGAAACCTGCTCACTGCTTTTATATTATGTCTAAGAGGAATCATGTTCACTGTTCATAACTCACTCTGTGGAGCTGTGGAGGTGCTTATGATGATAGCACACTACCAAAGGAAGGCAAAAGCATGGAGAGCCAGGCATGGGCACACTGCTATACCGCACATTGATACAGTAGTATGTACTGCACACTTCCCCGTCCCGGGGCACCCCGTTTGGTTGATCCTCAAACCGGCCGCTGAGCTTCCGGTGTTCAGTTCGCTCAGCATGGTCTGTAGCCCATGTAGTCCTGGGTCTCTCCTCATTGTCCAATGGCTCTGTAAGCCACACTGAAGCATATCCCTGCTGGATATGGGTAATAATGATGACCCTGTGTTTGCACCAGTGACCTCTCTATGGCTTGGGGTGTGAGTTCATGGACGGTAAAATTTTAGACTTTAGAGCCGTTTGCCATTTTCGCTGCATACAGAGGAGCTTGTCTACCCCGTCTAATCCCTCCCTGCAGTGAAACACCCACACACCAGTGAACCGGCCTATCCGTGGTGCCTGGGAAGCAGCTGGGGGTGAGGTGCCCTTAGTTCTGTTCTCTTTGTTCAGAGAATCAAACTGGCAACCTTCAGATTACAAGTCTGGCTCCTCAACCACCAGCCCATGACTGCCCCGGTAGGATTGTGATGCAGGGGATCGAACCTTACATGTATAGTGTGCTACGCCCCCACACTAGAGAACCCACACACTAGGGGGCAGTAAGCACACTTGCCTGGAGCAGTGGCCAACCCTATCCACCATACCCAGGGAGCAGGTAAGGGCGGGGTGCCTTAAGTCATGTTCTTTTGGTACAGGGGAAACGAACCGGCAACCTTCTGATCGCACGCCTGGTTCCTCAACCACCAGCCCACGACTGCCCTAGTAGAATGGAGATGCCGGGCATTGAACCCTGAACCCACCCACATGAACCCCCCCACATACACAAACACACGCAGACACACACACTTTACACACACTGGGGCTACAGCACACATACCCAAGGTGGGTGGCCAGCCCCACACACACACTAGTAGCAGATGAGAACCCAGGTGCCCTAGGGGCACTCAGTTGTAAGCAGGTTAGCCTGGCATGAGCACCGGTGGCACTCGTTCAGTATCCACCAGTTAAAACCCATTGAAGCAGGTAAGGGCGGGGTGCCTTATGGTCATGGAGCTGGTTGGATGTACATGGTGGAAACGAACCGGCGAGACCTTCTGATCGCAGTAAGGTGTGTTTCCTCAACCACCGTCATGCGAACCTTGGCTGTGGGTGGGAGATGGTGGTCTGTGGGTTTAGATAGAGAGTTGCAGCCTCATTACTATACCCCCCCACTAACCCCTGCTACAGACACACGCACAGCCCCGCAGCGAGCACACCTTCCCCGCAGCGGTGGCACAGAACTGCTAAAAATGTTTGCAGTAAGCAGCTGAGCTGTGCACCCCCTGACTGTGCCCTGCTCAAGGGAACATGTCAGAGTGGTTCGCTGTTTATGCTTGGGTATGATTTTTACAGGGCTGCTGAAATGGCAATACATGTAACATTTGCAGCACAGATGTTACACGCAGGAGACACCTTCACCATGCCCGTACACAGAGATGCCCAAACGTCTGCATACGTCTGGGTGTGTCGCCGAATTCAGTCAAGATGTACGAAGGCAGTCAGCCGTAACTGGCCCTGGCAGTAAACATGTGACTGGAGGTCTGCTCCATAATTCATTATGTATTTCCATTTCCCGAGATAGTAAGGTAAGGTGTAAGCAAGGTGTGAGGTGGCTAATGCTGCTTCCGCACCTGTGAACCAGAATGTCTGTGGGTGGGAGATGAGTCACTCTGTGGGTAATACACCACATAGCCAAAAGTTGCAGCCACCTAACGTGAACTAGAATGTCATGACTAACTCACCGGCTACTTGTAAACACACCACATGGCCGAACTAGTTTCTCAGCACATCTCCTTTGCACCAAAACTCGTAAATGATCGTAGCCTACTGGAGCTGAAGCTTGTGCACCCATGCCAAAAGTAAGAGAAATCCTTACCTGTGAACACAGAGGTCAGTATAGTGGTTCGCTGTTTATGCTTGGGTATGATTTTTACAGGGCTGCTGAAATGGCAGTACATGTAACATTTGCAGCACAGATGTTACACGCAGGAGACACCTTCACCATGCCCGTACACAGAGATGCCCAAACGTCTGCATACGTCTGGGTGTGTCGCCGAGTTCAGTCACCACATGGTACGAAGGTAGTCAGCACCTAACAGTGCCCTGGCATGTAAACATGTGACTTTGAGGTCTAATACGCCCATAATTCATTATGTATTTCCATTTCCCCTGAAACAAAATGTCATTAGTATCATTGTAATTCACTGTGAACAAGGTAGAAAAAGGTTTTAATGCACCCTTCCGCACCTGTGAACCAGAATGTCATAGCATATTCGTAGCCGAGTCACTCTGTACTTCTAATACACCACATGGCCAAAAGTTTGTGGACACCCCACCTAACGTGAACCAGAATGTCACAGCATATTCATAGCCAACACACTTTGTACTTCTAATACACCACATGGCCAATAGTTTGTGGACACTTCTCCTAACCTGCGAACCAAAATGTCGTAGCATAATCGTAGCTAACTCACTGTGAACGTCTAATGGCCAAAAGTTTGTGGACACCCCAC
>JAMWET010006095.1:40000-62500 GCA_024036415.1 Prochilodus magdalenae
GAGGCTGGGAAAAACGCAAACAAATAAACAAAGGAGGCCGCCAGTCCTGCGCGGGGTCGCTCCGGCAGTGGCTCAGCCTCTGAAAGTTTGGAGGATAGAACCAAGAAAGCTGCGTCTGTTCGTTCAGCCGCTGCGCTGGCAGCCTGCTTCGCGTCTGCCGGTCCTCTTAATCACTCCACGGCGCTTAGTGGAGCTTTGCGGTGCAGCCTGTGGAGGCAGCCAGCGGGGCTGTTTGAAGGGAGGACAGATTGGGATGTTTTAGCTTTGAGAAAGTATCTGAGGGTCTGATGGAACTGCGGGACGGCTGAACTGGAGGGCAGGCATGGCTTCAGCTTCTGTCGTTCTTCTCTATCAGTGTCTTCAGTGTGGACTCCGATATTCGTTTACTGAGGGGACTACCAAGATTTGACAGGACTGAAAATTGGTAGGTAGGTTTGACGTCACGAGACACACATCTGACAACATGGGCCTTATCGCTGAACCACGACTGCAGACATCCAGCGAGCAGTGCTGCCTCCAGGAGTCATCCTGTTAGTGCAGCACCATTGGCAGACGGCTGCACCACGCAGGACTACATGCACACAGGCCGTTACCACGACTGTCCTTAACACCACGTCACCGTCACCAAACACTGCAGTGGTGTCGTACCAGACTGTCATGGAGTGACTCAGAATGGCAGCGGGTCATCTTCAGTGACAAGTCCCGCTTTAGTCTTGGTGGAGACGCCCAACGAATCCGTGTGTGGAGGCACCGTGGTCAGCACCAGGATGAACGGTTTGTCATCACACGTCCAGAAGGCCTGGTGTCCCTCCACCTCCACCCCTACCGCACCATCTGCAGGAACTGTGTGAGGGTGTCCAAGCTGAATGGGATGGATTATCACAGGACACCATTAGGAACCTCTACAGCTCCATACCGAGGTGGCACAGTGGGTTGCTCTGTTGCCTTGCAACAAGAAGAGTCTGGAGGGACGACCTGGACGAATGGGCACGTTTGATATAGCAGGGTTGCTGAAGTCTAGCCTAGGACTCATTGAGTGGAAGTCAGGAAGCACCCTGGACAGGCCGGTAGTCTGTTTCGCTGTTCTGTTGTGTACTCTGGGTGGAGTTCCGTTTGGCTCGGATGCTTGAAGCTGAACTAAGGCTGGGAGTGGTCACCGTGTAACTCACGGTGAAGAAATACAACGTGGGTATTAGCCTAGAGCAGATGGCGCTAGCTCTGGATCTAAGAAGAAGAGGTCCAGTGAAGCACTGGCGCCATTAAAAAAATCCTTGTCCAGATCAATTCTTCATCTTTCTAGTTGATAATTTTGGTTGCCGGACATTCGGGGGGCTTCCCTAACGAAAGTGTCGCAGTAGTTTTCTTGTAAACAAGCTACGAAAATGTGTCACGGTAGCCAAACAATGGCTTCTCCAAACAACCCAAAGCTCCTCTTGGTACTAAAAGCCAGTTCAGGTTGTAGTTTGATATTCCGGCTCCGGTGTCCACAGTCCATCGCGGTCCGGTGGTTCAGGTGTGGTTTTTGATTAGGCCTGGAGCTAAACTCAGCAGACTGGGACATCCTGGTTTTTGTCACGCCAACCGTTTAATGGAATTAACGGAACTGTCAGCATTAAACCGGAAAATAGAGAGCCAGTTCCGTACGGCTCCATCAGAACCCTTCAGAGGAGCCACGTCCCAGTTCTTCTGAATGTTGGGAGATTAGGTTTAGCCTCACGCTGTGTGGTTTTCCTAGGCGTGCAGTTTGCTTTAACCTTCATCCTGGTGTGTAGCTGACACCCTGAGCCTCTCTGATCACGCTTCTGCTGAGCGACTTTTCCTGAAGACCCAGAAATCTGGAGGTGCCACTGCTGAGCTAATTAGCCGTTTCAGCTTTCCGCCTTCTTCCCAGAGTGAGCACGAGCTCCGCAGCGCGTTTAAACTGCACCGCTCAAATGTGTTGTTTTGGGTTTTCCTTTAAGGAACAATCTGACTAATTTCGGTTCATTGGCGCTGCCCGTGCTAGCGTCTAATTAGCGACGTGACGCCTATGAAAACGAATTCCCAGCAACGAACGTCGGCTAAAGCGCTGACTCAGCAGACATGCCGTTATAGTGTTTTGCTTGGTGTAGTGGTTTGGCCTTGCTCCGTACTCTTCATCCGCATGCATTCCATCGGAAACAACCTCAGGGTGGGGCTAGCAACGAGCCGTAAGCATCCTTGTTCCAAAATCCCGACTGCTGATTGTCTGAATTGCGTTCTGTTTGCATGTTACTAACGAGCTTAATTAGTTTCAGTCTGTTGAGGTCACTCATTACCCATTTCCAGCATCTTACTGTAAGCCACGCCCACATTGGTTTGTTTATTTAAATAGAAGAAATGGAAGGCATCCAACAACCGTTTAGGAATCTGTCAGGCAAGATATCAATACAGGTATATCCTGAACGATGCCCAGCTTTACCTATGGCATATGTCTGAACGCAGACTCCGCCCACGCTGTAGTTGATTTGGTTGTGTGTTATTTTGACCATCCTCTGTAGACGTTCAACTAAGTATCTATGAAATTCACCAAACGTAGCGCTAACTCTCCATCTAAGCCCAATCCAACACCATAAAACCAAATCAACTTCAACATCAAGCCTAACCCTACCCCTACCCATAACCCTAAACTCAATTATAACCCTAACCTTAATCACAAACCCATCCCTAAACCTAACCCTCACTCTTATAATGGTCTCAACCCGAAACCTAAACTCTAAAATCTAACCTTACACCTCAATCTGGGACCTCAACCCAGATCATGAAATACAAATACAAACCAAAAATTAATCTTAACCCTTTGAATACCCTCACCAGCGTTTCGGCACTGTAACCAAACTCAGGCCAGGTCATCAGAGTGTGGTGATGTCAACGTGTGCGAAGTTTGCATGCCCTCACTAGGTCTTGTAAGATTTGTCTTTCCCCCTTAAGGCTTAAGTCGAAATTAACATTTACCCCATAGATTTGGCTGTAACTGCCTGACCTTTGAACCTAGAGTCACCAAACTCTGGCAAGGTCATCAGAGTGTGGGGTTGTCAATGTGTGCCAAGTTTGGTAACTCTAGGTCCTTCCATGCCCTCACTAGGCCTCGTACAATTGGTTTTTCACCTTTGAAGTACAAGTCCAAATGAACATTTACCCTCTTGATTTGGCTGTAACTCCCTGACCTTTGATCCTAGAGTCACCAGGTTATCTGAGTGTGGGGCTGTCAATGTGTGCCAAGTTTCAACACACAGCTCATCAACAAACACCCGGGAAATATTATACCGATGGCCAGTATTGCAGTCCATTGGGTATTGACGTTAGACAGGTAGGCCTAACCCTAACTCAAAATCGAATCTCTAAACCCTTAAACCTGACACAAAAACATGAGACTAAAGCTTAAAATATAACTTTGACTTCAAACCTATATCTAGAACCTCAACACAGATCCTGAAATTACATAACACATAAAATGGACCTAAAACTGAAACCTAGACCTGAGATATTGGGTTCAGGTAAATGAGTACATGTATAAGAAAAGGGGTGGATGCTTAAACATGGTGCTAAGAGGACAGCGTTGGGCAGTGTTGATGTTGATTTGTCAGATAGATGCTAATGCTAAAGTCGTTAGCTTGTACTTTCTGTGGGCTTTGTAGCTGTAGGCCCATTCTGCCTCTATGGTCCACAGGTCAAGTGATGGTTCCACGCGTTCCCCTTATCCAGCTGCTGTAATAATCCCGTCCTAGAGCCCCGAGTGAGCTCTGTCCGTGTTCTTGTGATGACTAGTCGGTTTTAAGGCTGCTGCTTTCCAATTACCTCCATGCCCCAGTTCTGCTTGTTTTGCCGGCCGGGCATTTGCCAGCAGCATAGGCCATTAATTCCTGCAGGCCACTTACTCAGCTGCTGGCAAATGCACATCTTGGACCCAAGGCAAGATGCTGTCAGTGTCACTCGGTCTATTTCTGTTAGCTTATTTGTGTTGGGGTTGTTGGTGTTTTGGTGTGGGGGGGGGTGGGTGGATTTGTCACATGATTATTATTTTTTTTTTTTTTTTGGACCTCCTTATGTGTTCATGCGTATGAGCAGCCAGTGCCAGCTATGAGCAGCCAGTGCCAGGCTTCCAAATCAAGATTTCAAGAATGAGTCAGTATGACCATCAGAGGCATACTCCATGCCACATCGATAAGCCCAGTCCTGGTCATGTGTTATTAGCCTACACCCTGAAATCTAACGTAAACCTCCAACCCAAATCTAGAACCTTAACCTAGATCGTAAAATAACACAGCTCGTAAAATTAACCTTACATTTAAAATGTGAATTTTGGTTGGGTCAGGTGGTACAACCTATAGTCTGAAAAGTCAGGGGGCGCAACCTGTCAGTCAAATGGTTCAAGCAGAACAGCTTTAATGATATTAATAGGCCATTAAAAGCTTTAATATCACTATAATCAAAATATTGAATGCATATAGATATAAATGCAGATTTCAGAAACATGAGTCACCTTGTGGTGGTGGTGGGAATTTCAGGCTCCTGCAGATGGCGCTGCATGAGAATGATAAGGCTATAAACCCCTGTGGGGTGTGAGTGACGGGATCCATAGATTGGGAAGAGGTGCTACAGTGCAGGGAATGTCTTGTCCCATGTGTGGTAAACGCTCCAGAGCAGATGTTAATGATTGGCTAAAAGTAGGGACTGAGCATGTGGGTGTGGCCAAAGACCATAGTGTAAAGGAAGTAGCTGAATCTGCAGGTGTATGGAAGCGTACGGTCATACGGGTCTACCAGCAGTGGATACAATCCCAGCCTACAGGGAATTCTCCTCAGGACTGTGCCAGGGAAGGCATCCACCAAATCTGGACCAACTGACCAGTCCTTTAATGTGAGAGTGTCTGAACACTGATGTGGCTACATCCTGAAACTTGTCCAGTAGATGCCCGATCCAGTCCCAGCTGGTATTGGTGCTGGTGGAGGCGTTACACGCTACTAGGTATGTTTCAGCCACAGGGGGCTTACAGGACCTCCTGAAGTGTGTATGTGGGATACGTTAGATGGTACACGGCATGTATTAGCATATAGGAGTCATGTATGTATATATGTGGCCCTGCACTGCAGACCAAGATGAATCTCTGGTTTTAGCAGAAAGTGGCAGTAGACACTTCCTAGAGGGTCCCACCCTGGGGGTCCCTTTTCTGAAATGAAAGTGCAGACATAGCATGCTACCAAACAAGGCTTGACCCCTTTGACCCCCAGGGGCATTGGTTGTGCTCTCACTATGCTTCCAACTCCTGCAGACTCTGAACTTGCATGATGCTTATTAGATTCTGTGCATGCGCCGCAGCGCCTTGGACTGTTTACATGCCTGTTGCTGAAGACAGAACCAGGACAAAGTCATTAGATGAATTTTTCAGTTGACGAGCAGGCACAGCTCCAGGCCCAGATGGCTTTCTGGTGGGGTTTATAAGAGAAACCTTTGAAAACTGTCTGATGAGCCCCATCGCAGAGCACGATGTCTGGGGGAAAACTCCCTGGAAGTTAATGCATTTCTAAATGAAATGAAACAGTCATTAGACGCCGCTTTCGGAGCAACCTGCTAATACGTTCCGACAGATTTAGCGAGTCGGAACCGGGAAGTGCTCTATGACGGATAGGACGCAATTATTCACAACACCGTTTCTGTCACCGGTACGGTGGAACGTGGAAATTCAGCCCAATAAAATAAAACACCAAAAGCTTTCTTTCGGGAGCTGGAGGCGGAGCTATTCATCATGCTGTAGGAGAGCCATTTCCCAGAGTTCTTGGGAATGGAAAGTGAAGCATGATGCTCATGTGTAATGATGTGCTGTGCTGTTTACAGTCTGCTCAGTAAACATTTATGCGGAGCGAGTGTATGTGTAAGGCGTGTGCACTAATTAAATATTAACATATTCAAACATGCATTTAATTTATTCACGCAGTACACTGATGTGTTCAGTCCAGATGTCCCAGCTAGAAAAACAGCATAGGCCAGCATGGCTGGTCACTGAGAAAACCTCCAACCTTTTTTTTTTTAGCACCAAAGCATTATTAGCATTGTGGAAACTAGGGATGCACCGAAATCAAAACCTTTGGCCGACGGCAAGACCGGACAAAACGACCGAACACGGTATTCCTCAGTGTTTCATTCATTTTGCCCTTTTGCACCACTGCATTAATTAAAACACACCAACACCATCCCAGCAGACCCACACCAACACCATTTCAGCAGACCCACACCACCAACATCCCAGCAGACCCACACCAACACCATCCCAGCAGACCCACACCAACACCATTTCAGCAGACCCACAACCAACACCATCCCAGCAGACACACCGACACCATCCCAGCAGACACACCGACACCATCCCAGCAGACCCACACCAACACCATCCCAGCAGACACACCGACACCATCCCAGCAGACACACCGACACCATCCCAGCAGACACACACCAACAACATCCCAGCAGACCCACACCAACACAACATCCCAGCAGACACACCAACATCCCAGGAGACACCACCGACACCATCCCAGCAGATCCCAGCACCACCACACCATCCCAGCACACCATCCCAGCAGAAGGCAACCAACACCATCCGCTCAGCAGACACATCAACCGACACCATCACAGCAACAAACACCATCCCAGCAGACCCACACCGACACCATCCCAGCAGACACACAGTCCCGACACCATCAAACAAGCCCAGTCAGACCACACCAACACCATCCCAGACACCATCGACACACCAACACCATCCCAGCAGACACACCGACACACATACCAGCAGACAACACACCCAACACCCATCCCAGCAGACAGACACCACAGGACGACACACCATCCCAGCAGACACACCAGACCACCATCCCAGCAGACAGACACACCAACACCATCCCACAGACACATGCAACCCATCCCAGCAGGACACACCCCACTCCCAGCACACCATCCCAGCAGCAGACACTCCGAATCACCACACACCATCCACAGCAGACACACGACACCCATCCCAGCAGAGACACACCAACACCATCCCAGCAGACACACCTACACCATCCCAGCAGACACTCCGACACCATCCCAGCAGACACACCACCAACCAACCATCCCAGCAGACACACCGGACACACACCATCCCCAGCATACACCACCGACACCATCCCAGCAGACAGACACACCGACACCATACCAGCAGACACACCACCAACACCATCCCAGCAGACACACCGACAGCATCCCAGCAGAGACACTGACACCATCCCAGCAGACACAACGACACCATCCCAGCAGACACAACGACACCATCCCAGCAGACACAACGACACACCAACACCGCAGACACCATCCCAGCAGACACACCGACACCATCCCAGCAGACAGACACAGCCCAGCCAGCAGACACCGACACCATCCCAGCAGACACCGACACATCCCAGCAGACACACCGACACCATCCCAGCAGAGACACCGACACACGACATCCCAGCAGACATCCAGAGACACACCCAACACCATCCCAGCAGACCAGCATCCCAGCAGACACCACCCGACACCATCCCAGCAGACACACATGACACCATCCCAGCAGAATACCGACCAACCGCCCCATCCCCGACACCAGAAACCACCGACCCATCCCAGCAGAACACACCGACACATCCCACACCATCCCAGCAGACCACCACATCCCGACACCATCACCATCCAGCAGACACACCTGACACCATCCCCTGCAGACACACCGACACCATCCCAGCAGACACACCGACACACCATCCCAGCAGACACACCGACCACACCATCCCAGCAGACACACCGACACCATCCCAGCAGACCACACCCGACACCATCCCAGCAGACCACACCAACACCATCCCAGCAGACACACCTACACCATCCCAGCAGACACACCGACACATCCCAGCCACAACACCATCCCAGATCATCCACAGACACACCGACACCATCCCAGCAGACACACCGAACACCATCCCAGCAGACACACCGACACCATCCCAGCAGACACACACCGACACCATCCCAGCAGACACACACACCGACGACAACACACCATCCCAGCAGACACACCGACACCATCCCCAGCAGACACACCGACACCATCCCAGCAGACACACCGACACCATCCCAGCACACACAACCACACCATCCCAGCATACACAAACATCCCAGCCGACACCATCCCAGCAGACCCACCAACACCATCCCAGCAGACACACAACACCATCCCAGCAGACACACCAAACACCATCCCAGCAGACACACCGACACCATCCAGCCAGCAGACAGACACACCGACACCATCCCAGCAGACACAACACCGACCACACCATCCCAGCATCCAGCACACCGACACCATCCCAGCAGACACACCACCGACACCATCCCAGCAGAACACACCCGACCCATCCCAGAGCAGGACACACCAACACCATCCCAGCACAACACTCATCAGACACACACCGACACCATCCCAGCAGACACACCAACAACATCCCAGCAGACCCACACCACCAACATCCCAGCAGACACACCATCACCATCCCAGCAGACACACCGACACCATCCCAGCAGACACACCAACACCATCCCAGCAGACACACCAACACCATCCCAGCAGACACACCAACCAGCCCGGCTGTTTTTGCAGAACACGCTTTGTCTGGGTTGTGCTGGGTTGTTGGTATTGCTGTAGGATATCAGCATCAGCGTTTAAAAGTTCAGTTATGTTTACATGAGTGAAATAAATAAATAAACATATCAGTCTGTAAATTAGTCAGAAAGCTCCTCCCTGTTTGAGATGAGTCTGAAGACAGCCTAATGATGCTGTTTGTGTGTTGGAGAGTGCGGCAGATGGTGTGGTGTTTGTGCGGCAGGCTTTATTCAGAGAGTTTATTGAGACTTTGGAGGAGCCAAAGAGAGCTTTATCCTGATCCTCACACAACTTCACCCAGCATGAGTAATCACCAGCCCATAAAACAAATCAGAGCATCATGAAATCTCCTGTTTTACCACAGCTCGAACTGATCGAGCGTGACTTCCCGCTGGGGTCGGTCTAGCATCAGAAATACATCAATCAGCCGTTACATTAAACCCACCTCCTCGTCCCGTCCGTCTAATCAGATCCACTTATCATATAGGAGCACTGGAGTCCATCCTTCTCTTTGTTACCCTATTCCTCAATGGTCGTGGACCCCCACAGGACCACCACAATGCATGCAGAGAGAGCAGCACAGTCTCCGAGGAACGGAGAGCAGCACAGTCTCCGAGGGAGGGAGAGCAGCACAGTCACCGAGGAACGGAGAGCAGCACAGTCACCGAGGGAGGGAGAGCAGCACAGTCACTGAGAGAGGGAGAGAGCAGCACAGTCACTGAGAGAGGGAGAGAGAGCAGCACAGTCACTGAGAGAGGGAGAGCAGCACAGTCACAGAGGGAGTGAGAGAGCAGCACAGTCACCAAAGGGAGGGAGAGCAGCACAGTCACCGAGGGAGGGAGAGCAGCACAGTCACTGAGGGTCGAGAGATAATCAGTCAGCACAGTACCACTGAGGGAGAGAGAGCAGCACAGTCACATGAGGTGAGGGAGAGGAGCAGCACAGTCACACCGCAAGGGCAGAGAGAGCAGCACAGTCACTGAGGGAGTGAGAGAGCAAGCACAGTCCTCCTGAGGGCTCAAGAAGGGACCCAGCACAGTCACAAGAGGTAGGGACAATCAGCACAGTCTCCTGTTTTAACCACAGACTCAGCATCAGTGAGCAAGAACCGAGGGGAGGTGAGAGAGCACACAGTCACTGAGGGTTAGAGAGAACAGCGCGTCACTCTCGTTGAGGGAGGGAAGAGCAAGCACAGTCACAGGAGGGGGGAGAGAGCAGCAGCACAGTGGGCTGAAGTAGAGCAGACAAGTCCCGCGGGGAGGGAGTGCAGCACGTCACCGTAGGGAGATGCAGAGAGAGCACACAGTCCCTGAGGAAGGGAGAAGCAGCACAGTCAGTCAGGGGAGGGAGAGCAGCACAGTCACCGAGGGAGGAGAGAGCAGCACAGTCACCGAGGGAGAGAGAGCAGCACAGTCACTGAGGGAGAGAGAGCAGCACAGTCACCGAGGAGGGAGGGAGACATCACAGTCACTGAGGAGCAGCACATTCACTGAGGGAGAGCAAGCACAGTCACCGAGGGCAGAGAGAGCAGCACAGTCACTGAGGGAAGGAGAGAGCAGCACAGTCACTGGAGGGAGGGAGAGCAGCACAGTCAGGAGAGCGGAGGGAGAAGCAGCACACAGTCACAAGTTGGAGAGCAGCACAGTCACGAGGGAGGGATGCAGCACAGTCATCCTGAGGGAGTGAGAGCAGCACTCACAGAGTCAGCATCGAGGGAGGGAGAGCAGCACAGTCACTGAGGAGAGAGAGAGCAGCACAGTCCACTGAGGGAGGGAGAGAAGCACACCGAGTCATATCCCACCGAGGGAGGAGAGAGCAGCATCAGTCACCGAGAGAGAGAGAGAGCAGCACAGTCACTGAGGGATGGGGGGAGAGAGAAACAGCAGCACAGTCACCGAGGGAGAGAGAGAGAGAGTAGCACAGTCACAGAGGAGAGAGAGAGCAGCACAGTCCACTGAGAGCTGGAGAGCAGCACAGTCACTGAGAGAGGGAGAGCAGCAGCACAGTCACAGAGACCGAGGGAAAGAGCAGCACAGTCACTGAGGGAGGGAGAGCAGCACAGTCACTGAGGGAGGGAGAGCAGCACAGTCACTGAGGAAGGGAGAGCAGCACAGTCACTGAGGGAGGGAGAGCAGCACAGTCACTGAGGGAGGGAGTGCAGCACAGTCACTGAGGGGGGGGGGGAGTGCAGCACAGTCACCGAGGCAGAGAGAGCAGCACAGTCACTGAGGGAGGGAGTGCAGCACAGTCACTGAGGGGGGGGGGAGTGCAGCACAGTCACAGAGAGAGAGAGAGAGAGCAGCACAGTCACAGAGGGACGGAGAGCAGCACAGTCAGAGAGTGAGAGATAGAGAGTAAGAGGGAGAGCAGCACAGTCACTGAGGGAGGGAGAGAGCAGCACAGTCACTGAGGGAGGGAGAGCAGCACAGTCACAGAGAGAGAGCAGCACAGTCACTGAGGGAGAGAGAGAGCAGCACAGTCACGAGAGAGAGAGAGAGAGAGAGAGAGAGAGAGAGAGAGCAGCACAGTCACTGAGGGACGGAGAGCAGCACAGTCACAGAGAGAGAGAGAGAGAGAGAGAGCAGCACAGTCACTGAGGGAGGGAGTGCAGCACAGTCACTGAGGGGGGGGGAGTGCAGCACAGTCACAGAGAGAGAGAGAGAGAGCAGCACAGTTACTGAGGGACGGAGAGCAGCACAGTCACAGAGAGAGAGAGAGAGAGAGCAGCACAGTCACCGAGGGAGAAAGAGCAGCACAGTCACAGAGGGAGAGAGAGAGAGCAGCACAGTCACCGAGGGAGAGAGAGCAGCACAGTCACCGAGGGAGAGAGAGCAGCACAGTCACCGAGGGAGAGAGAGCAGCACAGTCACTGAGGGAGGGAGAGCAGCACAGTCACCGAGGGAGAGAGAGCAGCACAGTCACAGAGGGAGAGAGAGCAGCACAGTCACTGAGGGAGAGAGAGCAGCACAGTCACTGAGGGAGAGAGAGAGTCTGCATGTCTAGGTGCTTGGTTTATACACCTGTGGCCACGGAAGTGATGGGAACACCTGAGCTCAGTGATCTGGATGGGGGAGTGAATAGGTTTGTCAGTACAGTGTATGTTGTTGTTCCAGCAGTTGGAGCTGTTTCGGGTAACCAGCCAGCAGCACCCTTTTAGTTGGGTGTGTGTGTGAACGTTGGACCCCCCTGCCGTCCCTCGGTTGCTCCCGCTGTTCTGGCTGTCATTATCTTTTCATACTTAGGCATATAGAGGTCTGTATCGACCGCATCGATCGGCGCAGGTTTCTCCGAGCAGATGACCGTGAGCCTACACGCTGTGTGGATCTGTAATGCGCACCAGGCCGAGTGTGTGAGGCTGAATGACATTTTGAAGTGGCTCAGGATGCTGTGTGTGTGTGTGTGTGTGTGATTGCTGAGGGTGACTGACAGCTGATATAATTAGCTCTGAGTGGGAACACCTGCGATCTGCAAGATTGCAGTCATTTGGTAAAAGTCAACAGTGCGTCATCTCGGTAATCCCACCAAAGTCCTGACTTTCTTCAGCTAAACGAACGACGCTCCACTCCTGGAAGAGGAATAATGAAGCAGAAGTCCCTTAAAGCGAAAGTTCGGGAGGCTCACACTCACATTCCAACATGGAACTTTTCCCTCGGGGTTTGAGCACCTTAATTCTGAACCGTCCGGGTACATTTCCAGTTTGCTCCCACCTGGAACCAAAGGATAGAAGGTTCCTCAGCACGAACCATGACATCATCCATGGGCGTGTCAGATGTTGAGGTGAGTGAAGGCTAGGGTTGCCACCCGTCCCGTAAAATACGGAATCGTCCTTTTCTTGGCAATTAAATGTTGCGTTCCGTATTAAACCAATACAGGACGCGATATGTTCCCTATTTCCGTAAATGTCCAATATGTATGTCTGTTACACACATAGATAGAGAGATAGATAGCAGCACAGATACAAACACAAATACAAATTAAAATAAAAAAATATGAAAATACATTTTCAAATGTATTATCACAATCCACCCCCCCCCAATACGTGACTTGCTTTGTTCCGTATTTCCGTAAATGTCCGTAAATTTGTTCCGTATTTATGTAAATTTGTTCTGTATTTCAGTAAATGTCCGTAAATTTTTTCTGTATTTCCGTAAGTTTGTTCCGTATTTCCGTAAATTTGTTCCATATTTCCGTAAATTTGTTCCGTATTTGCGTAAATGTCCGTAAATTTGTTCCGTATTTGCGTAAATGTCCGTAAATTTGTTCTGTATTTCCGTAAATGTCTGTAAATTTGTTCCGTATTTCCGTAAATTTGTTCCGTATTTCAGTAAATGTCCGTAATTTTTTTCCGTATTTCCGTAAGTTTGTTCCGTATTTCCGTAAATTTGTTCCATATTTCCGTAAATTTGTTCCGTATTTGCGTAAATGTCCGTAAATTTGTTCCGTATTTGCGTAAATGTCCGTAAATTTGTTCCGTATTTATGTAAATTTGTTCCGTATTTGCGTAAATGTCCATAAATTTGTTCTGTATTTCCGTAAATGTCCGTAAATTTGTTCCGTATTTCCGTAAATTTGTTCCGTATTTCAGTAAATGTCCGTAAATTTTTTCCGTATTTCCGTAAATTTGTTCCATATTTCCGTAAATTTGTTCCGTATTTGCGTAAATGTGCGTAAATTTGTTCCGTATTTCCATAAATTTGTTCCGTATTTGCGTAAATGTCTGTAAATTTGTTCCGTATTTGCGTAAATGTCTGTAAATTTGTTCCGTATTTCCGTAAATTTGTCCCGTATTTCAGTAAATGTCCGTAAATTTGTTCCGTATTTCCGTAAATATCCGTAAATTTGTTCCGTATTTCCGTAAATGTTCGGAAATTTGTTCCGTATTTCCATAAATGTCCGATATGCACATCTGTGACACACACATGAATGATCACATGAATGCACCACCCCGGACTCAGCTCAAATACGGGACCCGCTTTGTTCCGTATTACCGCAAATATCCGATAAACACGTGTATCATTCATGATTGATCACAACCCCGTTTCCCCTCTTACCCCCTGCCCTAACCCCACCCCGGAATAAGATCAAATACTGGACGCGATTTCGAATACATGTCACTCACCCGTCCCGCCCCCGTCCTTTATTTTAATTTCTGTAAGGTGGCAACCCTAGTGAAGGCAACAATGGCGACACCCAGTGGTCTGCTGAGGAACCCCCTCTGCGTCTTCTTATCTCCAGCGGTTGATCCGTGCTTGCTCTCTGGTTATGAACACACATCTGGAATAACAGCACACACACTCGCAGGTCATCTATAAGCTCCGCCATCTTGGTACCGCGGTTTACTGCCACTGTGCAGCGCCCTCTGTTGGCATTGACGTTGATGACATCCTTTGCTCTTCACTGGCCAGAACTGGTGCAGACGCAGATTGGTTACCTGATTAGCGTCAAGGTTCTAAGCCTGAATGAAACCAGTTCAAGAACCAGGGTTCTTTTGGTCGTTTGATACGAGAGGCAGATCAGACGGCTGGATGGAGACCTACGTCCAATTCACGCCAGTGGCGAGGCTGAGGCAGCAGATCAGGGCTCCCTCTGATGTGCAGGTGGACAGGAACGACCCCCTGCCTAGCATGGACAGCTGGGAAAGTGGTGGGTGGCTGAGAGGAGAGCCGTTGCTGCTGTCGCTGTCCCAGGTAGTGCGGGACCTGAGCTTGGGTAGCGAGCACCCCATGGTGGTTGTGTTGGCCGGGACATTACGAGGCCCCCCAGGACTTGGCTGTGGTCAGTAGGCCGATGGGGGTCTGTGGAGTGTCCTCATGGGAGGTGCGCCCATGATGGGGCTTGTTGTGCATTAGGTACATTGTGTTATTCTGTGTCTGTGGGCTGGTTAGATGTTGGAGGAAGGGGGTCACCATGGTGACCTCCAGCATGGATCTGCATGAATGGGATATGTGCTCGTCTGCCCTGATGTCTAATAAAGAGCACTCCTCCTGGTGAACTCCATGGCCAGATGTGTCTTGGCTGACTGACTACATTTCGGGCAGGACGGGAAACTCTCACTTTGCTGGAGGATTTGGCTATATAAATTTCCACTTCCTCTCCGGTGAGCCGTCTCTCATCAACGTCTCAAAAGCCGACTGGCTCTTCCTATCGCGCTGTAATATCTGTGCCAGAGGAGCATCCGTCTGAAGTGGCCCAACGTGCGGTGTTCATCACGGCTGGCAAGTGGCTGAGGAGTGGCGAGGCAATTTCGTCCCAATTTAGCCACCTGCTAAAAGGCTTTTCGAATCCTGGTCACCAGGGCCGCTTCAGTAAATGGAAGCTGGTGAGCCGCTCAGTGCAGTGATGGGCTCAAGATGAGTAGGGAAATGAGGTGCTCGTAAGCCACCAACCTCAGCACTGCTCAGAACTTTGGTCGGGAGACTTTCCCATAGCGTCGTACACACTTAGCTTATAGTCCATTTTAGAAGCCATAGTGCCCTCTACAGCTTCTGTAGTGTATTACAGTCTGTCAGAACGATCGTGTGGATCGTATCGCCCCCTACACTTCCTGTAGCGTATTACAATCTATCAGAATGACAGCATGGGTCATATCGCCCCCTACAGCTTCTGTAGTGTATTACAGTTTGTCAGAACGACCGTGTGGATCGTATCACCCCTACACTTCCTGTAGCGTATTACAATCTGTCAGAATGACCATGTGGGCCGTATCGCCCCCTAGACTCCCTGTAGTTTATTACAGTCTGTCAGAATGACCGTGTGGGTCGTATCGCCCCCTACACTTCCTGTAGTGTATTACAGTCTGTCAGAATGACCGTGTGGGTCGTATCGCCCCCTACACTTCCTGTAGTGTATTACAGTCGGTCAGAATGACCCTGTAGATCATATGAGTGCTTTTATGTACCTTTGGAAAGAAATACACTCTGTGTGGGGGGGTCCTCTGTTTCCCAGTGAATGCAGCCTCTGAGATGGAAGGTTATTTGATACCAGGTTGTGCTGGGGGGTCCCCCATAGAGTGACCCCTCACTGTGAAACACAGAAAATGTTTGGTGACTAACAGGGCACTCTCAGCGGAGTGACTGACCACATGCAGCTGTATGACGAAAAAGAGCTCTAAAGATAAAGGATGATATTGTTCCACTCTCAGGGGGCGTGTTAGAGACTCCTTGAACGTTCGGTGGTCTGGGTACGGTTTATACATACAGGGTCCACTTTAAGAGCTCTGCCTGCCTTATACAAGAACAGAAGTCCCAATTCTTCGGCTGATTTTAGGCCATATTTTCCATTTATTTGCATTTATGGTGCATTAAAATGTGAAGAAGGGGTTATTTACACTTCTACCAGCAAAACATGGAATGTTTGGAGGTTAATCCAATTGGATGCTGCACAATGGATCAGCCTCTTCTACCCCATTCATCACGGATCAGACAGTTCCTGACCACTGTTGTCCAGATAAGCTCTCCGGACCTGTGACTGAAACCTACCTACTAGCATGTAATGCTTCCGCCAGCACCAATAACAGACACTATTCCGTTTGGACTGGACAGCTTTCTGGACGTAGCATTAAGCTTGAAAAATGGTTATTTCCAGTCTACAATTTCCAAAGAGAATTCCTTGTAGACAATTGGAATGCACAATGCCTCTGCCTGGCTAGACCATTATCACGGGACCGTGTGCTTCCGTACCCCTGCAGATTCAGCTACTTCCTTCACACTATGGTCTTTGGCCACGCCCACATGCTCAGTCACTCCTTTTAGCCAATCATTAACATCTGCTCTGGAGCCGATGTTAATGATAATGACACTCCCCCGGTGTCAGTGGAAGCTCCTCCCTTTAGACCTCCACTGGAGTAACAGTACTAAAGTATGTACCTTCAGATGTACTTAAGTATGGAGAGTAACAGTACTAAAGTATGTACTTTTAGATGTACTTAAGTATGGAGAGTACCAGTACTAAAGTATGTACCTTCAGATGTACTTAAGTATGGAGAGTACCAGTACTAAAGTATGTACCTTCAGATGTACTTAAGTATGGAGAGTACCAGTACTAAAGTATGTACCTTCAGATGTACTTAAGTATGGAGAGTACCAGTACTAAAGTATGTACCTTCAGATGTACTTAAGTATGGAGAGTACCAGTACTTAAGTATGTACCTTCAGATGTACTTAAGTATGGAGAGTACCAGTACTTAAGTATGTACCTTCAGATATACTTAAGTATGGAGAGTAACAGTACTAAAGTATGTACCTTCAGATGTATTTAAGTATGGAGAGTAACAGTACTAAAGTATGTACCTTCAGATGTACTTAAGTATGGAGAGTAACAGTACTTAAGTATGTACCTTCAGATGTATTTAAGTATGGAGAGTAACAGTACTAAAGTATGTACCTTCAGATGCACTTAAATATGGAGAGTACCAGTACTAAAGTATGTACCTTCAGATGTACTTAAGTATGGAGAGTACCAGTTCAAGAGTATCTACCTTCAGATGTACTTAAGTATGGAGAGTACCCGTACTAAAGTATGTACCTTCAGATGTACTTAAGTATGGAGAGTACCAGTTCAAGAGTATCTACCTTCAGATGTACTTAAGTATGGAGAGTACCCGTACTAAAGTATGTACCTTCAGATGTACTGAAGTATGGGGAGTAACAGTACTAAAGTATGTACCTTCAGATGTACTGAAGTATGGAGAGTAACAGTACTAAAGTATGTACCTTCAGATGTACTGAAGTATGGAGAGTAACAGTACTAAAGTATGTACCTTCAGATGTACTGAAGTATGGAGAGTAACAGTACTAAAGTATGTACCTTCAGATGTACTGAAGAATGGAGAGTAACAGGAGCATGGTTTATTACGACTCTAGTGTCTCTCAGTCCACCAGTCTTTAATAGAAGCTCATTCGTTAGTCTGACACTGACGTCTATACACATCACCATCAGCACAGAACACTGAAGGGGAACAGGTTCCATTAGCTAGAACCAAGCTCCAACAGGTTAGGCTCTAAACAAAGTGAGCACTGGACCCTGATTGGTGGGCTTGGATCATGCAGAACATAATCCAAAAGGAACGACAGATTTGTTCATAATGTAATGTCCACCACTCTAAACTGACCACTGATAAAGGACTAGAGGATGGAGAACACAACACTGAGCTACAGTCTCGAACTACACACCAGCTTGGTGTAGCTGGGTTTCTGATAAAGTGGCCAGGGAGTGGATGCCATCTTTGTTTTTTTTTTGTTTTTTTTCCCCTTTTTTTGTGGTCTGTGGACAGGTGGGCAGGTGGACAACCACCAGACAGAAGCAGAATAGCCAGGGAGGTGAGTGGACAGGTCACCTGAACAAAGCAGCGGGTAGATAAAAGAGCAGGACATCAATGGGCGACGTGTGGTGTTACCAGCCTGTGTGTGTGCGGTGTGATGAGGCTCAGAGGGAGGCCCCCCCGAAGCTCATACCGAACGCTGCCTAAGGCTGGCAGCCGTCTACCCCAGGTGTGTTAGTGCACGAACGTCTGTGCTCCTCTGGTGGAATTCTGGGTAGGTTAGTTTTTGTGTGGAGTGTAAATAACTGAACACGGCCTTAGCATGAACACACATGTGCATCGTCAGTACACAGTGACTGTTTATACCACTGGATCTAACATACGAATTCTAATTCTGTACTGGACTCCATGCCCTGGCCAGCCTTGGTCAGCGCTTAGCTTCCACATAATGCTAACAGCAGTGCTAGCCTAGCTAAGGCTAGGTATGAAGCTACTCCGATGACGTAGGAGCCAGGTCTGGACTGTTAGGAGCTCCGCACACCCACGTATATGAACACAAGAGCGGACTAAGTGAGCCTTTCACGACGTGTCCCCTTTAAACGCGGTGGTTCTTCCACGCCTGCCTTCATATCCCTCCCATCCCGCTGTGCGATGGGGCGTCCAGGGGGCATTTCTCCAAGATTAGCCTCATGCCGCTCTGCTTTCTGGACACCGTTTTCTGAGCTGAAGGGTCTGTGAAGAGGCAAAGACATTAAACTCTAACTCGGGTGCTCCATTTTCTCTCTCTCCCCCTCGCTCTCACTCTCTCTCCCTCTCCGTGGAGCTCATTTCCTCTTACGAGAGCAGTAAAAACATGACATTCGGCCCTAACTGGCCTTAATAAGGCTTGTGGAGATGAGGTGACAGCGGCAGGCGAGGCAGAGTCATTCAGGATGGCAGCGCAGCGTGGCAGACCTCACGTCCCCGAAGAGAAAGCCGGAATATTAAAGGGCCCGTATCGGAATGGAGAAACTTAATTACTGTTTTGACGTAAAGGAGTTTGATGTGCTTTATAAACATGGTGGAAGTTTATAGAGCCTATAGAGTCCATCCTGGGCACCAAGCTGCGGGACATGCCCATTTCTAAGTTCACATCTATTAGCATATTTACGTAGCACTGATTGTCCATTCAATCCATGACGTTTAGCCCCGCCCATTCAGCCTACAGCAGTTTAGCCCCGCCCATTCAGCCTACAGCGGTTTAGTCCCACCTATTCAGCTTACAGTAATGAAGCCCCACCCATTCAAACTACACTAGTTTAACCCCACCCATTTAGACTACAGCAGTTTACCTCCACCCATTCATCCTATAGCACTTTAGCCTTGCCCATTCGGTCTACATCAGTTTAGTCCCATCCATTCAGCCCACAGTAATGAAGCCCCTCCCATTTAAAACTACACTAGTTTAACCCCACCCATTTAGACTACAGCAGTGTACCTCCACCTATTCATCCTATAGCACTTTAGCCCCGCCCATTCAGCCTCAAACAGTTTAACCTTGCCCATTCAGTCTACAGCAGTTTAGTCCCACCTCTTCAGCTTACAGTAATAAAGCCCCACCCATTTAAACTACATTAGTTTAATCCCACCCATTTAGACTACAGCAGTTTACCTCCAACCATTCATCCTATAGCACATTGGCCCCGCCCATTCAGCCTCCAGCAGTTTAGCCCCGCCTATTCAGAATACAGCAGTTTAGTCTCACCTATTTAGCCTATGGTAATGAAGCCCCACCCATTTAAACTACACTAGTTTAACCCCACCCATTGAGACTACAGCAGTTTACCTCCAACCATTCATCCTATAGCACATTGGCCCCGCCCATTCATCCTCAAGCAGTTTAGCCCCGCCCATTCAGTCTACAGCAGTTTAGTCCCACCTATTCAGCCTATGGTAATGAAGCCCCACCCATTTAAACTACACTTGTTTAACCCCACCCTCTCAGTGTAGACCATTTTACTACCAACCATTCAAGCTACAGCACTTTAGCCCCGCCTCAAGCAGTTTAGCTCCACCCTTTCAGGCTACAGCACTCTAACCCTATCCATTCAGCCTATAGCAGTTCAGGCCTGTCATTCAGGCTACATTCACTTAGCCCCGCCCATTCAGCCTACAGCAGTTTAGTCCCACCTATTCATCTTACAGTAATGAAGCCCCACCCATTTAAACTACACTAGTTTAATCCCACCCATTTAAACTACACTAGTTTAACCCCACCCATTTAGACTACAGCAGTTTACCTCCAACCATTCATCCTATAGCACATTGGCCCCACCCATTCAGCCTCAAGCAGTTTAGCCCCGCCCATTCAGTCTACAGCAGTTTAGTCCCACCTATTCAGCCCACAGTAATGAAGCCCCACCCATTTAAACTACACTTGTTTAACCCGACCCTCTCAGTGTAGACCATTTTACTACCAACCATTCAAGCTACAGCACTTTAGCCCCGCCTCAAGCAGTTTAGCTCCACCCTTTCAGGCTACAGCACTCTAACCCCATCCATTCAGCCTATAACAGTTCAGGCCTGTCATTCAGGCTACATTCGCTTAGCCCCGCCCATTCAGCCTACAGCAGTTTAGCCGCACCTATTAAGCCTACAGCAGTTTAGCCCCACCTATTCAACCTACACCAGTTTAGCCCCACCTATTCAGCCTACAGCAAATTAGGCCCACCCTTCCAGACTAGCACAGTTTAGCGCCACCCATTTAAACGACACTACTTTAGCCCCACCCATTCAGCCCACAGTAATGAAGCCCCACCCATTTAAACTACACTAGTTTAATCCCACCCATTCATAGCACTTTAGCCCCATCCACTCCATGTACAGCATTTTACCACCACCCATTCAAGCTACAGCACTTTAGGTCCCTCCCCCGCCTTAAGCAGTTGAGCTCCACCCTTTCAGGCTACAGCAGTCTAACCCCATCCTTTCAGCCTATAGCAGTTCAGCCCTGTCACTCAGCCTACATTCGCTTAGCCCCGCCCATTCAGCCTACAGTAACAGCAGTTCAGCCACACCCAATCTCTTTAAATGTCGTTCTCTGTAAGTGTTGGGATTGTGATGGAGAGCACAGCAGATGGGTGTAGCGATGTGTGTGCGTCTCTCGGACGGGAGCACGTCTGTGTAATAGACGCTCTCCAGAACAGCGCACCTGTACTGAGCTGCCTAATTAGCTTTACCTGCTGTGGACATTATCGAACGCCTATCGCCTGCGTCAGGAAGTGTCGGTGGGCTTCCACCGCTGCATATCAGCTCAGATTGAGTCATTAGGATTAGTCAGCGCCGCCCGACACGGCCGGGGAAGGGTGATGTGATAGTTGTCTCACAGTGCATATCAGAGCTGAGAGAGTAATCAGTGGCAGAGAGCGTGTGAGCGGAGCACGCACCGTCCGCGAGCGCGGCGACAAGCCATGATTTGGGATGTCGTGTTTTTGCACCTCATAGGAGATGTTTGGTGTCATTTTGTTGGGGAAGGAGGTGTGGAATAGCAGTGCTATTGGGAGCTACACATACAAAAGTCTGTCTCTCAGTATGGCGTCGGGCCGCCGCGTTCGCTAACCCAACACGCCAGACGTCTCGGTATGGAGCTGTGGAGGTTCCTAATGGTGTCCTGTGATAATCCATCCCATGCAGCTTGAACATCCTTACGCGGTTCCTGCAGATGGTGCGGTAGGGGTGGAGGTGGAGGGACACCAGGCCTTCTGGACGTGTGAGCGAACGGTTCATCTCGGTGCTGACCACGGTGCCTCCACACACGGATTCGTTGGGCGTCTCCACCAAGACTAAAGCGGGACTCACCACTGAAGATGACCCGCTGCCATTCTGAGTCACTCCATGACAGTCTGGTACGACACCACTGCAGTCTTTGGTGACGGTGACGTGGTGTTAAGGACAGTCGTGGTAACGGTCTGTGTGCATGTAGTCCTGGGTGGTGCAGCCGTCTGCCGATGGTGCTGCACTAACAGGAGGACTCATGGAGGACACCACTGCTCGCTGGAGGTCTGTAATGGTGGGTGTTGGGTCAGTCAGGTACAGGGATAAGACCCGTCCTTGCTTATGTCACATGCAAACGGGCTAGTTATGCTAATAGGCTATAGCAATGTGCTAATGGTCCCGCCCCTTTATGGGGGTAACTCACCTGGAACAGCGAGAACATCATCTCGGAACCTCTGGCAGGAATAGCAATGGAATCAGCTAATGCCACCCTGACCTTGACAGAGGCCTCCTCCCACCTCTATCCCATAATCCTCATTTGTCCGTGGCCAGCGCCGCCTAATTACGGCGTCCAGTGAGATGTTTATCGCTGCAGCAACTTTCTCTGCGGATAAATCCGTGTTCGGGATTAACCTGCCAGCGGAGGGCTGAGCCGCGTGCGGATGCCGGCTGTGTGCGGATGCCGGCTGTTTGCGGATGCGGGCCGTGCCGGACGAGGATGCGCTGGATCACATCTCTGTGTTCATCTTCACTGGGATTAGTGAGCTCAGGGGATGACAGGTCCGATACTGTC
>JAMWET010006095.1:65000-87500 GCA_024036415.1 Prochilodus magdalenae
CGCTCCAGAGCAGATGTTAATGATTGGCTAAAAGGAGTGACTGCATGTGGGCGTGGCCAAAGACCACGGTGTGAAGGAAGTAGCTGAATCTGCAGGTGTATGGAAGCGTACGGTCATACGGGTCTACCAGCAGTGGATACAATCCCAGTCTACAGGGAATTCTCCTCGGAATTGGGCCAGGGAAGGCATCCACCAAATCTGGCCCAACTGCGGGATTCTGGCCTACATCCAGAAACTGGTCCAGTCCATGCCCAATCCAATCCCAGCTGTTACTGGTGATGATGGAGGAGTTGGGTTCTGTTGGGTTTCAGTCACTGGTGATGTTGGGTCTAGTGAGTGGGACGTATGAATGGGACATTGGTCTTTAGTAGCCGGTAGTGATGGGAATGTTGGGGGGCATTGGTGTGTTCAGTAATCGGCCTTATCTGGTAGGGGAATGGACGCTCTGGAACCTTCTGCCCGATGGCTGTAGAGTGAAGAGACCATCACCACTCCAGTGGTCTTCTGAGCTGTGCTTACCATTCACAAGCCGGAGAAATCGGGTCTTCCAGAACGACGGAGGACCTTAAGGATGGACCACCCAGGAGGGAAAAGCGACCGCCGCACCGCCGTATCACACCGCCGTATCACAGCGCCGGTAACACCAAGCTCCCTAAGTTCCTCACCAAACAGGCTGCTGATAGAAAAGCAATTCATCACCAGTGACGTTGATTTGCCTTCCGTCCCGGAAAGGTAAATGGAGCGCAGACTTCCCCCACCTCATTCCGGAGCTGGGACTTTATGAGAGCGTTCAGGTGCAGCTCAGATCTCAGTAACTCAGTTTGAGCCTCTTGGTGAGGAAGCAGAAGCCAAACTAATCCCGTTACCAGCCGAGTTCACGGATCTCAAACAGAGCCAATCAATAACGTCGCATTTTCACCATTCCAGAAATTGCATTTTCCGTGGAAACCCGTTTGCTGAAGCTTCCCGTCGTGGTTTTTCTGCCGAACTTGCTTCCAGAGACAGTTTGGAAGTCTGTAGCGAGTGATCCGGTGGAGGATGTGCTGGGCTTTGTGAGTTTGTGGGGTCTACTGCTTCGTGGTCGTTGTTTCCAGAAGCTTCCATTATATTATAATAGCACTCCCGGTTGACCGGAGCAACTCAAGCTGGACCGAACGTTCATGACCTGTGTCCTTGATTGGGGTTGGGAAAACTGAAGCATGTAAATCTGTTCTAGTAGACCTTGAAAAGATAAGTTGTAAACTTGGAAAATGGGAATAACTGGTCTGCTCAGTTGGAAAGTTATCGCGGAGGTGGCGCTCATACGTGGAAGCAGGAGCGACGGTGGTGCATCATTCCACCCTCCAAACTCCGCCACGTTTCGCCCTCGGCGCTCTGTCCGGTCATGAGTCACCCTCGGCGCTCTTCATGGATCCCAGAACTTCCATCCTTCTGCATTTGCCGTTGTGGTTGTTTGGCTAGTGGTTAGCTGGCTCTGGGCACAGGCATACAGCCATGCTGGAACAGGAAAGGGTCCTCCAAACTGGCCACTTTATTAGAAACACCTACCTTGTACTTCTGCTAACTGGCCACTTTATTGGAAACACCTAACTTGGACTTCCACTAGCTGGCCACTTTATTGGAAACACCTAACTTGGACTTCCACTAGCTGGCCACTTTATTGGAAACACCTAACTTGAACTTCCACAAGCTGGCCACTTTATTGGAAACGCCTAACTTGAACTTCCACAAGCTGGCCACTTTATTGGAAACACCTAACTTGGACTTCCACTAACTGGCCACTTTATTGGAAACACCTAACTTGGACTTCCACTAGCTGGCCACTTTATTGGAAACACCTAACTTGTACTTCCACTAACTGGCCACTTTATTGGAAACACCTATCTTGTACCTCCACTAACTGGCCACTTTATTGGAAACACCTACCTTGTACTTCCACTAACTGGCCACATTATTAGAAACACCTACCTTATTGCATGAAATGATTATGAGTATGCTGCGTGACGCCTGAAACTTTGAATCATGATGGTCTTATGGTTCTGTTTATTCGCCACATGGCGGAGGGATACGTGCAGAGTCCGTCCCCAAAGACAGCGTATCCATTACTGTCCTCCCATCATCAACGTTCTATATCAGTTACCCGGAGGACACAGGTAGATGTCGAGACCCCAGTTCCCATCCCCACCTCTGTAAAGAGCTTCTGAACCTTCGCACACCACACCCACTCTGAACAGCTCTGTTTACATCTTAACTGTGCAGAACTGAAGCATTATGAATATGAGGGGTTCAGATGGGTGGATGTCTCCACCCCTGGCCGAGTCTGTCCCCATATTGGAAGTTGATCTGGAGAGAAGCTCTGTGGGAGTGTGCGGTTGATTAACGATGCCCTGATCCCCTGATCAGGTGCACCTGATGTCCGTTTGGAGTAGACGCTGTTTGAAGTAGAGATGTACGCATGGGTGAACCTAACTTTCACTCACCACCTTTACCTGTCAACGCTGTTCACCTGAAGGCTGGAGACCTGTTGGTCCAGACGCTCTGTAGGGAGCAGCGCTGTGTGTGTTTCATCTGTTAACAGCCGTTTCTCCCTCTGCACTTCACAGCAGCTTTTCTACCCACTGTCTTACGGTTTGGTGTCTGGTTGCCGTGGCTACTCGCCCTAAGCTGCTGCTCCGTTGCCTGTATACAGTTGACGTCTTATTCAGTTCAGACTGAGAGTGTTTGAATACAGAGCAGCGTGTGTGTTGGGGGGTTGGTGGGGGTCTGACTCACCGCTCGCCGCAGGTGACGCTTCACAAGCAGCACACAACTAATTCTGGAACAGAACACTCACTGGCCACTTTAATAGAAACACCTACGCCTGTACTTTCACTCACTGGCCACTTTAATAGAAACACCTACCCCTGTACTTTCACTCACTGGCCACTTTATTAGAAACACCTACCCTTGTACTTTCACTCACTGGCCACTTTAATAGAAACACCTACCCCTGTACTTTCACTGACTGGCCACTTTATTAGAAACACCTACCCCTGTACTTTCACTCACTGGCCACTTTATTAGAAACACCTACCCCTGTACTTTCACTAACTGGCCACTTTATTGGCCTAGCCTGTATTACTTTAATAGAAAACAACTGGCCCTGTACTTTCACTAACTGGCCACTTTAATAGAAACACCCACCCCTGTACTTTCACTGACTGGCCACTTTAATAGAAACACCTACCTTGTGCTTTCACTAACTGGCCACTTTAATAGAAACGCCTACGCCTGTACTTTCACTAACTGGCCACTTTAATAGAAACACCTACGCCTGTACTTTCACTAACTGGCCACTTTAATAGAAACACCTACCCCTGTACTTTCACTAACTGGCCACTTTATTAGAAACACCTAGCCCTGTACTTTCACTAACTGGCCACTTTATTAGAAACACCTACCCCTGTACTTTCACTAACTGGCCACTTTATTAGAAACACCTACCCCTGTACTTTCACTAACTGGCCACTTTATTAGAAACACCTACCCCTGTACTTTCACTAACTGGCCACTTTATTGAGGTGAATCACTTGGCCACTTTATTGAAACACCTACAAATGTACTTTCACTAAAACTGGCCACTTTATCAGAAACACCTTTGTACTTTCATACTTCACTGGCCACTTTATTGGAAACACCTACCCCTGTACTTTTTCACTAACTTCCTATTAGAAACACCTACCCTGGCCACTGGCCACTTTATTTATTAGAAACACCTACCCCTGTACTTTCACTAACTTCACTCTATGCCCTGTACTTTCCCACTGGCCATTAATTACAAACAACCAACGTGGCCACTTTATTGTACTGCCACTAGCTGGCCACTTTATTAGAAACACCGACCTTATTGCATAAAACGATTATGAGTATGCTGCGTGACGCCTGAAAGATTGAACTATGATGGTCTTGTGGTCCTTTTTATTCGCCACATGCAGAGTCCGTCCTCAAAGAAACCGTATCCATTACTGTTCTCCCATCATCAACATTCTATATCAGGTACCCAGAGGACACATGTAGCCCTGGAGACCCCGGTTCTCATCCCCACCACTGTAAAGAGTGTGTGAACCATCTCACACCACACCCACTCTGAACAGCTCTGTTTACATCTTAATGCGTGGGACGTATGCATCAGCAGCGTTTTGGCCGTGAGAGCTTTTCAGACTGATGCACATCCTTCTGTACCCTTGGTCGAGTTTGTCCTGAAGTTGATTTGGAATGAAGCTCTGTGTGAGTGTGAGGCTCCAGCAGGGAAAGCCCACGGCGCGAAGAAACACCGCAGCTGTCATTTTTACACTAACATCTGGCTCTGCTGCTGCCGCCACAGAGGAAGACTTCAATCGCGGCAGCACAGCGAGACGTTCTCACAGCCGCACGTCTCCGCACGACTCTCAGTTTATTTAAATCACTAGAAGAAAATCGGCCCTCGTGTTTTCAGGTCTTCCCAGCAGAGCGGCTACACGTCTGGGTGATGGTACAGGGTGAGAGCCACGTCTGTGTTTGTTGTGTGAGACTGTATACGCACCTAACGCATCTAAATATGTTCCTATCGGCATCCAAACCGCCCAGAGCGCTCCACACGCTCCACACGGCGTCTGGAATAAACCACAAGCTGCAGCCGGCATCCCGAACACCGTCTTTCCTGAAGTGCATGCAGTGACTGTACAGCCTAATCAGTTCAAGAACGGTTGCCAGGGTGTTGCCAGGGAGTTACCAATTGTATATTACATGGTTTCCAGGGTGTGGTTAGGGTGTTGCTAAGGTGTTGCTTTGTGGTTGCTATGGAATCCCAGCTATGCTGTTGC
The DNA here is from genome assembly GCA_024036415.1 of Prochilodus magdalenae. Taxonomy (NCBI): domain Eukaryota; kingdom Metazoa; phylum Chordata; class Actinopteri; order Characiformes; family Prochilodontidae; genus Prochilodus; species Prochilodus magdalenae. Next base: position 69,842 of record JAMWET010006095.1, read on the forward strand.
TAGTTGGTTGATGTAGTGTTGCTAAGTGGTTGTTGGGGGTGTTGTTAGGTGACTGTTGTGGCATGCTATGTGGTTGCTATGGTGATATTAGGACATAGTTAAGGTGTTGTTAGGTGGTTACTAGGTTATTGCTTAGCAGTTGCTATGTGATTGATATGGTAGTCCAATTGGATCCTGGGCTGTTGCTAGATGGTTGCTAGGGTTTTGCTAACTGGTTGTTGTGGCATTCTGTGTGGGTGCTATAATTTTATTAGGATATTGGTAAGGTGTTGCTAGGTGGCTACTATGGCATCCCGTGTAGTTCCTAGGGTGTTGCTAAGGTTTTGCCAGGTGGGTGCTATGGTAGTTCAGGTGTTTGCTAGGGTGTTGCTAGGGTTTTTCTGAGTGTTTGCTATGGTATCCCAGGTGGTTGTTATAGTGTTGTTAAATGATTGCTGAGGTAGCCCAGGTAGTTGCTAGGGTGTTGCTAGGGATTTGCTAGGTGGATGCTATGGTATCCCAGATGGTTTCTAGATTGTTGCTAGGTGATTGCTGTGGCATTTAGTGGGCATGCTATGGTATCCAAGGCAGTTGCTATGGTGTTTCCAGGTGGTTGTTATGGTGTTTGTTAGGGTGTTGCTAGGTGGTTGCTGTGGTAATCCTATGTGGCTGCTATGATGCTATTAGGACATTGCTGTGGTGGTGGTGTATGACAGCATTACCCGGGAGATGTATCGAAGCAGGGCTGTGAGGGTGTTGATTGTTTATTTAAGGTGGAAAAAAGGCAGGAGATCATTAATCTGGACTCCCGTTTGTTTTTGTGGTGGTTGTTGCGGTTGTTGTTATTGTGGTGGTTGTTGTGGTGATGGTGGTAGTGCAGGTTGCTGTGGTTTTGGTGGTTGTTGTTATTGTGGGGGTGGTGGTAGTGCAGGTTGCTGTGGTGGTGGTGGTTGTTGTTATTGTGGTGGTTGTTGTGGTGGTGGTGGTGGTGGTGGTAGTGCAGGTTGCTGTGGTGGTGGTGGTGGTTGTTGTTATTGTGGTGGTTGTTGTGATAGAGGTGGTAGTGCAGGTTGCTGTGGTGGTCGTGGTGGTTGTTGTTATTGTGGTGGTTGTTGTGGTGGTGGTGGTAGTGCAGGTTGTGGTGGTGGTGCTGGTGGTTGTTGTTATTGTGGTGGTGGTGGTTGTTATTGTGGTGGTTGTTGTGGTGGTAGTGCATGTTGCTGTGGTGGTGGTGGTGGTGGTGGTTGTTGTTATTGTGGTGGTTGTTGTGGTAGTGGTGGTAGTGCAGGTTGCTGGGGTGGTAGTTGTTATTGTGGTGGTTGTTGTGGTAGTGGTGGTAGTGCAGGTTGCTGTGGTGGTGGTTGTTATTGTGGTGGTTGTGGTGGTAGTGCAGGTTGCTGGGGTGGTGGTGGTGTTGTATTGTGTGCAGGTTGTTGTGCTGTGGTGCAGGTTGATGTGGTTGTTGTTAAATGGTGGTGGTATGTTATGGTGGTGGTGGTGGTAATGCAGTTGCTTGTTGGTGGTGGTGGGTTGTCAGTGTGGTGGTGGTGGTGGTTGTTGTTATTGTGGTGGTTGTTGTGGTGGTGGTGGTGGTAGTGCAGGCTGCTGTGGTGGTGGTGGTGGTTGTTGTTATTGTGGTGGTGGTGGTGGTAGTGCAGGTTGCTGTGGTGGTGGTGGTGGTTGTTATTGTGGTGGTTGTTGTGATGGAGGTGGTAGTGCAGGTTGCTGTGGTGATGGTTGTTGTTATTGTGGTGGTTGTTGAGGTGGTGGTGGTGGTAATGCAGGTTGCTGTGGTGGTGGTGGTGGTGGTGGTGGTTGTTGTTATTGTGGTGGTTGTTGTGGTGGTGGTGGTGGTAGTGCAGGTTGCTGTGGTGGTGGTGCTGGCGATGGCATAACACTGTTAAACACGGAGTCTTCAGTGCTGAGCTTTCTGCATCCAGGGCTCCAATAAAACATCAACATCCACTTGATGGCAAAATCTGGAAGGCCTGGAATGCTGTCGGAACGTTCTGCTGAGTGCTGCTGCTGGCAGTGACAGGATTTTCCATCTCCTCTCCGCATCGGAAAACATCGGAAGATCCGGTTCGCTGCCGACTGTCTGCTGCCAACATGTAAACACAGTTCAGAGCTCGAGTGCAGCGCTCTCACACCAGCTTACAGCTCGGTCAGCACTCTGTGTGCCAATCCTGTGCCCTCTCTGTCCAGGTTCTGTCCCCGGCTTGTGACTGCTTGGTGCCCGGTCTACACCCACTCTGTTCCTAGTCTCTGCCCAATGCATGCCCACTCTGTCTGTCCGTGTACTTCTTGCCCCCTCTGACCTCACGCTAAGCCCACTCTGTGCCCATTCAGTGCCCTCTTTGTTCTTGTTCTGCTCCCACTGTAGCCCCACTTTACTGCTCAACCTGTGTGTAATCTTTGCCCGCTTTGTGCCCGCTTTGCTGCCACAGCCCTCAGGCCCACGCTGAGCTAGCTGCTTGCTCTTGCCAAGGCCAGTCGTCTCCTCCTGGAGGCAGCTGCCAAAAAGCGGGTCAGCACTTTAGTTGTTCAGGATCATTAATACAGGCCTGCACTGAACGCAGAAACCTGAGCACGGCTGGGGTGGCGCAGCAGTGAGGGAGGGCTGCGCCTCCGAGCGAGGGGGTGATGTACCCGGGGGTCTAGGTGCTGATTCCGGTGTTGGGAGTGACTGCATGTAGTTAGTGCTCTAGCTGCTCTAACCCCTTCTCTCTCTCTCTCTCTCTCTCCCTCTCTCTCTCTCTGTCTCTCTCTCTCTGTCTCTCTCTCTCTTAGTATCTCTCTCTCTCTCTCTGTCTCTCTCTCTCTCTCTCTCTTTCTCTCTCTCTCTCTCTCTCTGTCTCTTTCTCTCTCTCTCTCTCTCTCTCTCTCTCTCTTCCTTTCTCTCTCTCTCTCTCTCTCTCTCTCTCTCTCTCCCTCCCTCTCTCCTCTCTTATTTTATCTCCTACTCCCTTCTGTTTCTTTCTCTTTCTCCCTCACTCTCTCTCTCTCCCTCTCTCACTTTATCACCTTCTCACCTCTGTCCCTTTCTTTCTCTCTCCCTGTCTCCTCTCTCACTTTATCTCCTCCCCCCTCTGTTTCTCTCTCTCTCCCTCTCTCACTTTATCTCCTTCTCCTTTTCCGTCTCTTCCCCCTCTCTCTTCCTGTCTCTTACTCTATCTCTCATGCTTTTTCTTTCTCTAATCACCCTTTTCTATGTCTCTGTCTTCTCTTTCTCTCTCTGTGTCTCTGCCTCTTTCTTCTCTCTTCTCTCTCTCTCTCTTTGTGTCTCTGTCTTTCACTCTGTCTCTCTCTCATCTATTTCTCTTGTACTCTCATGTCTTTTTCTCCCTCTCTCTTCCTCTGTGTCTCTCATACCCTCTTTCTCTCTCTGTCTCCCTTTCCTATCTCTCTGTCTCTCTTTGTCCTCTCTTTCTCTCTCTTTATCTCCTTCCCCCCTCTATCTCTCTTCTTTCTTGCTCTATTGCTCTTTATCTCTCTCGCTTTCTCCCTTTCTTTCTTTCTCTCTTTCTTTCTCTCTATCTCTCTGTCTCATCTTCTTTCTTCCTCCCCCCGTCTCTCTCTCTCTCTTCCTCTCACTAGACTGTCCAGCTCTAAACCGCACAGGTGTCTTTCCATCTCTGTCCATCCCTCGCCGTGTTTTTGGCCGGTCTCTTCTCTCTTCATTCTTTCTCTTCCTCCAGGTGTTCATCTTCCTTCCTCTCTCTCTCTCTCACCCGCCTCTCTCAGCAGTTTAGCCCCACCCATTAATGACAAGGAGGGTTTTCCTGCACACAGTCTGTAGCACAGGGGTCAGCCAATCAGAACAGAGCTCATTTACATATTATATATCATGGGGATAGGGAGTGAGGGATCGGTGGAATCCCTCTGTAAAGGAATGAGAACGGACTCAAACCATGTGGAGCCGTTAAAGGAGCAGTTCCTAAGACCTGAGTTCATACTCCAGACAACAGGGGGCAGCAGTCGGCGCGCAGTCCCTCCTCCCCCTCTTCACTGCTGCTTTCATTCTCTACCTGCACCTTCAGCATGGCTGCTGAGAGGTTAGAGTACACCGTCAGGGCAGCAGAGCTACTTCTTCATCCTCTCATGTTGGACTGATTCCCCTCCTACAGCGACTCACTATCACCCCTACAGGTACAGTGTGGTATTACCAGACAGGACAGACTGGTGCTAGCAGGTTAGCATGCTAACTTCAGTAGATCTCTGCAACACCATACAGCTGGTCTCCGATACACCATCACGACTCTTATTCCTTCACACTCTGTTGATGATTGTCGTTAATTTCGGAACGTCGTAAACCAAAAAAAAATTACATATGGCTCCTTTAAGCGATCTCAATCAGACTTGCTTACATGTGTTCTGATCCTGTAGTAGCATCATCATCACAATCATCACCTGAGCAACCCGAGAGTTCGTTAGGAGTCTATGAGGTCGGGTTACCTGGTGCCACCAGCAACTTTGCTTAAAGCGACATTTATTATTACTATAATTTATTTATTTATTTTTTATTTGAAGTCGGGGCTCACAGCTGACTCCCCCGTTGGCAGGGTCTGTCACTGAACTTTCCTCACTCGTCTTTCCGTCTTTCTGCTGTTCTCTGCACTTTCCCAGATGTGTGAATGTGTGTGAAGTGTCTCGGAGAGCTCCTCCTTCATCGCAGAGTTTGTTCTCATCCTCAGTGTGGCGTTTTATTTGAGTTACTGTCCTATAGAAACTCCCAGTCAGCAGTACGTGCTGCTGTAAACGAAACTTTCCCGAGCTTTGAAACACGAACGCACCCACAGAGATATATATACATTCACTCAGAGGACAGTTTATCAGAAACCCCTCTCTCCGAGGAGAGTACCTACACATACAGGAGTCTGTCTCTCAGTATGGCGTCGGGTCGCCGTACTGAGAGACGCCAGTCGTCTCGGTATGGAGCTGTAGAGGTTCCTAATGGAGTCCTGTGATAATCCATCCCATGCAGCTTGAACATCCTCACACAGTTCCTGCAGATGGTGCGGTAGGGGTGGAGGTGGAGTGACACCGGGCCTTCTGGACGTGTGACAGCAGACCGTTCATCTTGGTGCTGACCACGGTGCCTCCACACACGGATTCGTTGGGCGTCTCCACCAAGACTAAAGCGGGACTCGTCACTGAAGATGACCCGCTGCCATTCTGAGTCGCTCCATGACAGTCTGGTACGACACCACTGCAGTGTTTGGTGACGGTGACGTGGTGTTAAGGACAGTCGTGGTAACGGTCTGTGTGCATGTAGTCCTGCGTGGTGCAGCCGTCTGCCGATGGTGCTGCACTAACAGGAGGACTCATGGAGCGTAATCACGGCTGTTGGGTGGCTGTTGCATGTCTCATGATGTCAAGCCTACCCCAAGTTTTATTCAAAGGGTGTGACACTGGGTTGTCTGCTGAGTTCTGCGTCCCGACTAGGGACCGCCCACTGGTTTCCTGTTACTATGGGACCGCCCACTGGTTTCCTGTTACTATGGGACCGTGCAGTAGGTTTTCTTTACTGTTGGATTTTTCGTTCAGTGCTGTGTGGATCAGTAAGTGTTTATATTTACACTTTATGAATTTTTTATTCATTCGCTGATCTAAGCTGCTTATCCTTCTGGGTCGCAGGGGGTGCTGGAGTCTATCCCGGAGGCAGGAGACGCCCTGGACAGCCCACCAGTCCATCCCACCAGTCCATCCCTGTACTACTGTTTTTAGTTATTCAGAGCAGCAACAGCGTATGACTGATGTGTTGTAGAATGATCCACAAATGTTCCGATGTTAATTCTGGGTTCCTGTTCTCCTGCGGTGTCCTCCAGGGGCGGGGTTAACCCGCTGTGCTCTGTGTTCACGTGTGTGAGTACGGGGGCGCTGTGCTGGTCAGTTAGTGCTGGAAGAGAGAGCGCACACATGAGCTGAGAGTAGAGCGAGCTGTTAGCCTTTGTAGCTTTGTTTTTGTGCTGAGGCTGTTTCCATGGTATTACAGGGTGTTGCTAGGCTGTTTCCATGGTATTACAGGGTGTTGCTAGGCTGTTTCCATGGTATTACAGGGTGTTGCTAGGCTGTTTCCATGGTATTACAGGGTGTTGCTAGGCTGTTTCCATGGTATTACAGGGTGTTGCTATGCTGTTTCCATGGTATTACAGGGTGTTGTTTCCATGGTATTACAGGGTGTTGGTAGGCTGTTTCCATGGTATTACAGGGTGTTGCTATGCTGTTTCCATGGTACTACAGGGTGTTGCTATGCTGTTTCCATGGTACTACAGGGTGTTGCTATGCTGTTTCTGTGGTATTACAGGGTGTTGCTAGGCTGTTTCCATGGTACTACAGGGTGTTGCTATGCTGTTTCTGTGGTACTACAGGGTGTTGCTAGGCTGTTTCCATGGTATTACAGGGTGTTGGTAGGCTGTTTCCATGGTATTACAGGGTGTTGGTAGGCTGTTTCCATGGTATTACAGGGTGTTGCTAGGCTGTTTCCATGGTATTACAGGGTGTTGGTAGGCTGTTTCCATGGTATTACAGGGTGTTGGTAGGCTGTGTTTGCAGGTTGTGGTAGGCTGTTTCCATGGTATTACAGGGTGTTGCTAGGCTGTTTCCATGGTATTACAGGGTGTTGCTAGGCTGTTTCCATGGTATTACAGGGTGTTGGTAGGCTGTTTCCATGGTATTACAGGGTGTTGGTAGGCTGTTTCCATGGTATTACAGGGTGTTGCTAGGCTGTTTCCATGGTATGCTAGGGCTGTTTCCATGGTATTAAAGGGTGTTGCTAGGCTGTTTCTATGGTATTACAGGGTGTTGGTAGGCTGTTTCTATGGTATTGCAGGGTGTTGGTAGGCTATTTCTGAGGTATTACAGGGTGTTGCTAAGCTGTTTCCATGGTATTAAAGGGTGTTGCTAGGCTGTTTCTATGGTATTACAGGGTGTTGGTAGGCTGTTTCCATGGTATTGCAGGGTGTTGCTATGCTGTTTCCATGGTATTACAGGGTGTTGCTAGGCTGTATTTCCATGGCTGACAGGGTTATCTATGCTGGTTTCCATGGTATTACAGGGTGTTGTTTCCATGGTATAGGCAGGGTGTTGCTAGGCTGTTTCCATGGTGTTACAGGGTGTTGCTATGCTGTTTCTGTGGTATTACAGGGTGTTGCTATGCTGTTTCCATGGTATTACAGGGTGTTGCTAGGCTGTTTCCATGGTATTACAGGGTGTTGGTAGGCTGTTTCCATGGTATTACAGGGTGTTGCTAGGCTGTTTCCATGGTATTACAGGGTGTTGGTAGGCTGTGTCCATGGTATTACAGGGTGTTGGTAGGCTGTTTCCATGGTATTGCAGGGTGTTGCTAGGCTGTTCCTTTTTTCTAATGCATTTTGGTGTTAGTGAGTGCTATGTGGTTGACATGGCATTGGAAGCAGTTGCTGGGTGGTTGCTATGGTATTGAAGGCAGTTGATATATGGTTGCTATGGTATTGGAGGTGGTGGCTAGGTAGTTGCAATGGCATAGTTAGACACTATGAAATTTATATGCAGCTGCTATGGACATGGCAAGAAGGTGGTTAGGTGGTTGCTAGGGCGTTGCTAGGCTGTTTCTGTGCTAGCACAGGGTATTGCTAAGCTGTCTATATTCCGTTTCTAGTTGCTGCTAGAATGCTGTTGTGTGGTTGCTATGGTATTTGCAGCAGATGCTATGAGGTTGCTGTGGTATCCCAAGTAGTTGCTACAGTATTGATATGTGGTTGCTATGGCCTTTTCTAGGAGTTGCCAGGATGTTGCTCAGCTGTTTATGTGGTATCACAGGGTGTTGTTTAACTGTTGATGGTCATTACTAGGAGGCTGTTAGGGTGTTGCGTTTTTCCCACCAGGCGGGAACACAGCTGTTGCCGTGCCGTTGGGAAAGTGCTGTGCGGACATCTGGCCTATAATATGACAGGTGAACCTCATAATATGGCCAGTGAGTGTATATTAAGCAGCATGTATTAATAATCCAGTGTATTAGATCCAATTATGTTCTCCAGCCACTTAACGCTCTTGATCAAATGCACATGGCTACGGAAGCTCCCGGTGCCTGCTCCTCTAGCCCTGGCATGTTTTCACTGCGAGCAGTCAGTATGTAGAACAGCAGCTCCAGATAATGATGTTAGGATAAGGACAGTTGTGCTTGAGAAGCACTTACCATCATGCCCCCCCTCCTCTATTGATTTCTGGAAGGTTGTTTGATCACTCACTGCTGCACAGACTCCTCCGCTGGTTTTGATCATCTGCTTAACGCTGCTTTCCAGAATTATCGCTAGTCACTGTAGTGCGACTGATGACTCCGGTTTTAAAGAAATCCGTCTTTCCCAGTGTCTAGCGATCCGTTTGTTCCCTGCTGGGCTCCTGTATAAACATTATTGCCGTGGTGATTAGAGCAGGAGTCTATTTTTAAGCTACTGACACTGTTCTTTACACCCGCCGCCCTTCTGTGAGTCAGGCTACGGTAGAGAACATCAGAATAGCTCAGTCGTAACGCTGAAGCGGATCTGTTGACCTAAAATTAGCGCTGAACGAGGGAAGCCTGGATCTGTGTTGTTCTCCCAAACACACGGTGTGTGGTAATTAGCTGTGAAGTTCTGGAACTGATTTAGCTTGTCTCATAGCATGTGATGTTTATGATCAGAGATATAAGCAGGAAGTGTTTGCATGCCTCTGGTCAGATTCCACGCTTTGCTAATATTGCACATGGTGAGAAAGCATGATATATGGTCCATTTGGGTGGTGGAGCATTCTCAGCACTGCAGTGACACTGACGTGGTGGTGGTGTGTTAGTGGGTGTGGTGCTGGTGTGAGTGGATCAGACAGCTCAGTGTTACTGCTGGACTGAGAATCATCCACCAACCAAAACTGTCCACCAGCCAACAGTGTCCAGTGGGCAGCGTCTGGTGACCACTGATGCTGGACTAGAGGACGGCCAACACAGATAACCTATCATCTCTGATTGTCCATCTACAAGGTGGACCAGCAAGGTAGGAGTGTCTAATAGAGTGGACAGTGAGTGGACACAGTGTCTAAACACTCCAGCAGCACTGCTGTGTCTGATCCACTCACACCAGCACCACACACACTAACACACCACCACCACGTCAGTGTCACTGCAGTGCTGAGAATGATCCACCACTCACATCATACCTGCTCTGTGGTGGTCCTGTGGGGGTCCTGACCATTGAAGAAAAGGGTAATACGGTATACAGAGAAACAGATGGACTACAGTCTGGACCTGTACACCTACAGAGTGTCCTGTATGGTCAGTGGAGCTGAGAAGATGGGACAGATAGTGTAGATACAAGGATGGGGACCTAATGAAATGGGCCTGTTGGTGTGGTATGTGATGGGTGTGTAACGGAGTGTCCCTGTGATGGTACAAAATGACACTGTTTGATCCGAGGTTATGTGTGTGTGTGTTTCTGTGTTTCTGTCTGTGCGTGTGTATGTGTGTGTGTGTGTGTGTGTGTATGTGTGTGTGTGTGTGTGTATATGTGTTTGTATGTGTGTATGTATGTGTGTGTGTGAGTGAGTGTGTGTGTGTGTGTATATGTGTATATGTGTATGTGTGTGGTGTGTATGTGTATGTGTATGTGTGTATGTGTGAGTGTGTGTGTATATGTGTATGTGTGTGTGTGTGTGTATATGTGTATATGTGTATGTGTGTGGTGTGTATGTGTATGTGTATGTGTGTATGTGTGTATGTGTGTATGTGTGTGTGTGTGTGTATGTGTATGTGTGTGTATGTGAGTGTGTGTGTGTATGTGTGAGTGTGTGAGTGTGTGTGTATGTGTGTATGTATGTGTGTGTGTGTGTGTGTGTGTGTGTGTGTGTGTGTGTGTGTATGTGTATATGTGTGTGTGTGTGTTCATTACTCTGGTCATTCATTATGGTAACTGGAGCGTATGCGATGCCATGCATCTCTTTTTTCTTTACCCCTCTGTTCCTAAGCCTATCTATCCATCGGCAATGAGATCAGACAGCATGCGCCCAGAAATGTGTGACTCATCATCATGTTTGTCTGCATGTTTTAAAAACACACACACGGTGCACAGATTCGTGTGTTAGTTTGTGTATGCTGACACGAGCACCACATGATGACAGTACACTCAACCAGACCCTGACTCTCGTGAACGTGTGATGGTTCAGTATCTGTATCGTTAAATGAACAGTCAGTCAACCAAAATGATCAGGGTTCAAAGTGTAAATGTTTGGCCTGTATCACTTTTTCAAAGATGGAAAAGTAGGAAGTGTATCCGGCCCATCTGGCAAAGATGTGGCACTGCTGGCCCGCTGTCGGCACTTACAATCTGCTGTGAGTCAACGGTGGCCTCCGTATTTACAACATGCACTTGGACCACCTGTGCCAAAACAGATCTGGTCCACTTCTGGCACAGACACATCGGAGTTGCCTACTTTTGGCAGAGTACCAGGTAGTGCTCCATCCAAGTGCGTTCAACAAGTGGGCCAGATGAAAATGGGGACTGTGGGCCAGATTTAGGCCAAAGCTGTTTCACTCTCTGGGACGTTTTTGTCTTGGTTTTCAAAGTAAGAACACGAATCACTAAGATTAAACACACTTACTGAACACTGAGCATCTTAACATCCCGGTAGACACAGCGACACCATTTCAGCAGACAAAGCTATATAGCTATTACAACCTCAACTCCTCTGGGAAGGCTTGCCACAAGGGTTAGGAATGTGTTTATGGGAATTCCTGACCATTCTTCCAGACGTACATTTGTGAGGTCAGACACTGATGTTGGACGAGAAGGCCTGGCTCTCAGTCTCCACTCTAATCCATCCCAAAGGTGATCTATCGGGTGGAGGTCAGGACTCTGTGCAGGCCAGTCCAGTTCCTCCACACCAGACTCGCTCATTCATGTCTTTATGGAGCTTGCTCTGTGCACTGGTGTGCGGTCATGTTGGAACAGGAAGGGGCCGTCCCCAAACTGTCCCACAAAGTTGGGAGCATGGGATGGTCCAGAGTCTCTTGGTCTGCTGAAGCATTAAGAGTTCCTCTCACTGGAACTAAGGGGCGGAGCCTAACTCCTAAAGAACAACCCCACATCGTAGTCCCCCCTCCACCAAACTCTACACTCGGCACAGTGCAGTCAGACAAGTACCGTTCTACTGGTACCGCCAAACCCAGACTCATCCATCAGAGCGCCAGACGGAGACGCGTGATTGGTCCACTGTTCGGTGCTCTGCACTGCGCTTGGTGATGTAAGGCTGGGATGCAGCTCCTCGCCATGGAAACCCATTCCATGAAGTTCTACACACTGTTCCTGAGCTGATCTGAAGGACACATGAAGTTTGGAGGTCTGTAGTGATGGACCTCTGTGCACTATACCCCTCAGCGTCCGCTGACCTCGCTCTGTCATTGTACGAGTTGCTGTCGGTCCCAATCACTCCCACTGTGTTCTAATCCCACTGACAGTGGACTGTGGAAATTTAATGGCAGGATGCCACCTCCAGGATGCCAATCACAGTGCCACTCTGGACTTGGTCCTGAGAGCGACCCGTTCTCTCACTAACGTCTGTAGGAGCAGTCTGCATGTCTAGGTGCTCAGTTTTATACACCTGTGGCCATGGAAGTGACAGGAACACCTGAATTTAAGGATTTGGATGGGGGAGTGAATACTTTTGGTGGATAAATAGAAAGCAGTAGATTCACCAGGGAGAGCTGCGATTCCTTTAAGAGCAGCAGTGAGGGTCCGTCCCCCCCGTTACACCCTGCTGCATACAAACCGACACAAACCCACGGTGGAAAGCCCAATCCCCCTGGCTGCTGGAGCGAGGTGACGTCAGGTCGGCCCTCCCGATCACCCCCTCCACACACCACAACCCCACCACCCCTTCCCGCATGGGCAAATGTTTATCCGAACCCACGCTCTGTTTAATCTGACGAGCGCTCCCGTCTCCAACCTTTCAGGATGCAAAACGGTAATTACTGGGAAGCAGGGCTGGAATAATGAACTCGTTAGCATGCTCAGCCTCCTGGAATTCATTAGGCCCTCCAGCCTCTGCTTCGGATCAAAGAGCATTCCCACACGAGCACACGGGCGCTATCGGACACCGAGCCGAATTAGGGACTGGACGCTTCATGACTGATGTGGTTTAAGGCAGTAGGGTGGGCACCTTTACACCGTTTCCTCCGTTAGCCTGACTGCAGTCGATCAGCCGGGGTGTGTTTGGTGTCTGAGGGAGCCGTGAGGTTAAAAGAGCTAGCAGATCATTAAAGCTACTACACTACTAATTAGCACGATGCTAACAGCATGCCTGATTCATTGTTCGGTAATCACAACGTACGACACACTGTTGTATATGTGTATGTGTGTATATGTTGTGGGGATCAGACACAGCAGTGTTGCTGGAGTGTTTAGACACTGTGTCCACTCACTGTCCACTCTATTAGACACTCCTACCTTGCTGGTCCACCTTGTAGATGGACAGTCAGACGATAGCTCATCTGCTGCTGCACAGTGCAGTGTTGGTCATCCTCTAGTCCTTCATCAGTGGACACAGGACGCTGCCCACAGGACACTGCCCCACAGGACGCTGCCCCACAGGACGCTTCCCACAGGACGCTGCCCCACAGGACGCTGCTGGCTAGGTAGTTTTGGTTGGTGGACGATTCTCAGTCCAGCAGTGACATTAAGGCGCTCAGGACCCCAACTGGACCACCACAGAGCAGGTATGATGTGGATGGTGGATCATTCTCAGCACTGCAGTGACACTGACGTGGTGGTGGTGTGTTAGTGTGTGTGGTGCTGATATGAGTGGATCAGACTAGAGGATGCCCAACACTGCACTGTGCAGCATCAGATGAGCTATCGTCTCTGACTGTCCATCTACAAGGTGGAGCAGCAAGGTAGGAGTGTCTAATAGAGTGGACAGTGAGTGGACACAGTGTCTCAACACTCCAGCAGCACTGCTGTGTCTGATCCACTCACACCAGCACCACCCACACTAACACACCACCACCGCGTCAGTGTCACTGCAGTGCTGAGAATGATCCACCACCCACATCATACCTGCTCTGTGGTGGTCCTGTGGGGGTCCTGACCATTGAAGAACAGGGTAATACAGTATACAGAGAAACAGATGGACTACAGTCTGGACCTGTACACCTACAGAGTGTCCTGTATGGTCAGTGGAGCTGGTGAGATGGACAGTGAGTGTAGATACGAGGAGATGGTTGTTCTGGTCTATTTAGCATAAGTCTCTCAGGATATTGCAGAAATTCCATTTTTAAACATCAGTGTGTTCCCGGCTGGTATGCCCAGTCTTTTCTCAGCAGGGCTTTTGGACTTGTTGCATTCATTCCTTCATCCGTTCGTTTGCATGTGACCCCCTGTGCTTCCCTCTCTTTGTTGTTCCCATTATGGTTTCTGCGTTCTGTGATCCTGACTCAGTGCCCGCTTGGCCGTGTCCTCCTGCGTGTGAATCCTGAGGACGCCTCTTGTTGTTTTGCGCATCTGAAAAATAAATAATGGAGACGGATTTTTCCGGGCAAATATAGAGTTGCTAGGCAACAGTTGTTGGCTTCGGATGCCGGTGAAGGTTGTGAAGTGAAGGAGCCGCACGGAATAGAGAGGGGAAAAAAAGGGCCAAAAACGGGTTTTTGGGGACAGGTGCCAATTTCCTCGGTCTAGACTGACCAATTATTGGGAGACGGGATCGCGCCCAGGTTTGTTTGGAGCCTCTTTGGGTGTGAAATCAGCTGGAAATTGACGGGGGCCGTCACGGAGTCAGTGGAAATTTGGCACAGCGATCCGCAGCCGCTTTCTTGTGCCTCCGTGGGCCAAGTGACGAGCGGCCTCCGCGGTTTTAAAATAGCTCCTGGACGGAGATAGTCCAAACAGCCAGGCTGTGCGGCTGAAGTCGGGAATCCCCGGTCGTTGGAGTCAGGCCTTAACGCTGAGGGATCCCACTGTGGTGTTTAATGAGCACTACAGTACAGCTCAAGCTGAGTAAACTGGTGCACCAACGAACTGGTAGACCCAGCCCACCAGGATGTCCTGCTTGCCACTCACCTTGACCACCAAAGACCACCTGAGACCTGCAATCAGCAAGAGCTGGTGCTCCATGGCATTTCAGAATGGCTCCATTCGCCTGGTACCATCCATGCTGCACACCTGTTCACCTGAAGTAACTGCCTCTACTCTTCTGGGAAAATGTTACACCAGATGTTGGAACATTGCGGTGAGGATTTGATTGCATTCGGCCACAGCAGCATTACTAAGGTCAAGTCCTGGTGGTGGATGACTGGTTCTGGATCACGAACGACAGCTCATGCCATAGGCGTTGGATATGGAGCTCCATCCCTGCAGCACCTCTTTGGGTCGTCGTCTTAATCCCCGCGACTTCGGGACGGAGCGCATGCTGGGTATATATGAACGTAACTCCCCATCCATCAATCTCCTTCCCTCTGTAATTTAGGTTGCTGGGTGACTCACATGTTGCCAGGCTTCAGTGTGTGGGCAGTAGACGAGGAGGAGGAGGGAGCGTGTGGAGTAGAAACACGAATTAAACGCCCACCAGCCAACATTAGACTGGGTAAAGAAAAGAAAGACCCCCTCCTTCCCAACCGCCGCCACCTCCTTCACCACCACCACCACCTCCACCCCCCGAACAGCACTCAGCCCTGGGTCTGCTTATGAACTGCGCTCTAAATGATGTTGTCCCAATATCCTTAAGCTGGGCTTACAGTATTTATTTAATTCAGGGCAAATTAGAGTTTTGATTAAGCGCTTAATTAGGAGTTAATTAGGCAGAGTCTAAATAAGCGCCTTTCTAATCTGCGCCGTGCTTGAGATCCGTTCAGGCGTGCAAAGCCCGCTCATTATTCCAGTGTGTTTCCTATTGTTCTCTTGCGCTAGCCTCGTATAGAAGGCTAGGGTTTATTCGCTGTTGACGTTTCGTCCTGTCGCTGTCCGTCGTTCCGGGGATTGCTTCCTCTTGGTTTAGGATGCCAGCTGAAGCAGACCCGGCACCGGTGGGGGTTAAAATAGCGAAAGGGAGGAAACTGATTTACGCTCATCATCCAAAGCATAGCTGCACCCAGAAGGACGTATGGGATTGCAATGCTATTGGGACGGAAGCTAAAGGTGAAATACAAGGGGTCCTGGGGGAGGGTCTTGGACCTCCTAAATAAACCCCAAACCCCCCGAATGTCTCAGAATCGGAGTTCTGGGGGTCCCGGAAAATCGTATCTTTACCTTATCATGACTTTATGCCCTCATTGTTTAGCTGCTTGACACACACCCGGCTAGCTTCTGTCTATGGTAGCCTTAGCTAGCTAGACATGCAGCTCTGGTTTGCCTCCATTGCCCAGCTGGTTCTCCATTGCCTAGCAACTGTAACTATGCCCGGGAGACCTCTGAAAAAGGAAATGTGGGATTGCAATGCTATTGGGAAGGAAGATGAAGGTTATTGGGAATGCATGAAATACCAGGGGTTCTGGGGACAGGGTTCTCGGACCTCCCAATTGCACTCTCGGACCCCCTGAATGTCTCGGAATCTGAATTTTGGTGGGTCCCACAATTGGCTAGCTTCTGTTTAGGTAGCTAACTAGAGATGCAGCTCTGGTCGGCCTCAGGGTAGAGCTGGTTCCCCAGTAGGTTCTCCATGGCCTAGCAACTGTAGCCCTGCAAGAGAGACCTCTGAAAAGCTTCACTGCGTCCTCGGAAAACTGAAAACTTGGCCAGTTTTCCAAAGCGTTTGTTGGACAGAGGGAATTATTACTCATCCGTCAAAATATGAGTAACAGCAGTGCTGCTACTTCATCTTCTCATGTAGGACTGATTTAACTTGACGATACAGCAACTCACTACTGCCTCTTCAGGTGCAAAGGGATATTACCACACAGGACAGGCTGGGGCTAGGATCTCTAATATCTCTGAACACCATACATTACATTTACATTTACGGCATTTAGCTGACGCTCATATCCAGAGCAACTTACAAGGTTAATGATTACAGGTGGGCCAGTGTAGTGTTAGGAGTCTTGCCCAAGGACTCTTATTGGTGTAGCTCAGCATAGTCACCCAGACTGGGATTTGAACCCCAGTCTCCCACATGTAGAGATGGTACCCTGAGTAGTGGTGTTACCCACTGAGCTACACCAACCACACATAAACCACATAAACTACATAAAGCTGAACACTGAGCAGTTTTAGAAATCTTGTTTGTTGACAGCTCACACTGCGCGTTTGAATCGCCCACCGTGTACAGACCAACCCTGCGATGTATATACTCACACTGGACGTGTTACGCCTGTGGGTCTGTCTGCCTCCGGCCCCTTCCGGACTCCAGTTCCCAGAATGCACGGGCCAATGACGTCACACCCACATGCTCGGCTCCGCCAATCCTCCTCAGCCTAACTCACCAGTCTATTGATTGCTTTCAGCTGCAGGACGTGTATTTATCTCGCACCCAAGATTTCTAATCTGCTGTCTCTCCAGTTTTCTACCCTGCATTCCTCTTTGACCTCTCTTTCGTGTATCCCCCCGTTTGGCTTCATTCGTTCACTGCGCTCTCCCCTCCAGTTTGGTTGCCTATCTCTCTCTGTCTCTCCGGTTTCCGCCCTCTGCTTCCCTTGCTGCTCATGACCAGGTTTTGTCTCCGTGCCTTGCTGTCCCGTTCGTTGCTGTTGTGTGAAGCTTCTACTCCTTATTAAACCCCTTTTGTACTTTGGCTCTGCCAGCGTCGCGCCCAGTTCTTTGTTTCTGACAGTACGGAAACACTGACTCATGGATGCTCACACGGCACATGAAACGCAGCCCATACAGACAGCCCAGCTCTGTCTCCAGACAACCTCCACTAAAGCTGTCTAATTTAAAACTACACGCTGCGCATCCGAGTGCTGAGCAATGACTCCCTGCTTCCTACATAGTGCACCATGTGGGATAGTGGCTCCTGCAGCCAGCAGTGCATCATATGTCTAATACACAGCCATTTGGGTCCCAGCCATGTGTACACAATCCCATACTGGACGTATGCTTAGGTGTAGAAGCCGGAACTCGCAAAGCACGCTAGGGGGCATGTGGGATCAATCCACTGGCAAACCAACTGTGCTACAGCAGCATCGCTAACTTTACTACCCTGCACTGAAACTGAGAACCAGGCGAACCAAAGAGATCACTGGAGTACAGTCTGCATGTATGGATGCTTATATGCTTCCTGTCTCACACTGCGCGGCAAACTACCCCCGAGGAAACTGAGATTCTGCCCGATCATGAAATTCATTTAGCTCAACCAAATCAGGCTGAAATAGGCTGAGAATGTTTCAGTCTGAACAATATTATGTGCACATGGGCTCACATCCTTGTCAAAAGACAAGCCTTGCATTTAATTGGTTTAACAAGGTCATGTGGCATTGTGACTCGCCTCAGGTCAGCGTCCATCTGACTCATGAATGTCATCCATTGCACCCAGCTAGGAGAGTAAAGCAAACACGTATGTGTTATGTAGATTAGATTATGATTTTGATTCTGTTCTAGCAATGTGCCCGACCATCCCCACCCCCTCCTTATGAGGGTGGGATGTCCTCCTTTTTGGGGTTATGAAACTGGCCACCCTATCGACGGCTGATGAAGCTGAAATTTGCCTGATCATGAAATTCAGTTGGATTCAACCGAATCGGATTTAAAGT
>JAMWET010006095.1:95000-170065 GCA_024036415.1 Prochilodus magdalenae
AGGAGGATAGAGGTGACCAGGATCAATAACTGATGATAAATTTAGACTGATATGATCAATATTTATTGAGCTACACATACAGAAGTCTGTCTCTCAGTATGGCGTCGGGCCGCCGTGTTTGCTAACCCAACACGCCAGACGTCTCGGTATGGAGCTGTAGAGGTTCCTAATGGTGTCCTGTGATAATCCATCCCATGCAGCTTGAACATCCTCACACAGTTCCTGCAGATGGTGCGGTAGGGGTGGAGGTGGAGGGACACTAGGTCTTCTGGACGTGTGACGGCACACCGTTCATCTCGGTGCCGACCACGGTGCCTCCACACACGGACTCGTTGGGCGTCTCCACCAAGACTAAAGCGGGACTCGTCACTGAAGATGACCCGCTGCCGTTCTGAGTCACTCCATGACAGTCTGGTACGACACCACTGCAGTCTTTGGTGACGGTGTGGGGGTGTATGAGTGAGTATTAGGCGGTTGCGGGGTGTATGAGTGTGTATTAGGCGTGCGGGGGTGTATGAGTGTGTATTAGGTGTGCGGGGGTGTACGAGTGTGTATTAGGTATGCAGGGGTGTCTGGGTGTGTATTAGGTGTGCGGGGTTGTGGGGGGGTGTGCGGGGGTGTATGAGTGTGTATTAGGTGTGTGGGGGTGTATGAGTGTGTATGTGGTGTGTGGGGTGGATGTGTGGAATTAGGTGTGCGGGGGTGTCTGCGTGTGTTTTGGGGGGCGGGGGTGTATGAGTGTGTATTAGGTGTGCGGGGGTGTATGAGTGTGTATTAGGTGTGCGGAGGTGTATGAGTGTGTATGAGTGTGTATTAGGTGTGCGGAGATGTATGAGTGTGTATTAGGTGTGCGGGTATATATGAGTGTGTATTAGGTGTGCGGGGGTGTATGAGTGTGTGTTATGTGTGTGGTGGTGTATGAGTGTGTATTAGGTGTGTGGGGGTGTATGAGTGTGTATTAGGTGTGCGGAGGTGTATGAGTGTGTATTAGGTGTGCGGGGGTGTATGAGTGTGTATTAGGTGTGCGGAGGTGTATGAGTGTGTATTAGGTGTGCGGAGGTGTATGAGTGTGTATTAGGTGTGCGGGTATATATGAGTGTGTATTAGGTGTGCGGAGGTGTATGAGTGTGTATTAGGTGTGCGGGTATATATGAGTGTGTATTAGGTGTGCGGGTATATATGAGTGTGTATTAGGTGTGCGGGGGTGTATGAGTGTGTATTAGGTGTGCGGAGGTGTATGAGTGTGTATTAGGTGTGCGGAGGTGTATGAGTGTGTATTAGGTGTGCGGAGGTGTCAGTTGTGTATTAGGTGTGCGGGTATATATGAGTGTGTATTAGGTGTGCGGGGGTGTATGAGTGTGTGTTTTGTGTGCGGGGGCGTATGAGTGTGTGTTAGGTGTGTGGGGGTGGATGAGTGTGTATTAGGTGTGCGGGGGTGTATGAGTGTGTATTAGGTGTGCGGGGGTGTATGAGTGTGTATTAGGTGTGCGGAGGTGTATGAGTGTGTATTAGGTGTGCGGGTATATATGAGTGTGTATTAGGTGTGCGGGGGTGTATGAGTGTGTGTTATGTGTGTGGTGGTATATGAGTGTGTATTAGGTGTGTGGGGGTGTATGAGTGTGTATTAGGTGTGCGGGGGTGTATGAGTGTGTATTAGGTGTGCGGGGGTGTATGAGTGTGTATTAGGTGTGCGGGGGTGTATGAGTGTGTATTAGGTGTGCGGGGGTGTATGAGTGTGTATTAGGTGTGCGGAGGTGTATGAGTGTGTATTAGGTGTGCGGAGGTGTATGAGTGTGTATTAGGTGTGCGGAGGTGTATGAGTGTGTATTAGGTGTGCGGGTATATAAGAGTGTGTATTAGGTGTGCGGGGGTGTATGAGTGTGTGTTTTGTGTGCGGGGGCGTATGAGTGTGTGTTAGGTGTGTGGGGGTGGATGAGTGTGTATTAGGTGTGCCGGGGTGTATGAGTGTGTATTAGGTGTGCGGGGGTGTATGAGTGTGTATTAGGTGTGTGGAGGTGTATGAGTGTGTATTAGGTGTTCCGAGGTGTATGAGTGTGTATTAGGTGTGCGGGGGTGTATGAGTGTGCATTAGGTGTGCGGGGGTGTATGAGTGTGTATTAGGTGTGCGGGGGTGTATGAGTGTGTATGAGGTGTGCGGGGGTGTATGAGTGTGTGTTATGTGTGGGGGGGGTGTATGAGTGTGTGTTATGTGTGTGGGGGTGTATGAGTGTGTATTTGGTGTGCGGGGGTGTATGAGTGTGTATTAGGTGTGCGGGGGTTTATGAGTGTGTATTAGGTGTATGAGTGTGTATTAGGTGTGCGGGGGTGTATGAGTGTGTATTAGGTGTGCGGAGGTGTATGAGTGTGTATTAGGTGTGCGGGGGTGTATGAGTGTGTATTAGGTGTGCGGGGGTGTATGAGTGTGTATTAGGTGTGCGGGGGTGTATGAGTGTGTATTAGGTGTGTGGGGGTGTATGAGTGTGTATTAGGTGTGCGGGGGTGTATCAGTGTGTATTAGGTGTGCGGGGGTGTATGAGTGTGTATTAGGTGTGCGAGGGTGTATGAGTGTGTATTAGGTGTGCGGGGGTGTATGAGTGTGTATTAGGTATGCGGGGGTGTATGAGTGTGTATTAGGTGTGTGGAGGTGTATCAGTGTGTATTAGGTGTGCGAGGGTGTATGAGTGTGTATTAGGTGTGTGGGGGTGTATGAGTGTGTATTAGGTGTGCGGGGGTGTATGAGTGTGTATTAGGTGTGCGGGGGTGTATGA
Source organism: Prochilodus magdalenae (assembly GCA_024036415.1). Classification (NCBI taxonomy): domain Eukaryota; kingdom Metazoa; phylum Chordata; class Actinopteri; order Characiformes; family Prochilodontidae; genus Prochilodus; species Prochilodus magdalenae. The sequence goes on from JAMWET010006095.1 coordinate 97,769, forward strand.
GTGTGTATTAGGTGTGTGAGTGTGTATTAGGTGTGCGGGGGTGTATGAGTGTGTGTTAGGTGTGCGGAGGTGTATGAGTGTGTATTAGGTGTGCGGGGGGTGTATGAGTGTGTATTAAGTGTATGAGTGTGTATTAGGTGTGCGGGGGTGTATGAGTGTGTATTAGGTGTGCGGAGGTGTATGAGTGTGTATTAGGTGTGCGGGGGTGTATGAGTGTCTGTTAGGTGTGTGGGGGTGTATGAGTGTGTATTAGGTGTGCGGGGTGTATGAGTGTGTATTAGGTGTGCGGAGGTGTATGAGTGTGTATCAGGTGTGCGGGGGTGTATGAGTGTGTGTTAGGTGTGTGGGGGTGTATGAGTGTGTATTAGGTGTGTGGGGGTGTATGAGTGTGTATTAGGTGTGCGGGGGTGTATGAGTGTGTATTAGGTGTGCGGGGGTGTATGAGTGTGTATTAGGTGTGTGGGGGTGTATGAGTGTGTGTTAGGTGTGTGAGGGTGTATGAGTGTGTATTAGGTGTGCGGGGGTGTATGAGTGTGTGTTTTGTGTGCGGGGGCGTATGAGTGTGTATTAGGTGTGCGGAGGTGTATGAGTGTGTATTAGGTTTGCGGGGGTGTATGAGTGTGTATTAGGTGTGCGGGGGTGTATGAGTGTGTGTTAGGTGTGCGGGGGTGTATGAGTGTGTATTAGGTGTGCGGGGGTGTATGAGTGTGTGTTAGGTGTGCGGGGGTGTATTAGGTGTGCGGAGGTGTATGAGTGTGTATTAGGTGTGCGGAGGTGTATGAGTGTGTATCAGGTGTGCGGGGGTGGATGAGTGTGTATTAGGTGTGCGGAGGTGTATGAGTGTGTGTTAGGTGTGTGGGGGTGTATGAGTGTGTATCAGGTGTGCGGGGGTGGATGAGTGTGTATTAGGTGTGCGGAGGTGTGTGGTGGTTCCTGTATATTGTGTGTTCAGGCGTGTTCAGTTTGGATTGAGGGAAAGTGCTAATTCGGCTGTTTAAGCACCAGCACCATCCCCCCTCCTCCACCTCTCCTTTCAGGCCAGCTTCCCTGAGAGCGAGTCCAGTCTGCTGTGCTGCATTCGCTGCTCCACTTCTCAATAACATTCCCGGTCACGCGGAGCCTGGCTGGTTCCGGGGATGCGTTCCTCAGTGGAGGTTGAGGCGTTTATGAGTGAAATTGCACGGGCCAGCTGTTTTATCCCCTGTGCTTCAGTCAGATTGAATTTTCTTATTCTGCCGAGTGTTTAAATCATATTCTGCTAACAGGTCACTCGGTCGAGGAGGTCTCCTTCAGGGCATTTCAAATAGAAAACCCGCAAATGGTATCTCAGGCTCCCGCTCTCCTACATCTCAATCGCATTCCTGCTCCTTCGGTCCGTCTGGCACTCCATTAAAGCGGATCGGTCCGTCTTTTCAAAGCTCCGGCATGATTCTACAGTATGAGGCATTAGATTTTACCGTGGTGGTGATAGGAACCAGGGGTCCCATGATAGTGGTACTATCCAGTGAACACCAGATACTATCACATGAGTACCGTATACTATGTGGTGAGCACAAGATGCTATAAAATAAACACTGGAGTTTTGTTCTGAGTATAGATAGATAGATAGAGCGATAGATAGATAGATAGTTAGATAGATAGATGGATAGATAGATAGATAGATAGATCCCCACGTGGGGTGACATAAAAACAGCCTAGTAACACATTAGCAACCACCTGGGATGCCATAGCAGCAGCTTAGCAACACCTTAACAAGAACCCGTGATTCCATGGTAATGATCTAGCAATACCTTAGCAACCACCTGGGATGCCTAAGCAACAGCTTGGCAACACTTTAGCAAACATCTGGGATGCCATAGCAACAGCCTGGCGTAATCTTGGCAACCACCTGGAATAACATAGCAATGGCCAACCAAACCCTTAGCAACCACCTGGAGTAACAAAAGAATGGTCAAGTAACACCCTAGCTACCACCTGTGACGGCATAGCAACAGCTTAGCAACACCTTAACAACCTGTGATTCTAATGGTAATGATCTAGCAAAACCTTAGCAACCACCTGGGATGCCTAAGCAACAGCTTGGCAACACCTTAGCAAACATCTGGGAGGCCATATTAACAGCTTAGCAACACCGTAGCAACAACCTAGGTTTATATAGGCTATCAACACCTTAGCAGCAGCCACCTGGGACACCTTAGCAGCAACCCTTCCAACTTCAAAGTAAAAGTTCACAAAGTATTAATGTCTCATCAATATTTAATACACTTGGCCTCACAGCCTGAACTTGGCATAATTTTGGCAACCGCATGGGATGCCATAGCAACAGCTTAGCAACACCTTAACAGTAACCTGGGATTCTTCGGGAACATTCTAACAGCTCATGAACCGCTTTGGATGCCATTAGCTACCGCTTGGCAACTTTCTAACAACGACCTGGAATTCTATTGAAATGATCTTGAAACACCATAGCAACCACCTGGAATAACATAGCAAGGGCCAACCAAACCCTTAGCAAGCACCTGGAGTAACAAAGAATTGTCTAGTAACACCCTAGCTACCATCTGTGATGGCACAGCAACAGCTTAGCGACACCTTAACAACAACCTGTGATTCTATGGTAATGATCTAGCAAAACCTTAGCAACCACCTGGGAAGCCTAAGCAACAGCTTGGCAACACCTTAGCAAACATTTGGGAGGCCATATTAACAGCTTAGCAACACCGTAGCAACAACCTAGGTTTATATAGGCTATCAACACCTTAGCAGCAGCCACCTGGGACTTCAAAGCAACCCTTAAAAACTTCAAAGCAAAAGTCCACAAACTTATTAATTTCGTCTTAATATTAATGCACTGATTTGGCCTCACAGCCAAACTTGTCACAGACCTATAGAAGATCCAGATCCGCTGGCCAACGTACGTGAGTTGGTTAAGGGAAGACTCGGAACAGGAAGTCCGAACAGCTTTGATCTCTGACTGGAAGGGTTAACTGGAAGGGTTAACTGGAAGGGTTAACTGGAAGGGTTAACTGTAGGACAGCGTGATGTCATTGTATTCATGAGCGATATTAATATCAGCAGCTCTCACTGAAAGCGCCTCCTGAAACCAAAACATCAAACACATTTAAATTCAGGAAGGCCAGCCAGGTGTTACCAACAGCGTCTCCAGCTCCGCCGCCGCTTCATCACCGTGGCAGGTTAGCCCTGCAGCCACGGGCCGAGCAATGCCTTCTCAGCTTCGAGCTCCAGGCCTGACTAATCACAGGCTCTCCATCTGTACCAGCTCACCTGTGCAGGGCATGTTGGCCTAGACTAAACTAATCAATCTCTCGCCTATCCACCACAACACAACCGACCCGGGGCTCTAAACTGCTGTTAGATGAACTACAGTTGTTCTCTGAGTAAACTGCTATTAGTGTGCGGGAAGGGGTTATTAAGTGTTGGGTGTTGGAGACATGGTGTTGAATGTTGGGGTCTTGGTGTGAGTTTGATTTGATGTGGTACTAGGACACTGCTGTGGTGCTTGGAGGAAGCAAGCAGTGCTGAAGTCGCGAAAATGGTTTTGATGTAGCCTGAAGAGAATGAGGTGGGATCAGGAAGACACAGAGGCGGTTCCTCTACAGGATACATAGGCATAAGACACTTGATGTGAATGTACCTAGAACTTTTAGAACCAGATAAACCAGCTCCGGTTCTTTGCTTGTATGTGTTGTGCCACAGTACATAATAGCTAATGTGATAGATAATGGCTACAAAGCCCCTAAAGGAGAGCACCAGGCACTATGTGGTGAGAACCACATACTATCAGGTGAGCACCAGATACAAATGTGTGTTTTTATTATAGAGTCTGGTTCTTGCCTAGATCTGGTGCTCACCACATAGTATTTAATACTCATCACATAGTGTCTAATGCACACCTTACGATATTACTTTCAGGTGGGCAAATGGCAGTATGTAGTGAGCACCACGTACTATCAGGTGAGCACCAGATACAAATGTGTGTTTTTAATTATAGAATCTGGTTCTCACCATATAGTATTTAATATCCATCATATAGTATCTAATGCACACCTTTCAGTATCACTTTCAGGTGGGCACATGGCACTATGTAGTGAGAACCACATACTATCAGGTGAGCACCAGATACAAATGTGTGTTTTTAATTATAGAATCTGGTTCTCGCCTCGATCTGGTGCTCACCATATAGTATTTAATACTCATCACATAGTGTCTAATGCACACCTTATGGTATCACTTTCAGGTGGACACATGGCACTATGTAGTGAGAACCACATACTGTCAGGTGAGCACCAGATACAAATGTGTGTTTTTATTATAGTATCTGGTGCTCCATTATCAGGTGAGTACCAGATACTATCAGGTGAGCATTGTTATTTTTGTAGTATATAGTGTTTCGGTGTTCAGCTGATAGTATCTGGTGCACACCACACAGTATCTGGTGCACACCACACGATATCTGGTGCACACCACACAATATCTGGTGCACACCACACAATATCTGGTGCACACCACACAGTATCTGGTGCACACCACACAGCATGTAGCACTTACAGCATAGTATCTCCTACTTATCGTATAAAATCTAGTGCACACCTGATAGTATTTAGTGCTCACCACATCTTATCAGGTGCTTATAAGCTAGCGTCTGGTGCCAAGACTTGGGAATTTGGCGACCTCTCTGGTGAAAGCTTGTAACTACATGCAACATGTAGAAGAGCATAGGTTGAAGAGCGTGGGTTGTGCTTCACCCCCTGCCCTTGAGTGAAAGGGAATTCAAAGAGAACTCGGGCGATTCTTGGTGAAGGTGGTGTCTTCTGACAATGTGAGTGAATTATCTGCTGTTGTCCTCAAACATTTTCATCAAGTATTTTATTATTATTATTATTATTATTATTATTAAACGTCAAAATATGTTTTAAAGCCACATGGATGAAAACCTGGAGATGCTCGGATCACCTGGCATTCCTTCCCATCCTGTTTTCTTTTACCTGGCCGTGTTTAATCTTTGATGCCACTCTATTCTGCCACCAATATCCGTCTGCACAGCCCTGTCATCGTCTTTCCTGCGCCTTTAGCTGTCTTCCTCATTACTGGGCCTGAAGGCACTTGTGGTAAGTGCTCTGCTGTTGGCCTCCGTGGTATTGCAGCGGGTCTAAACACAGGCAGTAAATTCAGCAGTGGAGGGCTGGCTGGGGGGTGGGCTGGTTGGTGGGGGTGGGCTGGGGCAATGCTGTTTATTACACTACAACCTCAACTTATTGCTCAGGAGGCTGCAAAACGCCGTTTCCCCTCTCCATCACCCCTTTATTGGGCCGTGGCACGTCCTGCTGAAAATCCATTCTTCTGCTGCGGCAGAAACAGATTTATAATCTCGGTCTCTCCCCTCCTCCTCCCCCGTCTCCTCTCGTCCCCGTCACTTGTTTCTGTGGCTTGGTAAATTGGATAAAACGTGGCGCATGTTCGTTGCCGCTGTTGCTTCTTTTATAGCAAATCTAATTCCTGCGGTTTACCGGATTTTCCCCTCAACCCAAATGTAGTCCATCAGCCAGGACATGTTTGGTGCCTTGAGCTAACGAGTGATGGAAGCTCATTCGTGGTGCTAATTGCATGCCTATGTCATCACACATTCAGCGTTTCAAGTTCTCACAACAATGGAGGTATTTACGTTCAGCCCACAACAGCTGAGCCCTGGCTGTTTGCTTTACAGCAGTTTAGCCCTGCCCATTCAGCCTAAAGCAGTTTAGCCCTGCCAATTCAGTCTAAAGCAGTTTAGCCCCGCCCATTCAGCCTAAAGCAGTTTAGCCCCGCCAATTCAGCCTAAAGCAGTTTAGCTCTGCCTATTCAGTCTACAGCAGTTTAGCTCTGCCCATTCAGTCTATGGCAGTTTAGCTCTACCCATTCAGTCTGAGCCAGTTTAGCTCTGCCCATTCAGGCTAAGCCAGTTTAGCTCTGCCCATTCAGTCTAAGCCAGTTAAGCTTTGCCTATTCAGTCTAAGCCAGTTTAGCTCTGCCCATTCAGTCTATGGCAGTTTAGCTCTACCCATTCAGTCTGAGACAGTTTAGCTCTGCCCATTCAGGCTAAGCCAGTTTAGCTCTGCCCATTCAGTCTGAGCCAGTTTAGCTCTGCCTATTCAGTCTAAGCCAGTTAAGCGTTGCCTATTCAATCTATGCCAGTTTAGCTCAGCCTATTCAGTCTAAGCCAGTTTAGCTCTGCCCATTCAGTCTGTTGCAGTTTAGCTCTACCCATTCAGTCTGAGCCAGTTTAGCTCTGCCCATACAGTCTACGGCAGTTTAGCTCTGCCCATTCAGTCTACGGCAGTTTAGCTCTGCCCATTTAGTCTACGGCAGTTTAGCTCTGCCCATTCAGTCTATGGCAGTTTAGCTCTGCCCATTCCGTCTACAGTACCTGCACCTATTACTCTTGGCATTTCAGGACGTTTTCTTGCATACCGGCACTTCTCACAGCTGCTGACTTTGCACCTAATTTAGCTCCCCTTTAAATTCACGTCCCCTTTTGCAAGTCAGGGTGCGTTTTTCAGACTTAGAGAGAAAAAAAACTAGAAGTATAAATCACGATAAACACACATACACTCATTATCGAACGAGGAGCTGCACGAATAGCTGCACCCACAGCCAATCAACTGCCCGGAATGAAACTTGGTGGGTAGGTCTGATGTTGTGAGACATGCCAATGATTCACAATCGGCCACACAAGTGACATAAGCAAGGATGCAGTGATGTCCTCCATGAGTCATCCTGTGTCAACCTGCATGGGATGGATTATCACAGGACACCATTAGGAACCTCTGCAGCTCCATACCGAGACGTCTGGCGTGGTGGGTTAGCAAACACGGCGGCCCGACGCCATACTGAGAGACAGACTTCTGTATGTGTAGCTCAATAAATATTGATCATATCAGTCTAAATTTATCATCAGTTATTGATCCTGGTCACCTTTATCCTCCTTCCCAACACCACCACACTCCCACACCTCCTTCTGGGTGCAGCTGTTGTTGTGTAATAGGACAGACCTTATATTAACACACCAACATGTGAATAAGGAGAGAGCCGCCACTCCTTCATTCCCACTCACAGCGCCGCAGAACCGTATGTCAGTGTCAGGAGCCCCGTAATCAGGCCTGTTAGACATGATTAAAATCGCCATGGTTGAGTTAATGTTTTAGGCATGCACTTTATACTAATTGGTGGCTAATTAGCCATGTTAGCCTAGCCGTAGCTCCGGTGCAAAGGCAGCGAAAGCAGCCAACTTCAAACGTGCCTCGTTTGATTGAGCACACCTGCGTTAAGGGGGAGATCTATTCAATCAGATTTCCTATTTGCTGAACTATCTCTTTAACGGAATGATGGCTCGGTGAGGGCCGGGCTCCCGCTGTGGATACTCGTCTCCTACAGTGCCTGCGGCCTCCGAGTGGAGAAAGGTCACCTGTCACTGCAGCTCATTACGGGGAAGAGAGACGGAGAGACAGGGAACACACGCGAGCGCACGCGAGCACACACACACAGACAGACGCACTCGCTGTGGTTGGGGTTGAGGATGGTGAGAGGAGTGGAAGGTCAAGTTTGCCTCTCAGCGAAAGATGAGTGGTAATTAAACATAAAAGAATACTACATTAAAAGGTGATTATCGGGAGCCCTTCAGATCACGCTTAATGTTGGGAAACAATAATAATAATAACTAGAAAAGTGCATTTCCTGAAGGAAACGCGGGATGGTTGCGCAGCTTGCTCAGTGAGGAACGAGGGATGAGTAAACGAGTGCGGGTCGGTATGACTGTGGATTAGCGTCTGGGGGCCTGCCCTTAGTGAGTATGTGAAGTTTGGTGGCTCTCGGGCGAACGAAAGCATTACTGCTTGGTTTGGGTCGAAAATGACTGGGACTCTATGGGAGGAACAAGGGATGAATAAACGACAGATAGAGGAGTGCGGGTCAGTATGGCTGTGGATTAGTGCCTGGGGACCTGCCCTTAGTGTGTATGTGAAGTTTCGTGCCTCTTTTTTAAGGTGGACTGGATAATTCCATTCTGGAGGGTTTTAAGGTGGACTGGATAATTCCATTCTGGAGGGTTTTAAGGTGGACTGGATAATTCCATTCTGGAGGGTTTTAAGGTGGACTGTATAATTCCATTCTGGAGAGTTTTAAGGTGGACTGGATAATTCCATTCTGGAGGGTTTTAAGGTGGACTGGATAATTCCACTCTGGAGGGTTTTAAGGTGGACTGGATAATTCCATTCTGGAGGGTTTTAAGGTAGACTGGATAATTCCATTCTGGAGGGTTTGTTTATAGTTTGATCTCTTCCCTTTTATTCTACAGTAGAGCTTTAAGATAAACATGAGGAGAGCCTTCTATGAGGCGCCGTCTCTAAACTATTGACTGGTAGTGTATATACTAGTCTCAGTCGTTCCTGGTTTGGTTGTATTGTGTGGCTGGAGGAAGAGTAGCCGAGTGGGTAGAACCGGACCTGACTGGATAGGGAGGAATACTGGGAAACGTTCCAAAAACAGAGAAACCAACAAAGTGCAGAAACCCTTGAACGTCAGTGTCTGAGGGAGGCTCGTTGAGTGGCAGAGCCCCATTTGCGAGCTCAGGAGAAGTTAAACCGGCGTGATGGTTTTTATTCCCAGTCCTGAGGTCCCGGTGTTTACCACGCCTTCCGGCTCTGCGGATCCGCAGGGGCAGGCTGCTGTAGCGGGAGTGGCTGTGCTTCGTCCTGCGTGACAGAGGGACATAAAAGTTAATTGACGCGGCTGACACTTCCTCACCGGCGCTGCGTCTCCCCATCTAATTAACTGCCTTGTTTGTATAACTGTTTACACAAACATCCCGGACCCGCCGGACAGACAGGTCCCCGAGGAGCAGCAGGCCGGTGTCAGCAGATTCTCCACAGCGGTAACCTTGAGAGAAAGGAGTCACACCAGCAAGCTTTACCGCAGTGATGGTTCATATCCCGGCTCGGGGTCCAGGGATGGGTGGAGTTTGCATGTTTGTCCCATGTCTATGTGGGTGTGGCCATGTCCTCTGGTTTCCTCCCACAGTCCAAAGACTGATGGTGACTGTAAACCTGAACCACAGTGCTTACACTAAGCTGCCGGACCACCGGGTTTCGCCTTTGGCTCATCAACATTCCCATCCCTGTATTCCAAGATGACAGTTCTAGCATTCGCAGGGCTGATTGCCACGATGGACATTCAGGAGCATTCGGACATCTGGACCGGCCCACAGAATCCCCAGACTGGAATTCTCCTGAATTCCGTGGGCCTACCTGGAACAACCAGTGAAACGCCAGGGAAGGCATCCACCAAATCTGCCCCAACTGACCAACTCTTTGATGTAGGAGTGTCAGAACCTTGATGTGGCTACATCAGAACCGTGTCCAGTCCATGCCCAATCCAGTCCCAGCTGGTACTGGTGCTGGTTGCGGTGGTACAGGGTATTGGGCATGCTTCAGTCACAGTCCTGTGAGCTTGGTAGCATCAATGTCAGCGTGTTGATAACAACACAGTGACCCTTTGACCCCTCTGTAGTTGCCCAGCTGCAGCACGCTGTACTGCTAATATGACTGACTCGTCCTTAGCCTGGAGTGCTGAGAATGATCCACCACCCACATCGTACCTGCTCTGTGGTGGTCTTGTGGGGGTCCTGACCATTGAAGAACAGGGCAATAAAGTGCTGCTGGAGTGTTAAACACTGTGTCCACTCACTGTCCACTCTGTTAGACACTCCTACCTTGCTTGTCCACCTTGTAGATGGTCAGTCAGAGACGATAGCTCATCTGCTGCTGCACAGTGCAGTGTGGGTCATCCTCTAGTGCTTCATCAGTGGTCTCTGCCCACAGGACGCTGCCCACAGGACGCTGCCCACAGGACGCTGCCCACAGGACGCCATTCCACCTTAAATAGTGTTACCATTACATGCTGGCTTCTGAGACGCCATAATAATTGCTGCATGGTTTAAGGTGGACCGGGGAAATAGAACAATCAGCTGGTGAAGTACAGCTGTGTGTGTGTTACTGTAGTTGCGTGCTGAGTGTGTGCTTTTGTTAATAGAGCTGCGTGTGGAGAGGCTGGAAGGGTGACTCAGTAAACAGGAGCTCATGAAAGATTCAGCTGCTCCAGCTGCAAATAGACACAGCACAGTGTGGGTGGGTGTGTGTGTGTGTTTGGGTGTGTGTGGGTGTGTGTGTGTGTGGGTGTGTGGGTGTGTGCTCATCCTCCTACTCTGCTGCTCTTTCTAAACACACACCTCACATACTACATATACAAACTTCTAGTGGATCAAATTCTCTAACTGTCTGATATATCGGTATGTGGTTATACAGATTTATCAGGATTGGCCGAGACTGAGGTCGTGTAGATATATCCGTATTGGTGTTCTTAGAGATGAGCACTAGCTAACGCTAACAGCTAAAGTAATATGTTAATAGAGCTGCAATGTTCTAGATAGTCCCTAGGGTTTAGCAATGGCTAATGCTAACAGCTGAGGTAATATATTAAAAGAGATTTAATGTTCTAGTTGGTTCTTAGAGTTTAGCAATAGCTAACGCTAACAGCTGAGGTAATACATTAACAGAGATGTAATGTTCTAGATAGCTGTCAGGGTTTAGCACTGGCTAACACTAACAGGTGAGGTAATCATTTAACAAAGATATAATGCTCTAGATAGGTTTTTGCATTGAGCATTGGCTAATACTAATGGCTGAGGTAGTTTAACGAAGCTGTAATGTTCTAGATAGTTCTTTATATTGAGCACTGGCTTACCCTAACAGCTAAAGCTCCCAGGGTTTAGCACTGGCTAACACTAACAGGTGTGGTAATATATTAACGAAGATGTAATGTTCTGGATGGTTCTTTGTGTTAAGCACTGACTAACACTAACAGCTAAAGTAATATGTTAATAGAGATGCAATGTTCTAGATAGTTCCTAGGGTTTAGCAATGGCTAATGCTAACAGCTGAGGTAATATATTAATAGAGATGTAATGTTCTAGTTGGTCCTTAAGAGTTGAGCACTAGCTAATGCTAACAGCTAAAGTAATATATTAATAGAGATGTAATGTTCTAGTTGGTTCTTAGAGTTGAGCACTAGCTAACGCTAACAGCTGAGGTAATATATTAATAGAAATGTAATGTTCTAGTTGGTTCTTAGAGTTGAGCACTAGCTAATGCTAACAGCTGAGGTAATATATTAATAGAGATGTAATGTTCTAGTTGGTTCTTAGAGTTGAGCACTAGCTGACGCTAACAGCTGAGGTAATATATTAATAGAGATGTAATGTTCTAGTTGGTTCTTTGAGTTGAGCACTAGCTAATGCTAACAGCTGAGGTAATATATTAATAGAGATGTAATGTTCTAGTTGGTTCTTAAAGTTGAGCACTAGCTAACGCTAACAGCTGAGGTAATATATTAATAGAGATGTAATGTTCTAGTTGGTTCTTTGAGTTGAGCACTAGCTAATGCTAACAGCTGAGGTAATATATTAATAGAGATGTAATGTTCTAGTTGGTTCTTAAAGTTGAGCACTAGCTAATGCTAACAGCTGAGGTAATATATAAATAGAGATGTCATGTTCTAGATAGTTCCTAGAGTTTAGGACTAGCTAATGCTAACAGCTGAGGTAATATATTAATAGACATGTAATGTTCTAGTTGGTTCCTAGAGTTGAGCACTAGCTAACACTAACAGCTGAGGTAATATATTAATAGAGATGTAATGTTCTAGTTGGTTCTTAAGAGTTGAGCCATAGCTAATGCTAACAGCTAAAGTAATATATTAATAGAGATGTAATGTTCTAGTTGGTTCTTAAGAGTTGAGCACTAGCTAACGCTAACAGCTGAGGTAATATATTAATAGAGATGTAATGTTCTAGTTGGTTCTTAAGAGTTGAGCACTAGCTAATGCTAACAGCTAAAGTAATATATTAATAGAGATGTAATGTTCTAGTTGGTTCTTAGAGTTAAGTACTAGCTAACGCTAACAGCTGAGGTAATATATTAACAGAGATGTAATGTTCTAGTTGGTTCTTAGAGATGAGCACTAGCTAATGCTAACAGCTGAGGTAATATATTAATAGAGATGTAATGTTCTAGTTGGTTCTTAGAGTTGAGCACTAGCTAACGCTAACAGCTGAGGTAATATATTAATAGAGATGTAATGTTCTAGTTGGTTCTTAGAGATAAGCACTAGCTAATGCTAACAGCTGAGGTAATATATTAATAGAGATGTCATGTTCTAGATAGTTCCTAGAGTTGAGCACTAGCTAACGCTAACAGCTGAGATAATATATTAATAGAGATGTAATGTTCTAGTTGGACCTTAAGAGTTGAGCACTAGCTAATGCTAACAGCTAAAGTAATATATTAATAGAGATGTAATGTTCTAGTTGGTTCTTAAGAGTTGAGTACTAGCTAACGCTAACAGCTGAGCTAATATATTAATAGAGATGTAATGTTCTAGTTGGTTCCTAGAGTTGAGCACTAGCTAACGCTAACAGCTGAGCTAATATATTAATAGAGATGTAATGTTCTAGTTGGTTCCTAGAGATGAGCACTAGCTAACGCTAACAGCTGAGGTAATATATTAACAGAGATGCAATGTTCTAGTTGGTCCTTAAGAGTTGAGCACTAGCTAACGCTAACAGCTGAGGTAATATATTAACAGAGCTGTAATGTTCTAGATAGTTCTTAGAGTTGAGCACTAGCTAACGCTAACAGCTGAGGTAATATATTAATAGAGATGTAATGTTCTAGTTAGTTCTTAGAGTTGAGCACTAGCTAACGCTAACAGCTGAGGTAATATATTAACAGAGATGTAATGTTCTAGTTGGTTCTTAGAGTTGAGCACTAGCTAACGCTAACAGCTGAGGTAATATATTAATAGAGATGTAATGTTCTAGTTGGTTCTTAAGAGTTGAGTACTAGCTAACGCTAACAGCTGAGCTAATATATTAATAGAGATGTAATGTTCTAGTTGGTTCCTAGAGTTGAGCACTAGCTAACGCTAACAGCTGAGCTAATATATTAATAGAGATGTAATGTTCTAGTTGGTTCTTAGAGTTGAGCACTAGCTAACGCTAACAGCTGAGGTAATATATTAACAGAGATGCAATGTTCTAGTTGGTCCTTAAGAGTTGAGCACTAGCTAACGCTAACAGCTGAGGTAATATATTAACAGAGCTGTAATGTTCTAGATAGTTCTTAGAGTTGAGCACTAGCTAACGCTAACAGCTGAGGTAATATATTAATAGAGATGTAATGTTCTAGTTAGTTCTTAGAGTTGAGCACTAGCTAACGCTAACAGCTGAGGTAATATATTAACAGAGATGTAATGTTCTAGTTGGTTCTTAGAGTTGAGCACTAGCTAACGCTAACAGCTGAGGTAATATATTAATAGAGATGTAATGTTCTGGTTGGTTCTTAGAGTTGAGCGCTAGCTAATGCTAACAGCTGAGGTAATACATTAACAGAAATGTAATGTTCTAGACAGTTCTCAGGCTTTAGCACAGGCTAATACTAATAGGTGTGGTGCTGTGGTAATATATTAATAGAGATGTAATGTTCTGGATAGTTTGTTGTATTGTGCACTGGCTAACACTAAAAGCTAAAGTAATATATCAGCAGAGATGTAATGTTCTAGTTGGTTCTTAGAGTTTAGCACTAGCTAACCCTAACAGCTGAGGTAACATATTAACAGAGCTGTAATGTTCTAGATAGTTCTTGCCTCAGGTTAACTGTAACGCTGGTAATTTGCTAGTTGAATATCAGATGAACTTGATCTGATCAGAAGGTCAGTTGAGAGTAAAATAAAAGTGTGTGCTGTTTGTATTCTGGTTGTATCTAGAACATACCAGGGCCGAGGATGCGTATGAGAAAGATGCCCACTACACAAATAAACATGCCAAAATGGGGACAAACAAGAACAGTGTGTTCTGTATGGGGAACCGCCTCTCCCGAGCGTTTGCTGTAGATATAAATAAAAGCCTTGATGCGTGCTCTGTACTGATTTGGGCCGATGGCGCTGGAGCGGTCCGATCCCTCTGCCTCTGGCCTCATTTGATGAACCGAGAGCATCCGGCTCGCTGCCTTAGACGCATGGCCTAGATTGACTTCTCCCCAGGCTGACCAGCGGCGCTGGAACACGCGCGCACGCAGATATACATCGCGGATCGTCTGCATTAAGTCAAGGGCGAGTTTTGCACGGAGTCTATTGCCCTTAAACACGGCTATACGTCATCCATTATTCAGAGCTCCTTCACGATCCGTTTACCGCGGAGTGGCTGCGGACCGGGTGACGTACGGCCATCCTCGGGCACGCCGGGTAACCAGACGCTGCGGAATCGCACTCTCAGCAGGTCATTCAGCTCGACCTTTCTCACGGGGGAGCGGCCGGAGAATGAGGGAGGCAGTTAAAGAAGATGGAGCCGTGAGAGAGAAAGGGCAAGTGGAGCACACTGCGGCACAGCTGGAGCACCGGCTTACTGAACTAATTCTACTGACCTTTCCCAGCTCCGCCCACCAAGGCGCTCCGCCGTATTGCACATAGCTGAGTAGTAGAGGAGTTCGTTGGGAGATACCAAACATGATAAACGATGCCAGTAGCTCTATTCTGTAGGAGTGTGTGTGATGAGTGATGAGGTCAGGAGGTCCTCCCCACGTCGCAAAGGGAGCCATAGGGCATTCAGGTTAACTAAAGGGGAGGGGGAGGGGGAGAGACAGATATTGAGGTTCCTGTGGGACAGAAGAAAAAACATTATCACTGTCCAAAGAAACAAGGATCTCCACAATGAGAACTTTACAGGAGAACCTACTTTACTTTCAATGAAAGTCAATGGAACCAGACGGTTTTCCAAGCCATTCCGGGTCATTGCTGTTGGTGTCTTCATCGTGATATCTTCAGACAGTGTAAATGGAAGGTCGTGTGTTAAAATGATGTATGAAAGTAAAAACTGACGAAAGGATACAGATGATACACTCATCAGCCGCACATGTGACGTAAGCAAAGTTGGGCATTATCGCTGTACCAGACTGACCCAACAGCCACGACTGCGGACATTCAACGAGCAGTGATGCCTCCATGAATCATCCTGCTATGTCAAACAAAGGAGACAACGTCACACTTAAATGTCTTACAAAGGCACACCCTCTGATGTCTAATGTCACACACTGACATCAAAGGAGAGAACAGCGCACGATCTGATGTCAAACAAAGGAGACAACCTCATACACTCTGACATCAAAGAAAGGAGACAACCTCACACACTCTGACATCAAAGAAAGGAGACAACGTCACACACTGTGATGTCCAACAAAGGAGACAATGTCACACACGGTGGTCTCCAACAAAGGAGACAATGTCACATGCTCTGACATCAAACACATGAGACAACGTCACACACTGTGATGTCCAACAAAGGAGACAATGTCACACACGGTGGTCTCCAACAAAGGAGACAATGTCACATGCTCTGACATCAAACACATGAGACAACGTCACACACTGTGATGTCAAACAAAGGAGACAACGTCACACGCTCTGACATCAAAGAAAAGGAGAAAGGAGAAAGGAGACAACATCACACTTAAATGTCTTACAAAGGAGACAACGTCACACGCTCTGACATCAAAGAAAGGAGACAACGTCACACACTCTGACCTCAAACAAAGGAGACAACATCACACACTGTGATGTCAAACAAAGGAGACAACGTCACACACTCCGACCTCAAACAAAGGAGACTATGTCACACACTGTGATGTCAAACAAAGGAGACAACATCACACACTGTGATGTCAAACAAAGGAGACAACGTCACACGCTCTGACATCAAAGAAAGGAGACAACGTCACACACTCTGACCTCAAACAAAGGAGACTATGTCACACACTGTGATGTCAAACAAAGGAGACAACGTCACATGCTCTGACATCAAACAAATGAGACGACGTCACACACTGTGATGTCAAACAAAGGAGACAACGTCACACACGGTGGTGTCCAACAAAGGAGACAATGTCACATGCTCTGACCTCAAACAAAGGAGACAACGTCACACACTGTGATGTCAAACAAAGGAGACAACGTCACACGCTCTGACGTCAAAGAAAGAAGACAACGTCACACACTGTGGTGTCCAACAAAGAAGACAACGTCACAACCTCTGACATCAAACAAAGGAGACACTTTGACACTTTGACATTATAAGTCAAAAACGCAGAATCGTCTTCCTGTAAGGAGTTTAGCGAAGCTCTCTGTTCAGTGGTCGAAAACGAAGTTCACGTATGACCAAAGACCAGGCTATGTGTACATGTGGACAAGGCCTGGGCTGGAGCTCACCTCAGTGTGTCGAGCAGTCCTTATGTGGTGAACCCAGGTCCTCTTACCTTTCAGCCAACCACACTTAAACCCAGTTCACGCTGCGGTGTAAATGATGAATAATAATAATAACATCATTAAGATATGTCTACCCACAGGACACTTTTCCTACTGCTGCCAGCTCAAACCGCCTTTACATGAGGGTGATAACTGGTGAGATGGTGATGCGTAGCAGTAACAGAAACTATGAGTGTTCAGTTCAAATCATATACGCCAACGGCGCCGATCAAAGAAGATAAACACCAAACTGAGAAACTTAATAACATGCTGAACAAAAGAGATACGTGGTACAGTACAGTCCACGGGTTACAGGCAGAATATCCCGAACAGGACTCTGAACGTATACAGAACATCTGAGCTGTCTATGTACAGTATACCTCTATATACATATACTGAACATCCTAGCTGTGTATGTACTGTGTACCTATACACACATATACTGAACATCCTAGCTGTGTATGTACTGTATACCTATACACACATATACTGAACATCTGAGCTGCGTATGTACTGTATACCTATATACACATATACTGAACATCTGAGCTGTCTATGTACTGTGTACCTATACACACATATACTGAACATTCTAGCTGTGTATGTACTGTATACCTATACACACATATACTGAACATCTGAGCTGTCTATGTACTGTATACCTATATACACATATACTGAACATCTCAGCTGCGTATGTACTGTATACCTATATACACATATACTGAACATCTGAGCTGTGTATGTACTTTATACCTATACACACATATACTGAACATTCGAGCTGTATATGTACTGTTTACCTATATACACGTATACTGAACATCTGAGATGTGTATGTACTGTATACCTATATACACATGTACTGACCATCCGAGCTGTGTATGTACTGTATACCTATATACACATATACTGAACATCTGCACTGAACATCTGAGCTGTCTATGTACTGTATACCTATATACACGTATACTGAACATCTGCACTGAACATCTGAGCTGTCTATGTACTGTATACCTATATACAAGTATACTGAACATCCGAGCTGTGTATGTACTGTATATCTATATACACGTATACTGAACATCTGCACTGAACATCTGAGCTGTCTATGTACTGTATACCTATATACACGTATACTGAACATCTGAGCTGTCTATGTACAGTGTACCTATATACACATATACTGAACATCTGACTGAACATCTAAGATGTCTATTAACAGTATACCTATATACACGTATACTGAACATCTGACTGAACATCTGAGCTGTCTATGTACAGTATACCTATATACACGTATACTGAACATCTGACTGAACATCTGAGCTGTCTATGTACAGTATACCTATATACACGTATACTGAACATCTGACTGAACATCTGAGCTGTCTATGTACATTATACCTATATACACGTATACTGAAAATCTGACTGAACATCTTAGCTGTATGTGTACTGTATCCCTAAATACACGTATACTGAACATCTGAGCTGTATATTTATCTGTAGTGTAAACTGTTTTAGCTGTTCACCTGAACATCCTATCTGCACTGAACACTATTATATATTAATTTTCTGTTTTTTTCTTCAACCACATACTTGTTACACACCTGTCCAATTAATGACATTAGGGAAACATGACATCACCTGGAGGTAATATGTACCAAGAGAATAGCATAGGCCCTGAACCTGAACCTTGTGGGACACCACAAGAAACACATTTTTGGGTTTTCCCACCGTCTATTTCATAAATAGTCCTTAAACCATTCTAAAACTGTGCCCGAGAGGCCAATTAGAGGCCGGCCCAGTATTCAAGATGTCACATGAGGATCTCAGGATCAGTGTTATCCACCAGGTTTCACTTCTATCCAATAAGACCTCACTACTAAAGAGGGTTGTCCACATACTTTTGGCCACGCAACATATTCCGACCAAATTCCATGTGTGCACCAAAGTTTGAATAAGAAATGTGGAATGTTGTCAGTGTTCTGTAACTACCAGAGAGCACATTTTGTTGGTGGGCCATGGGCCGACTGAACTGATCCATAATGAGCGCTCCGTTCCAGGCCACCCCGGAATATGCAGTAGTGATAAAACTGCACTCAGTGCGCAAACAAATAGGGACAGCCATTCTTTTCTGTCTCTTCATTGCCTGCAGTTTGCTGGAAGCTGAACAAAATGGACTTGTCTTATATTCCATGGAGGATGGAGTGGCTGGGAGGAGTGGGGGGAGGAGGGCGGGTTTGCTTTCAGATGGGTTTTATTTTAGGCTTTTTGGTAAGAGAGAAGCACAAAGTGGCCTTCTGGCGTGGAGTTTCACAGTCGTCAGCAGAAACACAGTACAGCGCTCATTCTACATAAGCCTGTAGTACTTCACCTCACAGCAGCCGGAACAAATCTTTCCCATCTCAGTAACTCGTCTTCTTTTCTGGTTATCGAAGTAAAGGAGGAGTTCAGCAAAAAAATCAAATTTGCACAATTTTACGCCCCTAAATGTAGCCAATCCGCCAGGACACGTCTGGTGCCTGAAGATCGCTTCTTGTAGTGTTGCATTGGAGCTGCGAGGCTAATGCAGCCTAGCTAACAAGTAATGCTAGCTTTCCTACCAGTTAGCCTCATGTTGCTAAGTCATCAGATACCTGCCTCGTGGTGCCTCATGTTGCTAAGTCATCAGATACCTGTCTCATGGTGCCTCATGGTGCTAAGTCATCAGATACCTGCCTCGTGGTGCCTCATGTTGCTAAGTCATCAGATACCTGCCTTGTGGTGCCTCATGGTGCTAAGTCATCAGATACCTGCCTTGTGGTGCCTCACGTTGCTAAGTCATCAGATACCTGCCTCGTGGTGCCTCATGTTGCTAAGTCATCAGATACCTGTCTCATGGTGCCTCATGGTGCTAAGTCATTAGATACCTGTCTCATGGTGCCTCATGGTGCTAAGTCATCAGATACCTGCCTCGTGGTGCCTCATGTTGTTAAGTCATCAGATACCTGTCTCATGGTGCCTCATGGTGCTAAGTCATTAGATACCTGTCTCATGGTGCCTCATGGTGCTAAGTCATCAGATACCTGCCTCGTGGTGCCTCATGTTGTTAAGTCATCAGATACCTGTCTCATGGTGCCTCATGGCGCTAAGTCATCAGATACCTGTCTCGTGGTGCCTCATGGCGCTAAGTCATCAGATACCTGTCTCATGGTGCCTCATGGTGCTAAGTCATTAGATACCTGTCTCATGGTGCCTCATGGTGCTAAGTCATCAGATACCTGTCTCGTGGTGCCTCATGTTGCTAAGTCATCAGATACCTGCCTCATGGTGCTAAGTCATCAGATACCTGCCTCGTGGTGCCTCATGTTGCTAAGTCATCAGATACCTGCCTTGTGGTGCCTCATGGTGCTAAGTCATCAGATACCTGTCTCATGGTGCCTCATGGTGCTAAGTCATCAGATACCTGCCTCATGGTGCTAAGTCATCAGATACCTGCCTCGTGGTGCTTCATGGTGCTAAGTCATCAGATACCTGCCTTGTGGTGCCTCATGTTGCTAAGTTATCAGATACCTGCTCATTGTGCTAAGTCATCAGATACCTGCCTTGTGGTGCCTCATTGTGCTAAGTCATCAGATACCTGTCTTGTGGTGCCTCATGGTGCTAAGTCATCAGATCTCTGCCTCGTGGTGCTAAGTCATCACATACATGCCTTGTGGTGCCTCATGGTGCTAAGTCATCAGATACCTGCCTCGTGGTGCCTCATGGTGCTAAGTCATCAGATACCTGCTTGGTGCAGCCGTCTGCCAATGGTGCTGCACTAACAGGAGGACTCATGGAGGACACCACTGCTCGCTGGATGTCTGTAACTTCCACAAACTTCCATTTACATTTATGGTGTTTAGCTGACGCTCTTATCCAGAGCGACTTACAAGGTTAATCATATTACAGGTGGGCCAATGTGGTGTTAGGAGTCTTGCCCAAGGCAAGTGTATTGGTGTAGCACAGCATAGTCACCCTCATGTCTCCCATATGTGGTGGTGGTGGTTCCCTGGAGGGTAGTGGTGTTATCCGCTGAGCTGCACCAACTTCACAAACTTTCTCGAAGTGAAAGAAAAAAGTTTCTTTCCTGTGTACTGATTTCTTCTGGGTGTAAATCTTCCTCTGATGATGAGTGTAAATTGGCCATAATTAATGGTCCGGTGCCCTTACACGGTTTAGCTGCCGAAGGTTTACCATTTTTGACAGCTCTGAGTTATGATATTGTGTGTTATGGATATCCGGGGTGCCGTGGTGTGTGCTAGGTGTTCCTTCACTTTCACTTCCACACTGCGTGAGGAGATCCTGGTGCGGGGAAGTTTCTCCTCAGTGTTGTGAAATGATATCGTGGGTGAATTTGTCTCCCGCTTTTACTGTCACCTTCCATTCGGCTCATATCAATTATTTACCCCGGTGCTTCTCACACACCCTGCCGGGGAATATGTGTGAGCTCCAGTTTCGGTGTGCAGTGAGATATGCTGTGTTATCCCGTCATTCTTTCCACAGCTTCTCTTAACAGGCAGTTCAACCCAGAAATCTACATAATGTGAACAGAGTCAGTCAGAGTGGCTTGGCTTAAACTTACTTACTTACTTAATCCGAACTGCTCAGAGTGGGGGTGAAGGTAACCAGACGTCCCCCTCTAAATGTTCCCTCACAGAAAGCTACTACAGGAGGTGGTTATGAATACACTGCCTGCTAGTTTGGAGATTTCATTCTTAGAGGAGGGATACATGCAGGGCGCTATGAGGCAAAATAGTCCCTGAAGAGTTTTCACTATTTTACTCTTATCTAAATTTCCTATAAACTGTTGGTCGTCGCCACCAAGACAAAAGGTTTGATAGTTAATCACCGGTGGGTTCACTGGTAGGTTCACTGGTGGGTTTGATAGTTAATCGTCACTGGTAGGTTCACCGGTGGGTTTGATAGTTAATCATCACTGGTAGGTTCACTGGTAGGTTCACTGGTAGGTTCACTGGTGGGTTTGAAAGTTAATCCTCACTGGTAGGTTCACTGGTGGGTTTGATAGTTAATCCTCACTGGTAGGTTCACTGGTAGGTTCACTAGTGGGTTTCATATTTAATCATCACTGGTAGGTTCACTAGTGGGTTTGATAGTTAATCGTCACCGGTGGGTTCACTGGTGGGTTTGATAGTTAACCGTCTCTGGTAGGTTCACTGGTGGGTTTGATAGTTAATCGTCACCAGTAGATTTACTGGTGGGTTTGATAGTTAATCGTCTCTGGTAGATTCACTTGTAGGTTCACTGGTAGGTTCACTAGTGGGTTTCATATTTAATCATGACTGGTAGGTTCACTGGTGGGTTTGGTAATTAATCATCACTGGTGGGTTTGATAGTTAATCGTCTCTGGTAGGTTCACTGGTAGGTTCACCAGTGGGTTTGATAGTTAATCGTCACCAGTAGGTTTACTGGTGGGTTTGATAGTTAATCGTCTCTGGTAGGTTTACTGGTGGGTTTGATAGTTAATCATCACTGGTAGGTTCACTGGTAGGTTCACTGGTAGGTTCACTGGTAGGTTCACTGGTAGGTTCACTGGTGGGTTTGATAGTTAATCATCACTGGTAGGTTCACTGGTAGGTTCACTAGTGGGTTTGATAGTTAATCGTCACCAGTAGGTTTACTGGTGGGTTTGATAGTTAATCGTCTCTGGTAGGTTTACTGGTGGGTTTGATAGTTAATCGTCACCAGTAGGTTTACTGGTGGGTTTGATAGTTAATCGTCTCTGGTAGGTTTACTGGTGGGTTTTATATTTAATCATCTCTGGTAGGTTCACTGGTGGGTTTCATAGTTAATCGTCAGTGGTAGGTTCACTGGTGGGTTCACTGGTGAGGTCCATTGGCCACCAGCCCTGGTCCTGGAGACCTGCCTACCTACCTGCAGAGTCTAGTACCAACCAAAACTGTCACAACTGTTCCAGTTCACTTGTTCCTGACTGTCTGGATTGGATGTACTAGGGGGTATATCAGAGGTGGGGCAGCTTGTTGGATACAGGTCAGGACTAATCTCTGCAGGGAAATGGATCTCCAGGAGGCAGGTTGGTGACCACCGCTGTCGCCTGTTCTGTTGACCTGCCTGTTTTCATCTTCATTAGAACGAATGGAATAAAAACATCAAACGTGACACAATAACTGAATGTGTTTCTCATTAGCTGGAAAGAAATACAAGCAGAACATGCTGACGGCTGTTTCACCGCTCTCCATCTGTCATATCGGTCAGGGATGTGTAGTGAATGAATTGAGCAGTAATCTGGGGCTTCATGGAATGAAGAGTAATTGAGAGAGAAGAAGAAGAAAAAGAGGAAGAGAGGAAATGAGAAAGAAAGGGAGGAACAGTGAAACTGATGTAGATCAATTTGATTTGGTGAGTAACACCGTTGTCGTATATCCAATTTGCATTGATCTAGTTGTTACATTAGGCTTTCCATTGATCCAGTGTTGATTCAGCAGAACATGTTTATATGATATCAGTATTGATGTTTATGTGATGTTGACAATATATATATATGACACCACATACACACAATATACACCATAAATATAGACAATTACAATATACAGTCTTCAGAATATACACCAAGCAATAAACAAACTACACATAATATACAGTTTACACATTATTTACAAACAGTATAAGGCAGTAGTGCTGAGGTAGAGGCATGGGTGTTGAGGTAGAGAGTAGTGTTGAGTTAGAGGGGGTAGTGTTGAGGTTGAGATGGTAGTTTTGAGGTAGAGACAGTAGTGTTGAGGTTGAGACGGTAGTGTTGAGGTAGATATATTAGTGTTGGGGTAGATGCAGTAGTGTTAAGGTAAAAACAGTAGTGTTGAGGTAGAGATGGTAGTGTTGAGGTAATGCAGCAGTGTTGAGGTAGAGGCGGTAGTGTTGAGGTTGAGACAGTAGTGTTGAGGTTGAGGCAGTAGTGTTGATGTAGGGACAGTAGTGTTGAGTTGGATGCAGTAGTGTTGAGGTAGAGGCTTCAGTGTTAGGGTAAAAACAGTACTGTTGAGGTGGAGGCAGTAGTGTTGAGGTAGAGAGTAGTGTTGCCCTAGATGCAGTAGTGTTGAGGTAGAGAGATTAGTGTTGAGGTAGAGGCTTCAGTGTTGAGGTAAAAAACAGTGGTGTTGAGGTAGAAGTGGTAGTGTTAAGGTTGATACAGTAGTGGTGAGGTAGAGAGAGTAGTGTTGAGCTAGATGCAGTAGTGTTGAGGTAGAGACAGTAGTGTTGAGGTTGAGGCAGTAGTGTTGATGTAGGGACAGTAGTGTTGAGGTAGAGGTTTCAGTGTTGAGGTAGAGGCGGTAGTATTAAGGTAGTTCGATACTGTTGAGGTTGAGACAGTAGTGTTACGGTAGAGGCGGTATTGTGGAGGTAAAGACAGTAATGTTGATGTACTGCAGTAGTGTTGAGGTAGAGACAGTAGTGTTGAGGTAGAGACAGTAGTGTTGAGGAAGAGACAGTAGTGTTGAGGTAGAGACAGTAGTGTTGAGGTAGAGACAAATGTGTTGAGGTAGAGACGGTAGTGCTGAGGTAGTGCAGTAGTGTTGAGGTAGAGGTAATAGTGTTGAGGTAAAGATAGTAGGGTTGAGGAAGAGACAGTAGCCTTGAGGTAGAGACAGATGTGTTAAGGTAGAGACGGTAGTGCTGAGGTAGTGCTGTAGTGTTGAAGTAGAGACAGTAGTGTTGAGGTAGAGGCTTCATTGTTGAGGTAGAGACAGTAGTGTTTAGGTAGTGGCGGTAGTGTTGAGGTAGAGACAGTAGCGTTGAGGTAGTGCAGCAGTGTTGAGGTAGAGGTAATAGTGTTGAGGTAGAGGCTGTAGTGTTGAGGTAGAGGTAGTAGTGTTTAGGTAGAGGCAGTAGCGTTGAGGTAGTGCAGCAGTGTTAGTGTACATGTATGGTGAAGAGGCTGTGGTGTATAATCCACCATGTGAGTGAGAGCGCTGAACACTGTGGAGGAACAGGAGGAGCTATGGTCCAGCAGGTGACGTGACCGGCCAGCTGTTCATGAAGGTGATGGCCTGAGGGGAGGAGCTGTCCCTGGGTCTGGTTGTCTTGGTGTATAGGGTCCTGTAGCTCCTGCTGGATGGGAGGAGTTGGAATATGTTGTGTCCAGGGTGAGACCGATCTGTGATGATGTTCCCTGCCTGTTTCCTGGTTCCTGAACAGTACAAGTCCTGGAGAGAGGTGGAGAAGAAGAGAGAGGTGGAGAAGGAAAGACAGTAAGTGTGAGAGTGAGAGAGAGAGAAAGAGAAGTGAAGCGTGGAGGAGAGACGAGGTGTTCAGAGGAGGGGGGAGATTTCTCCTCTGTTGGTTGTTCCTCTACAGCAGGTGTGAAAAGTTCCTTGAGCTCAAGTGCTCTTCATAACAGCCACACACACGGAACCGCACCAGCCTCCCCCACCCCGTTATCATCAGCCCGTTAACATCACGATTCAGTCGGAGTGTTTAAGAGCGCCGCCTTTAATCCTGACACCATATGGTTTAGCGTTAAGTGGACACGGCTCTGCTAATGGCCTCCTGTGTGGAAATCTATTTCTAAAGCGATTAATCTGCTGCTGGTTTCTGTTCACTCTATTAATTAAAGCCATGAGTTCCAACACGGCACGCCATTCCTCCCACATGAGCCTCCGGAACGCCGCCTTACCAACCGGAGAGGAGCCGCACTTCATTCACACGCTAAACATATTCACACAGATGGATCAGGAACAGGCATAATATACCACCACTGGACCACCACAGGACCACCACAGAGCAGGTATGGTGTGGGTGGTGGATCATTCTCAGCACTGCAGTGACACTGACGTTGTGGTGGTGTTAGTGTGTGTGGTGCTGGTGTGAGTGGATCAGACACAGCAGTGCTGCTGGAGTGTTGAGACACTGTGTCCACTCACTGTCCACTCTATTAGACACTCCTACCTTGCTGCTCCACCTTGTAGATGGACAGTCAGAGACGATAGCTCATCTGCTGCTGCACAGTGCAGTGTTGGGCATCCTCTAGTCTGATCCACTTACATTGTGGGCATTGTCATGTGGGCAGCGTCCTGTGGGCAGCGTCCTGTGGGTAGTGTCCTGTGGGTAGTGTCCTGTAGGCAGTGTCCTGTGGACAGCGTCCTGTGGGTAGTGTCCTGTAGGCAGTGTCCTGTAGGCAGTGTCCTGTGGGCAGTGTCCTGTAGGCAGTGTCCTGTAGGCAGTGTCCTGTGGACAGCGTCCTGTGGGTAGTGTCCTGTGGGCATCGTCATGTGGGTAGTGTCCTGTAGGCAGTGTCCTGTGGACAGCGTCCTGTGGGCAGCGTCCTGTGGGTAGTGTCTTGTGGGCATCGTCATGTGGGTAGTGTCCTGTAGGCAGTGTCCTGTGGACAGCGTCCTGTGGGTAGTGTCCTGTAGGCAGTGTCCTGTGGGTAGCATCCTGTAGGCAGTGTCCTGTAGGCAGTGTCCTGTGGGCAGTGTCCTGTGGGCATCGTCATGTGGGCATCATCATGTGACCACTGATAAAGGACTAGAGGACGACCAACACTGCACTGTGCAGCAGCAGATGAGCTATCGTCTCTGACTGTCCATCTACAAGGTGGACCAGCAAGGTAGGAGTGTCTAATAGAGTGGACAGTGAGTGGACCCAGGTGATCCAGGTGTGTCAGAATGCAATAGCAATAGCCTCAGGCATCTCCCCCTTACAACTCACAACAGGGTGAGCAAGAATGTGGGCCGTCTCGGGGGACCTGTCGACCAATTTGAAGAACCCTGGACTGGTCTTCTATGCCACTTATCCTTTTGGGTCGCAGGAGGCACTGGAGCCAATCCCAGCACTCTTTCGGCAGAGGGCAGGAAACACACCGTGGACAGGCCTCCAGTCCATCGCAGGGCCCGCCTGAGACTATAGTGTGAGGGAAGTGGCTGAATCTGCAGGTGTATGGAAGTGTGCGGTCATACGGTTTACCAGCAATGCCCAAACGTCTAAAATCCCAGTCGGCAGGGGATGAGGCCTACATCCAGAAATGTCCAAACTGTGTGCGGTGCAGACCGCAGCTAGACCCCACAAAGCCCTTAACACTTAACCCTTAACACTTTAGTGGCCTGCCGGAGAGGCATATATACCTGAAAGGCCGCTATAGAGGCCCACCTATCTGCTGGAGGGTGCGTGGGGGAGGATCCATAGAGCGAACACGAGGATCGAGGTGGTCCCACAGATGTTCATTTGGGATCAAGTCTGAGAAGTTAGGGTGCCAGGGCAGCAGTCAGAGGCCTTGAGCATGCTCCTCCAGCCAGCGTCAGACATTTCCAGTCGTGTGGCATGTTGCGTCGTCTTGCTGGAGGATCCCATCCACCCCAGGGACGACGGTCGGCACGTATCGCCCTTTAACCCATGGCAGCAATAAGGGGTATGTGTGCAGCCTATCGCACACCTTGTATACCCACCACGACACAGGACGTCCTTCGTGAGCTACACGGTTATGCTGTCAGTAGGAAGTGGTCATAATAATGTGACTCGACTGTGTATATAGCACTGTACGTGGGGACACCTGGTTCCTATCATCACCTCTGGACAGGAATCTACAATCAACCTTTTCGTAGCAGGTCGCTCTGGATGACTGTGCACGTCTCCGTGACTGCATTACGCCGATGTTGAACGTTGGGCTTCTCTTATCTGTGACTACGCCAGGGCTCTCTCTCAGACGCCACTGATTATTATTCTTGTCTACATTCATAAACAATCAGAAGGACACGCTGTATCGTACCGGTTAGATCTCCCTGTAATTTCACCGCCGCTGCTCTTTGAGCAATCACTTTTCTCAATCTGCAGGTCCTCCAGTCTTTCTGTTCTCGTCCGTCTCCGCTGTAATGAAATGTGATGGGCCGTTAAAGTGCAATGAGGGTGCATCAAAGGACTCAATCCTCCTTCTCTCTCTCTCTCTCTCTCTCTCTCTCTCTCTCTCTCTCTCTCTCTCTCTCTGTCTCTCACTCTGTCTCTCACTATCTTCCACTCTCTCTCGCTCTCTCTCTCTCTCTCTCTCTCTCTCTCTCCCTCTTTCTCTCTTACTCTCTCTCTCTCTCTCACTCTCTCTCTCTCTCTCTCTCTCTCTCTCTTTCTCTTACTCTCTCTCTCTCTCTCTCTTTCTCTCTCTCTCTCTCCCTCTCTCTCACTATCTCCCTCTCTCTGTCTCTCTCTCTCTCTCTCTCTCTCTTTCTCTTACTCTCTCTCTCTCTCTCTCTTTCTCTCTCTCTCTCTCCCTCTCTCTCACTATCTCCCTCTCTCTTTCTCTCTCTCTCTCTCCCTCTCTCTCACTATCTCCCTCTCTCTCTCTGTCTCTCTTTCTCTCTCTCTCTCTCTCTCACACTGTCTCTCTCTCTCCCTCTCTCTCTCTCTGTCTGTCTGTCTCTCTCTCTCCTCTCTCTCTCTCTCTCTCTCTCTCTCTCTGTCTCTCACACTCTGTCTGTCTGTCTGTCTCTCTCTCTCTCTCTCTTTCTCTCTCACTATCTCCCTCTTTCTCTCTCTCTCTGTCTGTCTGTCTGTCTGTCTGTCTCACTATCTCTCTCTCTCTCTCTCTCTCTCTCTCTCTCTCTCTCTCTCTCACACTGTCTCCCTCTCTCTCTCTCTCTCTATCTCTCTCACACTGTCTCCCTCTCTCTGTCTGTCTGTCTGTCTCTCTCTCTCTCTTTTTCTCTCTCTCTGTCTCTCTCTCTCCCTCTCTCTCTCTCTGTCTCTCTCTCTCTCTCTCTCTCTCTCTTTCTCAGAGAAGTGATGATACAGGTTTTTTTCTCGAGCTGCTCCAGTGAGCTCTTCGCGCCACCTTGGCAGAGTGGCATGAGAGTGCGTCTGTGCGAGTGCTGAGACAGCAGCGAGTCTGAGTGAAGTAGAGATGCTCCGCATGTGGACAGACAGCTTGTCCTACAGAGACAGTGTCTGCACGGGCGCGCAGAGAGTGCTGTCACATTCAGCATGAAATTGCGGCATGTTGATCGGACTGTCAGAAAGTGCTGAAGGAGGGCTTTACTGAGAGAGCGAGAGCGAAAGCAAGAGGGACACATGAGGCTGGATTGTGCTGTGTAGACAAATTCTATGAACCAGAATCAGAAAGTTTAACTCGGTACGTACAAAGATGTTTGTGGAATCAATTGTTCTAGAACTAGCAAAACCTTAGGAACCACCTGGGATACCATGGCAAAGAACTAACAACACCTTAGGAACCACCTGGAATACTATGCAATTACAAAGCAAGTCATTAGGAGCCGCCAGGGATGCCATAGCAAAGGCCTAACAGCACCTTAGAAACCACCTGGAATGCCATAGCAAAAAACTAACAACGCCTTAGGAACCAACTGGAACACCATAGCACAGAACTAGCTCCACATTAGGAACCACCCGGGACACCATATCAATCACATAGCAAGACCTTAGGAACCACCTGGAATACTGTTGCAATTACAAAGCAAGCCATTAGGAGCCGTCGGGGATACCATAGCAAAGAACTAACAACACCTTAGGAACCAATTGAAATACCATAGCATTGATCTGGCAGGACATTAGGAACCACCTGGGACACCATATCAATCACATAGCATGACCTTAGGAACCACCTGGAATACGGTTGTGGTTGCAATTACAAAGAAAGACCTTAAGAGCCACCGTGGATACCATAGCAAAGAACTAACAACACTTTAGAAACCACCTGGAATGCCATAGCAAAAAACTAACAACACCTTAGGAACCAACTGGAACACCATAGCACAGAACTAGCAACATGTTAGTACCCATATGAAATACCATAACAAAGGTCTGGCAACACATTAGGAACCACCTGGAATACTGTACAATTACAAAGCAAGTCATGAGGAGCCGCTGGGGACACCATAGTAAAGAACTAACAGCACCTTAGGAACCACTGAAATACCATAGCAAAGTTCTGGAACCACCTGGGACACCATACCATTCAAATAGCAGGACCTTGGGAACCACCTGGAATACTGTTGCAATTGCATAGCAAGACCTAAGATGCCATAGCAAAGACCTAGCAGCGCCTTAGGAACTATCTGGGACACCATAGCAATCGCATAGCAACGCCTTAGAAACCATTTTAGATAACATGCAACCCACTAGGAAACCAAGCAACCCAAGCAAGCACATAGCAACAACCATTTACCACCATGTTGCAACTACCTGCGATACTATATCAACCACCTAGCATACCCTAGCAACCACCCGGGGCACCTAGTGACCACGTAGCAGCACCCTAGCAAGCAAAGGGGCAGTCATGGGCTGGAGGTTAGTGAACCAGCCTTATGATGGGAAGGTTGACGATTCCCTGAACTGACAGAGCATGACTGAATTAAGGACCAAACCTTCAACTACCCCCTGGGCACCACGGATAGGGCTGCCCACCACTCCGGGCAAGTGTTCTCACTGCCCTCTAGTGTGCTCACTAGTGCGTGTGTGAATGTTTTACCGTATAGATGTCACATAGCTCCTCCCAGCAACACCTTAACAGCCACCTGGAATACACCCCTGCCACCTTTCTTGATTTAGTTTAGCCAAGGGAATCGGGGGTACCGTTAGGTCGGGTCTGGGACAGGGATTGGCTTGCCTCGCACCGGACTGCTGGCACCACACCTGTCCTTCTGTGGGTCCTCATTCATGGGTTTACGATATGCTCATTCCGATTACGGGGCCACTACCCCACCATGTCGGTAATGCGTCATTTGTGTGGCTGCTGCCTTTCTTGGATGTGGTAGATGTTTCTCAGGCCACCTCCCCTGAACCAACCCTGATTCTGCATTAGCGTGGTAACCATGGTAGCCCCCTATGGTACCTAAACTTAACAGGACAGGCGTTTGAATGAGACGTTGATGGTTTCACTGTCCCTCTGTTTCTGTGTCCTCAGGACATCAAGAAGCCGGACCGCACATCTCGGGACTGGAACTGAGGACCTGGAGTGAGCTGAAGCACAAAGGCCAGAAAGACCACCCTGAAACATCCAATCACCATGCCTGAACATCACTGGTGGTCTGACATGCATACTTAAATACATCCACTGGTACGAAGAGTGACAGCTTTACAACGGCGCCCCCTGGGTCCTGACTTGCTTGGCTGCTCTGAAATGGCTGTGCCTCTGTCGTGGTGACCGTGGTGGAGTGCGCAAGGTCAGAATCACCATGCGTCCGTGGGCGGGGTCCTGGCGCTGGATAGCCCTGGTGCTGCTGGCCTGGGGGACGCTGCTCTTCTACATTGGGGGTCACCTGGTGCGGGACAGCGAATACACACCTCGGTCCAGCAGAGAGCTGGCCAAAATCCTCACCAAACTGGAGCGCCTCAAGCAGCAGAATGAGGACCTGCGGCGCATGGCACAGGCACTCAGGTATGGTTTTGGGTGGGGAGGTGGGGAGCAATGTCTCAGTATGGACAGTTCTACCAAATTCTTTCACAGAGCAGGTATGATGTGGGTGGTGGATCAGACATAGCAGTGCTGCTGGACGCCTCAGTGTCACTGCTGGACTGAGAATCGTCCACCAACCAAAACTATCCAGCCAACAGCGTCCTGTGGGCAGTGTCCTGTAGGCAGTGTCCTGAGGGTAGTGTCCTGTAGGCAGTGTCCTGTAGGAAGTGTCCTGTAGGCAGCGTCCTGTAGGCAGCGTCCTGGGGGCAGCTTCCTGTGGGCAGTGTCCTGTAGGCAGTGTCCTGGAGGCAGCTTCCTGTGGGCAGCGTCCTGTAGGCAGTGTCCTGGGGGCAGCTTCCTGTGGGCAGTGTCCTGGGGGCAGTGTCCTGTGGGCAGCGTCCTGTAGGCAGTGTCCTGGGGGCAGCTTCCTGTGGGCAGTGTCCTGTAGGCAGTGTCCTGAGGGTACCGTCCTGTAGACAGTGTCCTGTGGGCAGCGTCCTGTAGGCAGTGTCCTGAGGGCAGCTTCCTGTGCGCAGTGTCCTGTAGGCAGTGTCCTGTAGGCAGTGTCCTGTGGGCAGTGTCCTGAGGGTACCGTCCTGTAGACAGTGTCCTGTAGACAGTGTCCTGAGGGCAGCTTCCTATGGGCAGTGTCCTGTAGGCAGTGTCCTGTAGGCAGTGTCCTCAGGGTAGGGTCCTGTAGACAGTGTCCTGTGGGCAGCATCCCGTGACCACTGTTAAAGAACTGGAGGATGACCAACAGCAGCAGATGAGCTATCGTCTCTGACTGTCCATCTACAAGGTGGATCAGCAAGGTAGGAGTGTCTAATAGAGTGGACAGTGAGTGGACACAGTGTCTCAACACTCCAGCAGCACTGCTGTGTCTGATCCACTCACCCCAGCACAACACACACTACCACACCACCACTACGTCAGTGTCACTGCAGTGCTGAGAATGATCCACCACCCACATCTTACCTGCTCTGTGGCGGTCCTGTGGGGGTCCTGACCATTGAAGAACAGGGTAATACAGTATACAGAGACACAGATGGACTACAGTCTGGACCTGTACACCTACAGAGTGTCCTATATGGTCAGTGGAGCTGACAGAACGGACGGGTGTGGCTGTCCTCACACATAATTTAGCATGCCCATATCTTTCCTGTTATGAGCCGCACAGCGCAGCACGGGAAGCACCATAAACCCGGCGAGCAATCTATTAAAGCATTTCATTATGCTGCTATGAACCTGACGGTTGAGGATACCTGTGCTACAGGAGAGAGCGCCCCAGCCTCACATAAAGCCTGACCTGGTTTCCATTCAGTAGCAGTTCTCAAAGCCTAGCATTTCATTCCCAGAGCCCTGATCTATAGGCTTTAAATATTTAACAGTGGACTTTAATACCATAGATACACCACAGAGTCAGGATTTACCACCGTCCTGTTCAGTATGTACATATGGTCATGTATTAATGCAGTCTAATCAACGTTCAGAACTCTTAACGATTACGAGTGGTTACTACTAGAACGGTGAGGACGGGTCGGATCGCAGAATGACCTACAGTGGCCTCACCATCGAAGAGAACCTGAGGCCAGAAGTCAGACGTCAGTTGGAAATGGTGACCAGCAGGATCAGTGTGGTTCAACCACACTCTGCTTACACCTTCTAGACCTCCTACACAGCAGCTCCTGGTTTTCTTCGTGATTTGGGACGCAATGAATGAATCTGGACGTCCTCTTCTTATTCAGATTTCAGTTCCACCTTAAATTGCACTGCGGTTACATTCTAGCACGTCGTACCACTGCTGGTTCATTTAAGGTGGACTGGAAAAGGGGGACCAGAAGAGGGCTAATATGAAGCTAACTTCAGCCTATTGTCATTAGCTCAGGGGCTGACTTGGTTAAAACAACTGGAGTCGAGGAGACAACTCCGTCAATAGGAGTCGAGAGTCTGACTCAATTCCAGAAGACACAGTGCACGATTCCCGAGTTGTGCCGACTTTTAAAGAGGACAAGTCAGTCCTCATTTAGGGACCAAATGACGTGAACCAGATGCTTACCGCTGGTCTAGAACGACAGAGTCCAGGCACACTCATGCCTGTTAATTCCCAAAGTGGCCCTGATTGCTCTGCCATAATCAAATTTAGTACCCACCCACCCAACTTGTTTAAACCCATAAGAGCCCAGATCTGTTTCCCCTGAAAGGAAAATGCTATGGTGTCAGTTATAAGATGATGAGTCACATTGTGACAGGTCACGTGATGTCTTCTGTAAAAACTCAAAATACCGCTAACATAAATCTCAACCACCATTTTGTAACTTGTATTTCATCACTGTGTTCTAGAACCGGTTTAGAATGGGTTCTATGTAATGTAGAACATGTTATCAAAGCATTAGGGTTGTTAAACAGGTGTACACCAATCCCTACAGACACCAGAACACTAAACTCGATGCTCACAGAGCTAAACGAAAGACCAGTTTTATTTGGTGGGCAAGTTAACAAAGAGAGTAGCACAACTAAAGCGAATTTACCAGGAACAGACAGAAAACCAAAAGATGAGATAGAGTTGAAACAGTTTGACCAAACAGGCAACCAAGTTAAAGGGAGAACCAAAGAGAAAGCAGAGATCAAAACCAGAAAGCATGTAACAGACCTGGTTTCATAGCAGTGCTTTTTTTCTGTGTAATACCGTTGGTGGCCTCTGGGGGCACCAGCAGTAATTGGGCTCCATAAAGGGAAGTAGGGTAGTACTTCCAGGGGACAACAGGGAGAGTGTTTGGAACACAAGTGCTCGTGCTCCTGAGTCTTAAGCCATACCCTGAACTCCTTCCCTGAGAAACTCTACTGTTTCATGCTCAGACAAGGAGTTTTGTTTGGTGCAGGAAAGGTCAATGTGTGGACATAAAGGAACAGTGGAACAGAGATGAAGAACATCCCAGGTTTGAGGAATGGGAATGGTTGGTGGAATGGGAAACATGTGGTGATCACGTCATATGGAGGTGCATTGTGGGAAGTGTAGTTTAGAGCATTGGAGGCAGGGGGAGGAGGTATGACACTGGTTTGGCCTAATGCACTAACTAAGCTCACTGCTATTTTGTAAGCGAGGTCACATGTATGCACAGTCATGTGACTGCATCTGGGACGCTCAGTATTGGTCACTTAGAGACTCCATGAGTGAAGGACGAAGCTGCATAAGGAGCATCAACGCTGAATCTGAATGGCTGAAAAGACAAGGATCATCTTGGAGAATCGGCTTCCATCAACTTACACAACCAATGCTGTGCCTAGTGGTCGGTCTCTGGGATAAGGTCATGTCCCCACAAGTTATCAAGGAAAAGTGAAAGGACCTCCTGGCAAGAGATCTTCCAGTCAATGAAGGCAAAGAGTCTTCACTCACCTTCCTCCTCTAGAAGAGCCCCCCAGCCAACCTGATCAGTCTACTGGTCTTCAGTCTACTGATCAGTCTACTGGTCTTCAGTCTACTGATCAGTCTACTGGTCTTCAGTCTACTGGTCTTCAGTCTACTGATCTTCAGTCTACTGGTCTTCAGTCTACTGATCAGTCTACTGATCTTCAGTCTACTGGTCTTCAGTCTACTGATCAGTCTACTGGTCTTCAGTCTACTGATCAGTCTACTGGTCTTCAGTTTACTAATCAGTCTACTGGTCTTCAGTCTACTGATCAGTCTACTGGTCTTCAGTCTACTGATCAGTCTACTGGTCTTCAGTCTACTGATCAGTCTACTGGTCTTCAGTCTACTGATCAGTCTACTGGTCTTCAGTCTACTGGTCTTCAGTCTACTGGTCTTCAGTCTACTGATCAGTCTACTGGTCTTCAGTCTACTGATCAGTCAAGACTTGGGCTGCTTGGGTGGAGAACCCCTGCATGAACCACCTCACCAACCTTACCTTCTTCCTAGTGATAGATACCTGACGTACTGACTAGCATCAACCTATATATAGCATATAACCATATATGGGCAGGATAGCCATTCCTTCCCAACCTAAACATGACCATGCCATCCTTAAATCTGGCTATAAACTGCATGCTAACTTTTTCCCTATTAGCCTCCAGGAACTTTCTGGTACCCAAAAGGCATCACAGTGAATTTATATGAGCCTGAAATCGTTTTAAAGGCCGTCTGCTCCATCGTGTTGAAGGCCAATGGCGTCTACCGCTGTCCCTCGCACCAATCAATGGACAAGACGTATTTAGCATTGCCCATTCTATCAACAAGGTCACCTTTGCAGGGCTCAAAGGGAGAGGTCGCGGGGATCTGTCAATGCAAAGTTGAACATCACAATGATGGTTTGCAGGTTGAAGGCTCAGTAACCCCCCATTACCTTCATTACACCAACCTTCTTTCCCAGGGCCATTCTGGGATCCGACTGAGCGTTCTCTGAGATGTATGAGTTCTGCTAGGCCATGGTGGGGCACCTGGGAAACCCTTGGGAAATGCTTACACCAGTCCTTCATGCTAAAGGTAGTAGATGGAGGGGTGTATTCTGGAAATGATGAACAGGTGCTGCTGCAGTGGTTGTGAACGTGGATTGAACACTTCTGTAGGTTCAGTTTGCTGGGGGTAGGTTGATGTCACTGATGCTATTTGCTCTTCTTGGGCATTGACAGGTTACTAGCTCAGTCTGCTTGTTGACCTTGTAGAGGTGTCAGTGAGAGAGGACCTTGCTGGTTTGAGAACAAGGTGTGGCCGTTTTCCTGAGTTGGCAAAATAGTCCAGTGCCAGGGTGTCCAACCTTATCATGCCAACAAAGCAGGAGAGCACATGTGGTGCAATGGATAACAACACTAGCTGCCAAGGTGCTGGCAGACCATTTGGGAGACTGGGTTTCAGTTCTTGGTCTGGGTGACTATGGCGCACTGTACCAACAGTCCTTGGGCAAGACTCCTAACACTACATTGGCACATTGGACATTGGACACCCGCTTGGACTAGTGTGACTGAGCTCCTGTGTGACTGTGAAGCTTGAGCTAGTGTACGTCCTGCTGCTGGCATGCATCCTACCAAAGGCATGACCAAGGCCTCCTGCATCCCTTTTAAGGTCTGGTAGAAGTCTATGCTTACATTGCTGCTGCTGCCTTTCCAGATGGAGATGAAGACTGCTGTCAGCTGCACCACCCTTCCAGCAATGTCTTGTGCCAGCTCTTTTGAACTTAGCTCAGGATTCCATCATTCTGCCAAACTGCTCCAGGATCAGAGACTTATTGTCAGTCCTTGACACACTCACACATAGACCTATTACACTTACACTAACGCATTACACTTACTGAGTTACTATACACCAACACGCTACTTACAGCACACTAACACATTACACTTACTGAGTTACTGTATACCGACACACTACTTACAGCACACTAACACATTACACTTACTGAGTTACTGTACACCAACACACTACTTACAGCACACTAACACATTACACTCACTGAGTTACTGTACACCAACACACTACTTACAGCACACTAACGCATTACACTTAATGAGTTACTGTACACCGACACACTACTTACAGTACACTAACACATTACACTTACTGAGTTACTGTACACCAACACACTACTTACAGCACACTAACACATTACACTTACTGAGTTACTGTACACCAACACACTACTTACAGCACACTAACACATTACACTTACTGAGTTACTGTACACCACACACTACTTACAGTACAGCACACTAATACTGAGTTATTGTACATTACACTTACTGAGTACACTAACGCATTACACACCTTACTGGTTACCGTACACCAAGCACACTAACACATTACACTTACTGAGTTACTGTATACCGACACACTACTTACAGCACACTAACACATTACACTTACTGAGTTATTGTACACCAACACACTACTTACAGCACACTAACGCATTACACTTAATGAGTTACTGTACACCGACACACTACTTACAGTACACTAACACATTACACTTACTGAGTTACTGTACACCAACACACTACTTACAGCACACTAACACATTACACTTACTGAGTTACTGTACACCAACACACTACTTGCAGTACACTAACACATTACACTTACTGAGTTATTGTACACCAACACACTACTTACAGTACACTAACGCATTACACTTACTGAGTTACTGTACACCAACACACTACTTACAGCACACTAACACATTACACTTACTGAGTTACTGTACACCAACACGCTACTTACAGCAACTAACACATTACACTTACTGAGTTACTGTACACCAACACGCTACTTACAGCACACTAACACATTACACTTACTGAGTTACCGTACACCTAACACACTACTTACCGACACTAACACATTACACTTACTGAGTTACCGTACACCAACACACTACTTACAGTACACTAACACATTACACTTACTGAGTTACTGTACACCAACACACTACTTACAGCACACTAACACATTACACTTACTGAGTTACTGTACACCGACACACTACTTACAGCACACTAACACATTACACTTACTGAGTTACCGTACACCAACACACTACTTACAGCACACTAACACATTACACTTACTGAGTTACCGTACACCAACACACTACTTACAGCACACTAACACATTACACTTACTGAGTTACCGTACACCGACACACTACTTACAGCACACTAACACATTACACTCACTGAGTTACCGTACACCGACACACTACTTACAGCACACTAACACATTACACTTACTGAGTTACCGTACACCGACACACTACTTACAGCACACTAACACATTACACTTACTGAGTTACTGTACACCAACACACTACTTACAGCACACTAACGCATTATACTTACTGAGTTACTGTACACCGACACGCTACTTACAGCACACTAACACATTACACTTACTGAGTTACTGTACACCAACACACTACTTACAGCACACTAACACATTACACTTACTGAGTTACCGTACACCGACACACTACTTACAGCACACTAACACATTACACTTACTGAGTTACCGTACACCGACACACTACTTACAGCACACTAACACATTACACTTACTGAGTTACCGTACACCAACACATTACTTACAGTACACTAACACATTACACTTACTGAGTTACTGTACACCAACACACTACTTACAGCACACTAACACATTACACTTACTGAGTTACTGTACACCAACACACAATTTTAAAATTTTGCATCCACCCTCCGAAAAGCTGCTGAAGAGAGAAATCCTGCACATGCAATCTAAACTCACTCCTCCACCCTCAACACTTCCCTCTCACTTTTCAGACTGTTAGTTAAAGCCAGATCAAGTTAAGGGCATCAGAAATGCCGTATATGTCACGTCACCCTGTCGAACGCGTGTAGCATCAGACCCGAATACATTCCCTGCCGTATCAGAACAGTGTGCTGATCTGAGCAGGAACTGCCGCTCTGAGGAATTCTTCAGGATCCTCTTCTGCTTGCAGCCCACACACCTCCCTAGCCGCCGTAATAAAACTGTGTTATATAATAATATTATTATCCAGCTGTAATCTAATTACCGGGGTTCTCTTTCTATAACCAAGAGGAGCAGAGCTCAGCACAAGGGGAGAACTAAGCAGGGCAGGCCGTTGTGGGCTGGAGCTCAGGGAACCAGTGATTGGAGGGTCACTGGTTCAAATCCTTGAATCGTCAAGGAACAACAGAAGTGGCTTTGAGCAAGGCATCTCAGCCCCCAACTGCTCTTTGGGTGTGATGGATAGGGCTGGAGTTGTGACGCTCCTCCTGCTCCCTCTTCACTCCTTACCAGTCTACGAGCCCAGGGTCCTGCTTCCCCCCTTCCCTCTCCAAGACCATCACCAGTGTTAACTCTTCTCCTGCTTCTATCGTATACTGCTAAACATGGTTTCTGATAGACGGCAGGAGGCGGTGGTGGCGGCAGAGGTCACTCCCCAAGAGCCATCGTTGTGTTTACTGCTCCTTTCTTTGGCTACCAGCCCCTGAATGATCTAACCCGGAGCAGGACCTTCAACGTGGCGGATGAGCGCTTAGAATACACCGCCAGGGCAGCAGCAGTCCTCTTCATCCTCTCATGTTGGACTGTTTCCACTCCTACAGCTCTACAGTGACTCACTATCACCTCTACAGGTGCAAAGTGGTATTACAAGACAGGACAGTCTTGAACAGTAGTAGCTTTTTAGCATGCTAACTCGTGCTAGATATCTCTGCAGCATCTCCAAACTGTGACGTTAGGTCATTTTTACAAGTTGTAAAGTAAAAATCTGACAACTTTTCGAACATTGTTTATTCAGTCGTTACTGTATATCGTTAGTCATCTCCCAGTTTCCCTCCGAATAACTCTTATTCATTCATTTGGAGTGTTGCTGTTTTGCTGTCTGGTGTCCGTCAGTGGAGAATGGGTCTTGGTTCCTCTCAAGTTTTCAGATTTCTGGGACTTGGATGGCTCAGTTGGACCTGTGAACCTCCTTTGGGACAGCACCCACTGTACAAATGTCTATCCACACAAACTGAGAAGAGAATGCCTTAGAGTGCAGGTGTGTTAAATGCTAACTATCTCCAGCTACTATGCTAACACGTCTTTTGGATTGCCAGCTGCTAAAGCCTTGTTTATTCAGTAACTGTGATCAAAACAGCAAAACAAAAGAACAAAAAGAACACAAAAAAACAAAAGACAAATACCTGTCACGTCAGCGGGCCTGGTTGACTCCGATGATCCTCCAGACTCCACTTCCCAGAATGCACAGCCTGATGATGTCATACCCACATGCACTCAACCACCCAATCAGATATTCTCTCGGTCACCTGTCAGTAATCACTCCCTTCCTGTTTTTAAGCCACACCCAAACACTCACACTTTGTCAAGTTTTGCCAAACGCCTGCTGAGCGTTCTACCTACTACAGCTTTGATCTCTGGATTTGACCTGGTTCACCCTTTGACCTCTCCTTTCATCTTCTCCCTTTGGATTAGTGTGCCGGTTGTTAGCTTCTCCGGTATTTGACCCTGTTTCCGTCCCTTTAACTTCGCTCGGCTTTCTCCTCTGGTTCAGTCTGCTTTCTCGCCTGCCATCTTGGATTGCGACCCTCGCCTGTCTTACTCGACTCGTGACCAGGTATTGACCTGTTGCATTGTTGACTCGCTAAATAAAGCTCGCTTGTCTTTTAGCTCTGCTAGCGTCGCGCCTAGTTCTTTGTGCCTGACAAAACCGAGGATTTTTAAATGATAGCAGTGACGGATGGAAGCCTGGGGCCGCCGGCACCTGGGGTTAATCAGTCTTGTCTGCAAACAGACTGTAGGGGTCATCTTAACTGAAGAACCAGATAAGGCACACAAGACAGGATGGAAAAAAGTCGAGGCACCGTATTGGCGAGGTACATGCACGGATAGATCTCGGGGGAGGAACCCTGGCGCTCTGACTGTACAAGTGCCCTCTATGTCATGTGTACTAATTGTGGTTTTGCAAGATCCCCCCCCAAGATCCCGACTATTGTTCAAGATCACAGCTTAGTCGCACCCAGGGAATGGGTCGGTTAGGTTGGATTTATTTCCCTGGGCTTCCTTTGAGGCAGTATCGGCCTCCTATGAATCTTTTGCCTCAGTAACTCAGCGCACATCACAGCAGCAGTATAAATGTATATGATGTACGGTAATGTATATGAGGGTGTAACGGTACCCACTGCGCTGTGCTTGTTTGGAAGAGCTGGGTTACAGCCCTGTTTAAGAGCTCCACCATGCCTGGCATGAATCCCTCTTTCTACACCACCAGGAACTCGACTGATTGGATTATTGGCGCCCCACTGTTTTGATGTTGATGATCAGAATATCCACGTTATGCAATGCCGAGCTTTCTTAACGAGATTATCAATCTGATTTCTACTGCCGTGGTATTTAGGCCAGAGTTTACTGAGATGAATTCCACTCATCGTCAAAAGAACAGCTGCACCCAGAAGGAGGTGTGGGAGTGCGGTGGTGTTGGGAAGGAAGATAAAGGTGACCAGGATCAATAACTAATGATACATTTAGACTGATATGATCAATATTTATTGAGCTACACATACAGAAGTCTGTCTCTCAGTATGGCGTCGGGCCGCCGTGTTCGCTAACCCAACACGCCAGACGTCTCGGTATGGAGCTGTAGAGGTTCCTAATGGTGTCCTGTGATAATCCATCCCATGCAGCTTGAACATCCTCACACAGTTCCTGCAGATGGTGCGGTAGGGGTGGAGGTGGAGGGACACCAGGCCTTCTGGACGTGTGACAACAAACCGTTCATCTTAGTGCTGACCACGGTGCCTCCACACACGGATTCGTTGGGCGTCTCCACCAAGACTAAAGCGGGACTCGTCACTGAAGATGACCCGCTGCCATTCTGAGTCACTCCATGACAGTCTGGTACGACACCACTGCAGTCTTTGGTGACGGTGACGTGGTGATAAGGACAGTCGTGGTAACGGTCTGTGTGGATGTAGTCCTGCGTGGTCCAGCCGTCTAACGATGGTGCTGCACTAACAGGATGACACGTGGAGGACACCACTGCTTACTAAAGGTTCACAGCAATGGCTGTTGTGTCACTCGGGTACACCGATCACACCTGCACCAGAGGGGAAGCTATTTCAGCACCTCATAGTGGTGTGCGGCCCACGGCGACATGAAGCCACACAAATGTTAACGCAGAGATTGCAGTGCCGGCAGCAGTGGATGACCATCAGAGATCATTTTAGAAGTTTCAGCAGGTGACTTTGGTGGAGAACAGCAGGAGGACGCTCTGTACTCTTTTGTTTTTGCCGTATATCACTGGGACCCCTGACCCGCTCACCGCTGCGACCTTCGGAATTTTCCACCGTGGCTCCATTGAAAATAATGGACCATCCGATTTGCCTTGCCTCGCTGAAATGGCTCTTTATGAACAGCTATA
The DNA here is from genome assembly GCA_024036415.1 of Prochilodus magdalenae. Lineage (NCBI taxonomy): Eukaryota > Metazoa > Chordata > Actinopteri > Characiformes > Prochilodontidae > Prochilodus > Prochilodus magdalenae. Next base: position 139,478 of record JAMWET010006095.1, read on the forward strand.
TAAAAGACCATTATTATTCATGGCAGCCAAGACGGCACTTGAGCAGTCGGAGGGTAAAAGTGCAGGGACTCCGGCCCCTCCCCCAGGGTCTTTCTGTGCACGTGCCCCCATATTCCTTTGTAACTGCCAGCTCGTAAGAGTTTCTAATGTAGCACTATACTGCCTTCCTCTGAAACACAATTGGACGATCTCTCTGGATAGCAGCACATGCCATATGCTGTAAATTAAATCCAGCTTCATTCACATGCGTGTTGCCCTTTTGTCCTTGAAGCCCCTACCCACCCCCCCCAGAGCGTCTGTGGAGGGGCGGCCATTCACTCGTTTTCCTCCTCAAAATGCCATTGATGGCTCAGCGGTATAGAGATCAGCATCATTCACGTCTGGGTTTACTGAAAAACGTTACTTCACGTAATCTGACGAACTTTTAGATTGGTTCCGAGAGGACTTTCAGGTAATAACGCTGAGTTCATGTAAAAGCTGTAGATGTGGTCACCTGAGAAACCAACAAAGAACTCTTGGAGGATCCTAAAGTGTTAGTGTAGGCTGTGTAGAGTGTGTTGCAGGCTCCTCAGTGGGTTTTCGTATTTTTCATTTCCTTGTTGAGTACATTGCTCAGCCGTCCTCCTGTATCTGACCCCATTATGCCACGCATGGATGTTGTACCCTGAATAAATCCAATCATCTCTCATGTTTTGTGCACATGCATGAAATATACAGATACACAATGGCATATGAAAGCAATACAGAGTGAGAGACATATGAATATTTATGATCTTATCTTTTATTTCTGTGGGAGAATATTCAGCTTATTTTATTTCACATTATTAATGTGCATATCTGTATACATATATATATGTGTGTGTGTATATATATATATATATATATATATATATATATATATATATATATATATATATATATATATATATATACACTCCGTCAAAAGATCAGCTGCACCCAGAAGGAGGTGTGGGAGTGCGATGGTGTTGGGAAGGAGGATAAAGGTGACCAGGATCAATAACTGATGATAAATTTAGACTGATATGATCAATATTTATTGAGCTACACATACAGAAGTCTGTCTCTCAGTGCTAACTGCTAACCCAACATGCCAGACGTCTCGGTATGGAGCTGTAGAGGTTCCTAATGGAGTGGTGTGATAATCCATCCCATGCAGCTTGAACATCCTCACACAGTTCCTGCAGATGGTGCGGTAGGGGTGGAGGTGGAGGGACACCAGGCCTTCTGGACGTGTGACTACAAACCGTTCATCTTGGTGCTGACCACGGTGCCTCCACACACGGATTCGTTGGGCGTCTCCAACAAGACTAAAGCGGGACTCGTCACTGAAGATGACCCGCTGCCATTCTGAGTCACTCCATGACCGTCTGGTACGACACCACTGCAGTCTTTGGTGACGGTGACGTGGTGTTAAGGACAGTCGTGGTAACGGTCTGTGTGCATGTAGTCCTGCGTGGTGCAGCCGGCTGCCAATGGTGCTGCACCAACAGGATGACTCATGGAGGCACCACTGCTCACTGAATGTCGGCAGTCGTGGCTGTTGGGTCAGTCAGGTTCAGTAATAAGGCCACTGGAAGCATTGGCATGTATCATGATGTCAAACCTACCCACCAAATTCCAGTCCTGTCAGTTGAGTTCTTCTGGGCAGGGTTCAACCTCACTCACAAGACAGGTATGGGTGTTCACAAGCCGTTCCCTGAGGTAACACCACTCCATGACTTGTGGGATGCCAGTGTGACTGGAATGTACCTAACAGTGTGCAACACCTCCACCAGCACCAATAACAGCCGGGACTGGATTTGGCATGGACTGGACAACGTTCTGGGTGTAGACCGCATCAATGTTCAAATACTCTTGCATCAAAGAATTGGGCCAGATTTGGTGGAAGCCTTCCCTGGCACAATCCCGAGGAGAATTCCCTGTGGACTGGGATTTTTGCCACTTCTGCGAATTGCTTTGGACTTCGTGAGCAACCCAATCCACCCAAAGGCTACGTTCAGACTGCAGGTGAAAGACACCCGAGTGTGAGGTCATGCTCCTGAACTGACACACCTGCAGAAGGACACCAATTCACCCCACATCCTCGTCCAACGACTAGGCCGTCTTCTGCCTTACCTTAGGAATAATGGACTCTTTTCACCAGACACTGAACGGATACTACAGATCTAGAAACATGGACTAACAGGAGACATCAAAATGACCACTATAGACAAAGAAAAGTCTGTGCTTGTTGTATGTGTGGAAGCTGTATCAGTCTGTATCAGTCTTTGCGCTGCTCTGGAAGGATGCTGGAGGCAGGATTGATGAATTGACGCCTCCTTCACTTGTCTTCGTGAACTTCTGGAGCACAGCGTGGGAAGGGAAGGTGGAAACACAGATCTGAAAACAAGGTGGGGGCTTGGAAAGGTAAGCTACCTCCATCCAAGGAGCTCAGACAGGCAGAGGGAAAGGCTCATGCGCATTTGCAAGGTGTAGGTGGTTCTGTAGGTGGTTCACGTCCAGCTGTAGGTGGTTCTGTAGGTGGTTCACGTCCAGCTGTAGGTGGTTCTGTAGGTGGTTCACGTCCAGCTGTAGGTGGTTCTGTAGGTAGTTCACGTCCAGCTGTAGGTGGTTCTGTAGGTGGTTCACGTCCAGCTGTAGGTGGTTCTGTAAGTGGTTCACCTCCAGCTGTAGGTTGTTCTGTAGGTTTTTCACATTCAGCTGTAGGTTGTTCTGTAGGTTGTTCACGTCCAGCTGTAGGTGGTTCTGTAGGTTGTTCACGTCCAGCTGTAGGTGGTTCTGTAGGTGGTTCACGTCCAGCTGTAGGTGGTTCTGTAGGTGGTTCACCTCCAGCTGTAGGTGGTTCTGTAGGTGGTTCACGTCCAGCTGTAGGTGGTTCTGTAGGTGGTTCACGTCCAGCTGTAGGTGGTTCTGTAGGTTGTTCACGTCCAGCTGTAGGTGGTTCTGTAGGTGGTTCACGTCCAGCTGTAGGTGGTTCTGTAGGTGGTTCACCTCCAGCTGTAGGTGGTTCTGTAGGTGGTTCACGTCCAGCTGTAGGTGGTTCTGTAGGTGGTTCTCGTCCAGCTGTAGGTGGTTCTGTAGATGGTTCACCTCCAGCTGCTCCCAGCCTCCAGGAATGACCCCGCTTGGGCTTTCAGATGAGCCAGTTGTCTGTTGATGAACTCGTCCTGGTCCCTCGGCATGCCCATGTCTTTCTCTTGGGTGTTGACACCAGATGAGCTCACCGTGTGCCACCACTAGAGGCAGAAGGACCCTGGAGGCAGGATGGACGATTTCAGCGAGAGGTCTCTAGTTTATTTTACACACACAGACGATCACAAGTCCCCAGTAATGGCCACTCCTCATTCCCGTTCTTACACACAAACCTTAGCTTGTCCGCTGCTGCTCATCCCTCTCTCTTCCCTCCTCTCTCCTTTTAAAGGTGCCCACGTTGCCAAATCCAAACCAGCATCAGCTGGCTCTCATTAAGGACAGAGTGGGCACCTGAGCCAAGAAGGAAGACAGAGCTTGATGCTCTGCCTCCCTGTTAGTGGCCTTACACACCAGCTGAGCCACGAGGACTGAACAACAGGCATAGCACAGGACCCCTGTGGAACAGGAGGCAGGGCTCGGGATGTGGGGCTCAAGGTTCAGACGCCACCCTCCTGCAGTCGTGCTTCTCTCATCGCCTTGTGCGACTATCGTTGTCGTCTTGTTGCCTCTCGTAGTTGTTGTCCTCTTTGTGTCCCCTCCTGCCACTGTCCTCCTCATCTTCTCATTGCCTCTTGTGACTGTCGCCTCATTCTCCCGTTGTTTCTTGCGCCTGTCTGCCCTCTCCCATTGCCTCTCATCGCCATCATAATCATTCTGCCTTTTTCAGTTTTTGTCCTCGTCATGTCTTGTCTTGCGACTGTCATTCTCGTCTTCCTGTTTCCTCTTGTGACTGTCATCCACATCCTCCCTTCACCTCTTGTGACTGTCGTCTTCCTCCTATCACCTCTTGCAACTGTGATACTCATCCTCCCGATGCCTTGTATGACTGTCATCGTCATCCTAGCGTCACCTCTTGCAACTGTCATTCTCATCCTCCCGTCACCTCTTGCAACGGTTAACCTCATTCTCCCGTCACCTCTTGCAACTGTGATACTCATCCTCCTGTCATCTCTTGCAACTGTCAAACTCATTTTCCCGTCACCTCTTGCAACTGTGATACTCATCCTCCTGTCATCTCTTGCAACTGTCAAACTCATCCTCCTGTCATCTCTTGCAACTGTCAAACTCATTTTCCCGTCGCCTCTTGCAACTGTGATACTCATCCTCCTGTCATCTCTTGCAACTGTCATTCTCATCCTCCCATCACCTCTTGCAACTGTTGTTCTCATCCTCCTGTCGGCTCCTGTAATTGTGCCCCTTGTCCTCCTGTGACCTCTTGGGACGTGTCGTCCTCCTCGCATCGTGGTCGTAAGCTTGTTTCCTTTCGCAGTTTTGTCCTCGTCCTGTCCTGTTTTGGGACCGTCATCATAATCATCCTCCTGTCACCTCTTGCAACTCTCGTCCTCATTGTCCTGTCACCTCTTGCGACTGCCATCCTCGTCCTTCCAATGCTTCTCGCATCTTTTGTCCTCACCCTCCCATCACCTTTTGCGATTGTCATCCTCATTCTTACGTCACCTCTTGCGCCTGTCGGCCCTCTCCCATTGCCTCTCATCGTGTTGCCTCTTTCAGTTTTGTCCTCGTCATGTCTTGTCTTGCAACTGTCATTCTCGTCTTCCTGTTTCCTCTTGTGACTGTCATCCACATCCTCCCTTCACCTCTTGTGACTGTTAATCTCATTCTCCTGTCACCTCTTGCAACTGTGATACTCACCCTCCCGATGCCTTGTACGACTGTCATCCTCATCCTAGCGTCACCTCTTGCAACTGTTATACTCATCCTCCCGTCACCTCTTGCGCCTGTTGTCCTCATCCTTCTGTAACCTCTTGTAACTGTGCCCCTTGTCCTTCTGACACCTCTTGGGACGTGTCGTCCTTCTCGCATCATGGTTGTAAGCTTGTTTCCTTTCGCAGTTTTGTCCTCGTCCTGTCCTGTTTTGGGACCGTCATCATCATCCTCCTGTCGCCTCTTGCAACTCTCGTCCTCATTGTCCTGTCACCTCTTGTGACTGTCGTCTTCCTCCCATCCCCTCTTGCGACTGCCATCCTCGTCCTTCCATTGCTTCTCGCATCTTTTGTCCTCACCCTCCCATCACCTTTTGCGATTGTCAACCTCATTCTTATGTCACCTCTTGCGCCTGTTGACCCTCTCCCATTGCCTCTCATGGCCATCATAATCGTGTTTCCTCTTTCCGTTTTGTCCTTGTCATGTCTTGTCTTGCGACTGTTATTCTCGTCTTCCCATCGCCTCTTGTGACTGTCATCCACATCCTCCCTTGACCTCTTGTGACTGTTGTCATCCTCCCGTCACCTCTTGTAACTGTGATACTCACCCTCCCGATGCCTTGTACGACTGTCATCCTCATCCTAGCGTCACCTCTTGCAACTGTCATTCTCATCCTCCTGTCTCCTCTTGTGACTGTGGCCCTCGACCTGTCCCGTTGCCCCTTGCAACTGTGGCCCTCATCCTCCCATCACCTCTTTTGACTGTCGTACTCATCCTCCCATTGCTTGTTGTGACTGTGGCCATCCTCCCACCAACTAATCTGGTTGCCTCTCGCGGTTTTGTCCTCGTCCTGTCTTGACTTATGACTGTCCTCCCGCTGCCTGTTGTGACTTTCGCCTTCCTCCGATCACCTTTTGCAACTGTGACCCTCGTCCTCCTGTTGCCTCTTGTGGCTGTTGTTGTCCTCCTCACGCCTCTACTCGTTTTATCCGCCTGCCATCTCCTGCAGCTCCTGTCTGAGCGATTTTGGGCATCTGTTTCCCGCCGTGTGCCTGGCATACCAACAGAACTCTGAGTTTCTCTTGTTTACCTGCCATGAGGAGGAATGCTAGTAAAGGGACTCGGACTCTGTGTCCTGGTTGTGTTCTGATTAAAGAGGATTTATCAGGGTGAGGCTCCCAGACGCTCTCTGGTGTCCCGGCGGCTGTGAGCGGAGGAGGCTGTGTTGGGATCGGTTTGATTCTGAAGGGCTCCACTGCCTCTCCATAAGCATTCGCAATCAGCTAAACCTCGACTCCAGTAATGAGGCATTATTTTGACTCCTGGCCCTTTTGGTGTCCCAGCGGTCAGCGGTATCAGCGTCCAGCAGGCAGACGGAGGTTAATGAGCAGCGCTGATGGTCATTTAGAGAGCCAATCAAGCAGCAGTGCTTTGTGCTCCAGTTTTATATCCATCTACTTCACTCATCCTTTCTCTTTCTCTCTGGCTCGCTTTTTTTTATCTTAGCCCATCTCTCTCACTCTCTCTCACTCTCTCTCTCTCACTCTCTCTTTCTCTCTCTTACTCTCTGTCTCTGTCTCTCTCTCTCTCTCTCTCTCTCCCTCTCTCTCTCTGTCTCTCTCTCTCTGTCTCTCTCTGTCTCTCTCTCTCACTCTCTCTCACTCTCTCTCTCTCTCTCTCTCTCTGTCTCTCTCTCTCTCTCTCTCTGTCTCTCTCTCTCTCTCTCTCTCTCTCCCCTCTCTCTCTCTCTGTCTCTCTCTCTCTCTCTGTCTCTCTCTGTCTCTCTCTCTTTCTTTCTCTCTCTCTCTCTCTCTCTCTCTCTCCACATCTCCCGTGTGATAGACGACGTTGTGCTGATGGAGTGGCAGGTGCCATGGTGGCTCAGACAGAAGGTTGTGGGGGCGGCTGTGGGGAGTGCGTCGGAGATGACAGACGAGGGCACACACACACACACAGGCGCGTGCGGGCACAGAGCTGGGGCAGGACTAATGGGCACAGAGAGAGAGAGTGAAACTGATTAGAGAACAGAGACTGAGTGATGGGCTGAAGGCTGGAGGAATGAGATGAAGGGTGCCGGCACCTGCGAATTTTCCACCGAGGCCTCTTTCTCAGAATCCAGGCTGTGTCCTTTTCAAAGTTAGCTCAATCTCCGAAACGGCAGCTTAACAGAATTCTGGACCGAGTGGGTTTGGGGCACTGCTGTTGGTCCACTCATCATGACATCACGCTATGTCAGTGTCAGGTCACGTGATCAAATGAGGCATAAAAGTAAAAAAACAACGAACATGGAGATACGTGTTTCCGGTAGTGCTTTAATTTACAGATGGTAATAAGTGTGTAATAACATGGTAATTATACAGTAACTAATTATATTTAATCATTAATTAAATGCCGGTTTCCTGTTACTAAATGAAACAAGCTGTACTCACCCGTCACGCGTCCGGGGTTTCCCGGCTCCTCCGGATTCAACTTCCCAGAGGGCCTCGCTCGATGACATCACACCCACATGTCCCCAGCCATCCAATCAGCACCGCTCTAGGTCACCTGAGTTTTAGCCCAGCTGCATCCTCTTTAGCCTCAGTGTTTATACCTCTCTCAAACACTTCCTCACTGCGGACTTTTGCGAAGCCGTGTTTATCCTCTCGGGCTTCTCTCTGTTTTTGTCTCCCCTGGTTTTGTCCTCAGCCTGTCCCTTGACTTTGACCTTGTCTCTTTCTCCATGTTTGTCCGTGTCTTGTTGCTGTGCTCATGTTCTCGCTTGCTTATAAAGCCCATCTGACTTTTAGCTCCCTGACATTACCTAAAAACGACCTGCGTATTTTATAGCTCTTTATGAATAAGGGGGCGAGTATAGAGGTAATAAGGCAGTAATGTCATAGAAACAGGATGATAATCAGTTCCCTGAATATTATATTCACGTCTTCTACTTATTAATGAATATAAATATCGTCACTGTATCATCATTTTTTAATTTTTTTAACTACAACTACAAACAACTACAAATTTAAATTTTTTGTATTTTATTTATATTTTATTTATATATTTTAAATAATTAATTTTATTGTATAATATTTATTTATTTTTGTATTTAGATCTTATTTATTATTTGTATATTTTCCTGACACCTCTGTTCGTTCCTCTGTGCTGCTGTAACATTGTAAATTTCCCCACTGTGGGATCAGTAAAGGATTATCTTCTCTTCTCTTATTATTTAGTAACACGGTGAAGCTTCCGGGTTTCCCTGGCTCCCCCACTCCCCCAAACTCAACTTCCCAGAGTGCATCACCCGATGACATCAAACCCACTTGTCCCCAGTCTCCCAGTCATTCCCGCTCATGTCTCCTGAGTACTAACACACCTGTCTTTAATCACCGCTCTGCAGATAAGCCCCACACACACTTGTCGCGTTCTGAGCGTTTGCTTGACTCTGGTTCCGCCCCCTTTCGTTTCCTCGACTACCGGTCTCTTCCCTATCCCTGCTGGCTTCCCGTACTGATCTACCCTCCTTCCGCTCTTCTGACCATTCTCCCCGTTTCCCCTCTCTCCTCTGGTTGCCTCGGTGACTGCTTACCCTGGTTCTGACCTTGGCCTGCCCCTCTACTCCGATCTCGCTTGCTCCCCTCGTGTTGGGTCATGTTTCGGTGCTGTGTTCAGCTGCCCTGTTGTTTAATAAAGCCCTTCTGACTTAGCTCTGCGTGCGCCGGCCCAAGCTCCTTCTTTCAGACGAATAAATAAAAAACAATAAGAGAGAAAACACCGCTGAGTACAGGTATAGAATATATAACCTTAGAGCTATTAACCCAACCTGCCGTTAGTACCTGCCGTTTCATTTCTTACCTGTGAGGTATTCAGACGGTCAGACAGCGTGTACCACACGTGAGCCAGTGAGTGGAGGTACAGGGTGGGTGTTTCTAATAAAGTGGCCAGTTAGTGGAAGCACAAGGTAGGTGTTACCACACCTCCATCAGCTCACACCATCAGTTCTACATGGTCTTCTGCTTCACCTTTAGACCGAACTCTCTCTCTCTCTGTCTCTCTCTCTCTCTCTCTCTCTCTCTCTCTCTCTCTCTCTCTCTCTCTCTCTCTCTCTCTCTCTCTCTCTCTCTCTCTCTCTCTCTCTCTCTCTCTCTCTCTCTCTCTCTCTCTGTCTCTCTCTGTCTCCCTCTCTTTCTCTCTCTCTCTGTCTCTCTCTGTCACTCTCTGTCACTCTCTCTTTCTCTCTCTGTCTCTCTCTCTGTCTCTCTCTCTTTCTCTCTCTCTCTCTCTCTCTCTCTCTGTCTCTCTCTCTCTATCTCTCTCTCTCTCTCCCTCTCTCTCTCTTTCTCTCTTTCTCTCTCTCTCTCTCTCTCTCTCTCTCTCTCTCTCTCTCTGTCTCTCTCTGTCTCTCTCTCTATCTCTCTCTCTCTCTCTCTCTCTCTCTCTCTCTCTCTCTCTCTCTCTCTCTCTCTCTCTCTCTCTCTCTCTCTGTCTCTCTCTGTCTCTCTCTCTCTCTCTCTCTCTCTCTCCCTCTCACTCTCTTTCTCTCTCTCTCTCTCTCTTTCTCTCTCTCTCTGTCTCTCTCTCTCTCTTTCTCTCTCTCTCTGTCTCTCTCTCTCTCTGTCTGTCTCTCCCTCTCTCTCTCTCTTTCTCTCTCTCTCTCTCTCTCTCTCTCTCTCTCTCTCTCTCTCTCTCTCTCTCTCTCTCTCCCTGTTTTTCTTTGGACAGCGAGTATGTGCTAAATGCAGCGCTATGCCATGCTAACTGAACACCTGGTGGACCATCTCACAGCTAATTAGGTCCATTGGTAACAGGTCAGGAACATGACTGGGTGTAAGGAGCCTCCCACAGAGGCGGAGTCTTCCAGAGGCAGCGATGGGGAGGAGTCGGTACTCTGTGCAGCAATCCAGAACCTGGAGATGATCATCATAGCAAGACACACCATAATGAACAGATCCAGAGACCCCAGAGAACCTCTGGACACAAAGGACTAGAACCAGAACCAGTACTGGGTGGTGGTGATCTTCGGGCCTGTAGGCAGCACCACATTAAACACAGACCCGGTTCTGTAGTGAGGTAACGGGTATATGCAGATCCAGAAACACCGTCTCCGACTTCTCTGGGCCTGGGATTAGTTAAGATGGATGGAGGAGAAGAGGGAACGTGTCCTGTGGAATCAAAGCCTGGAAGTTGGAAGTCCACACAGATGTCCCGGTGGATCCCGCAGGCTATAGAGGAGAGGAACCATCCAGCGTGTCGTTATGGCGTATGGTGGCCTGCACATCTGTAACGCCCCATTAACCCTGAACGGGATATACGGGCTTTGGAATCTTCTTCCGGAAAGGTCTTTCTGATTTCCGCAGGACGATCGACCACATTCTGCATGTGTTACAGCGCCATGGCTCCGTAGTGAAGGGCCCGGGAGCTGAACTCACCTGCCTGCGGTCCAGACCGGTCACCCACAGAGCACATCAAGAACAAAGGAGTATCCCAGGAGCAGCTGGAATCTGATATCGAGCAAGAGTGGATAACATTCCACAACTGTCTCCTCAGGTGTATGGTGGTGAGTTTAGCTCCTAGAGCTGAAGTGGGTTAGCATCTATTACATGAACTTACTCAACAACAGCATGAGAAAAATCCTGAGCTAGCAAGCTAGGCTAGCTACGTTAGCCTGCTAGCTCTGCCTTCACAGCGGCCTTCACCATTTCAGAATCCAAAACTTTACCCTGGGGTGTAGGGCGCATGCAGGGCGTGCCTCGGAGAGAGGAGAGGGGATAAGGGGATGCGAGCTGAGCTGAGAGTATTATGTGGGGGGTTTTATGAGCGGCAGGCCAGTCTGTGTGTGTGCGGCAGGGTCAAGGGGAGAGGGCTGCGTGTAAGTGAGAGTAGACGGGCAGGACGGGCACAGGGCCACTTTAGCAGAGTCCGGATGTGTAGAGGAAATCAATGAAGGGCAGCTGAGACCACTCGGTGTACCATCCCCATCAAAGGTTTGGGGACAGGTAGCTTTTCAAGAGGTGTTATATAGAGATGGGCATGTGTCTCCAGTAACGCCCACCTCGCTGGCCACTTTATCAGAAACACCCACCTTGTGCTTCCACACACTGGCCACTTTATTAGAAACACCCACTTTGTGCATACACTCACCGGCCACTTTATTAGAAACACCCACCCTGTACCTCCACTCACTGGCCACTTTATTAGAAACACCCACCTCGTGCTCCCACTCGCTGGCCACTTTATTAGAAACACCCACCCTGTACCTCCACTCACTGGCCACTTTATTAGAAACACCCACCTTGTGCTTCCACACACTGGCCACTTTATTAGAAACACCCACCTTGTACTTCCACTCACTGGCCACTTTATCAGAAACACCTACCTTGTGCATACACTTAGTGGCCACTTTATCAGAAACACCCACCTTGTGTTTACACTTACTGGCCACTTTATTAGAAACACCCACCTTGTGTTTACACTTACTGGCCACTTTATCAGAAACACCCACCTTGTACTTCCACTAGCTGGCCACTTTATTAGAAACACCCACCTTGTGCTTCCACACACTGGCCACTTTATCAGAAACACCTACCTTGTGCTTTCACACACTGGCCACTTTATCAGAAACACCTACCTTGTGCTTCCACACACTGGCCACTTTATCAGAAACACCCACCTTGTGCTTCCACTCACTGGCCACTTTATTAGAAACACCCAGCTTGTGTTAACACACACTGGCCACTTTATTAGAAACACCTACCTTGTGCTTACACTCACTGGCCACTTTATTAGAAACACCCACCTTGTGCTTCCACTCACTGGCCACTTTATTAGAAACACCCACCTTGTGCTTCCACTTACTGGCCACTTTATTAGAAACACCCACCTTGTGCTTACACTCACTGGCCACTTTATTAGAAACACCCACCTTGTGCTTCTGGTTCTCTGGTTCCAGTAAAAACTGGCACAAACATAGGCTCCATAAATTGCACCAAGGTTCTAAGAAACCTGAACAGAACTAGTTCAAGAACCATGGTTCTTTTGGCTGAACAGGGCTATGTTTAGAACCAGGACAGGGTTCTTCTACTGTCACAAGCTGGACATCATAGCAGTAGGAGAGCTTCATCCAACCATGTGCAGTCAGTCTGAAGAAGAGTTCACCGTGCAAGCAGGCGAATGAGTCTTTGTGGCTCCATGCAGAACCCTTGAGGAACCATGAATGAGAACAATGGTTCTCCGAGGGTTAAATATCATGTATCAGGTTCTAAAACACTTCCACAGTGCTGAATAAGCTCCAGTGAAGTCACTGATGGTGAACCGAAGCCACAGAGAGGTGTTTTCGTATTGAAGCTGGCATTACAGTTCGGTCCCTGTAGATGCGGCTACCGTAGCGAGGGTGCGCTCAGCGTTCAGAGGGCAGGCCGCAGCGAGGGGACGTGCGAGCGGGGAGGTGTGGGTGCTGCGCTCTGCAGGCGTGAGCGCGCTGTAAATGCAGGCGGTAGGGAGCCGCGTAGGAGGGAGATGGTGATGGATGTTTTGCGGGATGCTCCACGCTGAGAAGCGTTTCGGTAGGAAAGGAATGGAGGGATGGGGGAAGCAGAGGAACGGGGGATGCAGGGGAGAGGAGACAGATGACGAGCACCATGGGGAACTGACACAATCAGAGAGGAAACAAATCTGGTTCTGCCTCTGAACATTAAGAGACAGAGAGTGAGACGGGCGGAGGCTTCTCGGTGTGGGCTGTACCAACAGATATTAAATCAAACAGAGCTGAGAGCTAATCAGCTTCCGCTAGCTGCCCCACGCTACAGGACACTGAGTCGTCTACCCCACGCTACAGGACACTGAGTCGTCTACCCCACGCTACAGGACACTGAGTCGTCTACCCCACGCTACAGGACACTGAGTCGTCTACCCCACGCTAGAGGACACCGAGTCGTCTACCCCACGCTACAGGACACTGAGTCGTCTACCCCACGCTACAGGACACTGAGTCGTCTACCCCACGCTACAGGACACTGAGTCGTCTACCCCACGCTACAGGACACTGAGTCGTCTACCCCACGCTAGAGGACACCGAGTCGTCTACCCCACGCTACAGGACACTGAGTCTTCTACCCCATGCTACAGGATACTGAGTCTTCTGCCCCATGCTACAGGATACTGAGTCATCTACCCCACGCTACAGGATACTGAGTCGTCTACCCCACGCTACAGGACACTGAGTCGTCTACCCCACGCTACAGGACACAGAGTCGTCTACCCCACGCTACAGGACACTGAGTCGTCTACCCCACACTGCAGGACACTGAGCTGTCTACCCCACGCTACAGGACACTGAGTCGTCTGCCCCACACTACAGGATACTGAGTCATCTACCCCACGCTACAGGACACTGAGTCTTCTACCCCATGCTACAGGATACTGAGTCTTCTGCCCCATGCTACAGGATACTGAGTCGTCTACCTCACGCTACAGGACACTGAGTTGTCTACCCCACGCTACAGGATACTGAGTCTTCTACCCCACACTGCGGGATACTGAGTCGTCTACCCCACGCTAGAGGACACCGAGTCGTATACCTCACGCTACAGGATACTGTGTCTTCTGCCCCACGCTACAGGATACTGAGTCTTCTGCCCCACACTACAGGATACTGAGTCATCTACCCCACGCTACAGGACACTGAGTCGTCTACCCTACACTGCAGGATACTGAGTCTTCTACCCCAAACTACAGGATACTGAGTCTTCTGCCCCACGCTACAGGATACTGCGTCATCTACCCCACGCTACAGGATACTGCGTCGTCTACCCCACGCTACAGGATACTGATTCGTCTACCCCATGCTACAGGATACTGAGTCTTCTGCCCCACGTTAGAGTATATTGTGTCATCCACCCCACACTACAGGGTATTGGGTTGTCCACCCCACACTACAGGATACAGAGTCATCCACCCCATGCTGCAGGATATCGAGTCGTCCACCCCACACTACAGGACACTGGGTTGTCCATCCCATGCTACAGGACACTGGGTCGTCCACACCACACTACAGGGCACTGGGTTGTCCACCCCATGCTACAGGACACTAGGTTGTCCACCCCATGCTACAGGACACTAGGTTTTCCACCACACTACAGAACACTGGGTTGTCCATCCCACGCTACAGGACACTGGGTCGTCCACACCACACTACAGGACACTGGGTTGTCCACACCACACAGCAGGACACTGCATCATAAATACTGAACGTGTTTAATATTTACAGTTCCGGTCGGGATGTGACAAGATTGTCAACCAGCCACTGGGACAGTTTTTGCAGCTGTTGGGAAAATCACAGAGTGCACCAGGCATTAGTTTTACCCCAGAGTCATGAGGCTAGCATTTAGCTAGCACCGAATGAAAGCGTATACTCAAATAACATGGTGCTAACTACATGTCTAAACCAACATATGCTTGCCTAAGACCGTGTGGAGCTGTTCAGTAATCTCTAATAGACTGACCGGGTGCTTTCTGACACATTGTGAACTATAAACATGGACAGATCTACATGAAATCTATAAAAGTGAACCTTATAGGACATAGCATTCATCTGGGCTTCGGCCCATTTTAATAGAGGACAGGATGTCATCCAGCCCTGCTATCACAGTGATCAGCCGACCTGTTCCTTAAATCTGTGAACTCTACTTATGTCAGTGGGCTGATTGGAAATATAGCAGCTACATCCTGTGAGTAAGGATTCCTGAATGGAACTGAGGGAGAGATACGGACGGATGGAGAGAGAGCTGGAGAGCAGTTGTAGTTCATTTATATTTCAGCACGTTGCACATTGCCCCCGTTTCTGTTTTCCCGCTACTGTTCATATCCCTCTGCTCCTTTTTCTGCGAGATAACCCGCTAGCTTTCCCTTCAGCAGCTCTCGCTCTTTCTCCTTCCCGTTTCTCCTCTATCTCAGACTCTTATTCTCCCCTGAAGAAACACGAACACAGACGGTGGGGCGGTAATACCCAGTACACACACTAATACAGTAACTCAGTAAATACACTACTAAAGGGTTCCACATGGGGTTCCACAGGGTTCTCCGTACTGTTTTTATTGGAAAAGATAAATTAGATGACATGGAACAAGTGTGGAAAAACTGGATTCCTTCCAGGAAAGATCGGTGTTCTGCTGTTTCTGGCAGTTTGAGTTATCTAGGGCTGTACTGTTGGAACAAAGAGGCCAGGGTACGGATACAATTTTTTCTCAACTGTAAACAATGTAAATGTACCCATGAAATGTGGTGTTAAGGCTTAAATGTACATTACATTATATACTTTTATATTCTATTACTTTCTATTCTTTTCAATTACATTCTATTCTATTTCATTGTATTGTATTATATTCTATTACATTCTTTTCTTCTTAAATGGTTTCTATTCTATTTTATTACATTATACATTTTTTTGCATTCTATTTTATTCTATTCTACTCTGTGACATTATATTGCATTATATTTTGTATTACATTGTATTTTATTCTATTCTGTTCAATTCCATTCTATTCTATTCTATCCTAATTTATTCCATTCTATTCTATTCTATTCTACTTTATTCTATTCTTTTCTGTTTTGTTCTGTTCTATTCTATTTTATTCTATTTTATAAAAAAAAAAAATTCTATTATTTTTTGTTCTATTCTATTCTGTTCTATTCTACTCTACTCTATTCTATTCTATTCTATTCTATTCTATTCTATTCTATCCTAATTTATTCTATTCTATTCTATTCTATTCTATTCTATTCTGTTCTATTTTATTCTGTTCTGTTCTGTTCTGTTCTGTTCTGTTCTGTTCTATTCTATTCTATTCTATTTTATAATTTTTTTTTCTATTCTATTAATTTTTGTTCTATTCTTTTCTATTCTAATCATTTTTGTTCTATTCTATTCTATTCTATTCATTTTCGTTCTATTCTATTCTATTCTATTCTATTCTATTCTGTGACATTGTATTGCATTATATTTTATTACATTGTATTCTATTCTATTCTATTCTATTCTATTCTATTCTATTCTGTTCTATTCTATTCCATTCCATTCTATTTTATAAAATTCTTTTCTATTCTATTCATTTTTGTTCTATTCTTTTCTATTCTACTCTGTGACATTATATTGCATTATATTTTGTATTCCATTCTATTTTATTCTATCCTAATTTATTCTATTCTATTCTTTTCTTTTCTTCTCTTTTCTTTTCTTTTCTTTTCTATTCTATTCTATTGTGTTCTGTTCTATTCTATTCTATTCTATTTTATAAAATTATTTTCTATTATATTCATTCTTGTTTTATTCTCTTCTCTTCTATTCTATTCTATTCTATTCTATTCTATTCTATTCTATTCTGTGACATTGTATTGCATTATATTTTATTACATTCTATTCTATTCTATTCTATTCTGTGACATTGTATTGCATTATATTTTATTACATAGTATTCTATTCTATTCTATTCTATTCTATTCTGTCTTATTCTACTGGGGCATGCTTTCAGATATGCTGGTGAATAGTCCGTATACTAAGCGTAGCGGTATCCTGCTGTGTTCATGCACATGATTAAACTTTTGGTTTATTAGCTCAGTTTCCCCCGCACCTCTCTTCTCCCAGTCTGAAACACATTTCTCATTCCATGTGTGGCTTTTCGACTGGCGTGCTTCTTTCCCGCTGCTTTGGTTCCTTTGCTCTAATTCCCTTCTGCATATGCATATGTTAGCAGCATTAATATTAATGCGTTCATTACCGTGTGAGTGTGTAACACGCGGGTTTTAATGTTCGTGTTAGATGCTGCTTCTTAGAAAAATGGGAACATGTTTACGAATTAGGAATCTAATGGAAATGTTCGGTAATTGCTGCATAAAAAGGGGGGCCAAGATGTTTCCGGAAATGCTTTGGCGTTTATTATGGCTTATTGTGCGGCGCTGAATGAAAAGACTTCGGTTAAGGTTTTAAGCCCCACTTGAACATAAACAGCTTTCCAGACACTCATTAGTGAGCTGTTTGTGACAGGAGGTGTTTAGAGTGTGTCGAAACAGGCTGAAGAGGAACATCGTTCAGACTCTAATTACTGATTACCGGCTTTGGGAGAATTTTAAAAAGAGAATTTACTAAAGCGCGCTAAACAGCTAGCGAGGACGCTAGTCCGCATTCTGCTGTCGCTCATTCACTCACTAGTCATCATCAACCCCCATTCAAACCGCCTCCCTTCCTATTCCTGTTCCAGTCTCGCCTGAAATCCGGCCCAACACCTCTGACCTCTGAACGATCGATTCAGGGTCAACACACACTCGTCATCTAAGGTCACATCATCTGTGTGCACGTGGTCCTGCGTGGTGCACCCGGATAACTCCTGGAGGACATCACTGCTCGCTGAATGTCCCCATCGTGGGGGCCCCCAGAGACTGGTGGTTACTACCCCTCCTTGAATTTCCCTCTGGGATCAATAAAGTATCGATCTATCTATCTATCTGTCTGTCTGTCTATCTATCTATCTATCTATCTATCTATCTATCTATCTATCTATCTGTCTGTCTGTCTGTCTGTCTGTCTGTCTGTCAGTCACTGGAAGGTACAACCCTAGTCACTTGAGGGTACCAGCCCAGAGACTTGGTAATACCACTGTAGGGACTTGAGGCTATCGCTGCAGGGTCTTCAGAGGCTAGTAAACCCCTACGCCAGGGACTTGAGTGTCCCACCTCGGTGCAATACTCACGTGCTGTAGAATCCTTACAGTGCACGGAGGCTAGTGTTGGGCGAGTTCAGGAATATTCAGTGTTAGTGTAGGATCCAGTGTTTACTAAATGATTCGCTGTAAATTTGGAAAACAGAAAGAAAAATTTACTGTAATGTGCAATTATTCTGTTATTTTTAATCTAAATGTTTTAATAATTCATAAATCTGAGTTATTACTTTACTTGGTTTACTATTCTATTTTACAGTTTTATATTTCTGTTTCGAATACAGTTTTTTTTATGTTTCTCCGAATTTGTTTTACTGCTAACATTTTTATTTATTATCCGTATTTTTATTTTTACTGTACTTTATTATATTAAAAATACATTTATTTTATTATCTGTATTATATTCACTGTAAAAAAAATACATTTATTTTATTATCTGTACTTTAATTCTTTTGCAGACAGCCTGGTATCTGCCGTTTATATTAAGAATAACCATTTATTTGTATATTATCTGTATTTTTAATTTTTATTGTGTACCTTTTGTTTGTTGGTAATATTTTTTTATTTTTAATTTGTATTTTACTTTTATCATAAAAGCTTAAGTTTTTGTCAAGTATCTACTCTTTTTATTTTATGATTAGCTGATTTAACATTTTTTATTTATTGTTTGTCAAAATGTACCTTGTCTTTTATTCCATAGTCATTTTAATTGTTTTTTTTTATTTTAGTACTTAGATTGAGTGCTTACCTCTTGGGCCGTTTTTTGAAGCTGTTGGTGTCTTAAGTGGATACCAGACCTATGCATTAACCGTCCGGGGACACAGTGATTACCCTCGCTATTTTCCTTTATTCGAAGAAAACGTCTGCTCGTAAAACTCTCTGGAAGTTCTTTAATGTATAAAAGGGGAGCCCATGATGATGATGATGCTATTATTATTATTATTATTATTCTTATATTATGATATTATTATGATTGTTGATCTATAAATTTGCTGTCTGTCGGTATGCGTCTGAGTTTGTGCTCATGAGATATACCCAGCACCATTAACCCTGAAAGAAGTCATTCATTACTGATGACAGGCCCCATTTGGTGGCCGTCGGCCCCACATACCTGCCACCAATGCGTTTAACACACCAGTCATTAGGGTTAATCCAGAGCATACTTACTGTAAATCAGCTTACAACAGCCCGATCCGATTCAAACGGGCCAACACCGAATGATCTCCTATCTCCCTACGTATGATGATGAAATGATGAGGTTGGAGTTAATCTGCTGTGACCGTCTGGTCTACCTGTAGGATCATAAGAAATGGGGATGATGATTCCCAGCCCCTCGTCCGCGTTCTCCCCTGCAGGGATTCCTGCATGAGGGGGGACCGTCCCCCCCCCTCCCTTCTCCCCCTCCCCCCCCCCCCCCCCCCCCCCCGATTGTCATGTATGTGTCGGCGGGCAGGCTGCGCGTTTTGCGAGGGAAGCAACTGAGCTCGGAGCGAAGCAGATATGGGATCACCGACAAGCTACCAGAGGGGACTGGTGGGAGAACGGTAAGAGTCTCACGGCACGTGTGTGGGGCTCTGCTGCAGAATGGGAAATTCGGGCCCCTCTGCAGAGCTTAGCTCACGCGCCGTGCCTCTCCAGGTCATACACCTGTTGAACTCGCACCCACCAGGGTCATGTTCTGAGGTTACCTTCAGACCCTCGCTTTTGCGCAGTCCATGTTTAAACCATAGACGGGGCAGGGCGGGAATGAGGTGTATCAGCGCTAGCGTTAGAGGGTGGCCTTCCTGTCAGACCGCCAGTTTTCGCCTGCATCGGGTGTTGCCCTTCCTCCATTCGCCCAAAGGGAAGTATCGCGCCTTGCTGCTAGGTGCCGGAATGGCAAAGCCATACAGCCAACCGGTCTGTGTTTTGTAGTGGAGGTTCTTCATTAGGAAGTGAGTGGGAATTTTCCACAACCATTTTTTTGTTAGAATTTTTCCATCGTAATATTCGTTTGTGCGCCGGCTCAGTGCTGGGAGATAGTAGCGATCTGGCACGAGACTACGGCATGAAGTAGATCCGATGAGATATCGGTCACCCGAAGCTGGCCTAATATAGCAGCGTAGATAGGTGTTTTAAGTTAATCATGGCGCCACCCTGGTGACCGCATTAGGACGCACAAATTGAGCCCATTGCATATAGATGCCACAGCTTTACCCATCAAACCAACAGCTGTGCCACCGGGTTAAGGAGTCGACGAGCTCCATGAAACCTAGGGAAACTGAAAAACTCGGTGGGGGTGTCTCACCCTGTTGATTTGAGACGCACGTCCATTGGCAGGGTAGACTTGCCAATGATTCTCGTGGTTCTCCACACTCGGTACCCACAGCCCATGTGACGGGTGGTAAGCCCAAGGGACGGGTCCTGTATTTCGCTCGTGTACTGCTGTTGATCAGTACTGACCCACGACAGCCCCGACCATATACAGGTGAGTCATCCAGGGTAGCTGCGCTGCTAGTGGTGGTGTATGGAGTGATCGCATCCCTGTGCAGTGAGCCAGTTGACTGTTCTGATGAGGCCACACCACTCGGGGCAGGTAATCGCGGCCGCCTGCAACGCACGCACGTGACTACATGCACGTCTAGCACCCGTTACACGACGGCACTTAAACATGCTATCCCACTTCCACGTCACCAAAGACTGCAGTGGTGTCGTTACGCAGTACTGGACATGGTGCGTGACGCTGCTCGTCACAGAATAATGCGGCAGCGGGTCAATTCTTGCCAGGTGAACCACGGGTAGCCTCCACGCTTTGAAGTCTTGGGTGTGAGAAATTGGCCGACGGTATCCGCAGTAACGGCACACACAACGATATGCCGTGGTTTGGCAGAGAGGCACCGTGGTCAAGCACGAGATGAACGGGTTTGTTGCAGAATTCAATCTTAGACGGCTCCCGAGAACTAGACCTGGTTTGTTCTCCTTCACCGCACCCCACCGCCACAATCTGCGGGCACAACTGTGTGAGGGGGTGGTTCAAGCTGCATGGGAGGGATTATCACTAAGGACACCAATTAGGAGGGGGGCCCTCTTACAAGCTCACCAATTACCGGAGACGCTCTGGCGGGTCATACTTGTGTGGGTTTAGGCGATCTAAAGCGAATACAAGGGCGACGGCCCGACCCCCCGACCGCATACTTGAGAGACGAGAATTGCTGTTGGTGTGAAGGCTCAATAAAATATTGATTCATATCAGTCTAGTAAATTTTATCATTCAGTTATTTGGATCCCTCGGTTAACCTTAAGCCCTTGCCACTCAGTTACTGTTCCATAAAAAACACAAGACAACCGCACTCCCAACTGCTCTTATCTGCTTCATTGTTTGCGGGGACCGCATTGCGCGAATTTGTTCTTATAGAATGGGATTTTTGTAGAGTGCAAAAAATAAATAAAGTAAAGTGGGGTGGTCACTGTTAGGGGCGACTGGGACTGGCTTGTTGTTATAGTTTTGGCCCCGCCTGTGCGTGGTTAGGAACACTGTCTTACGTATATGCAATGTGTATCACGCTAAGCTCGCTTAGGCACGCATCTGGCCTATCAAGCGGTGCTCGTTCCTCCTAATTCGCGATGAAGCCCAAACACAGTAGGAAAACCCACTCAGCCAAGCAGAGTCTGAAATCCGCCAAAGCCCTCAGGCATGCTTACGCAGCGTATAACGCATTACGACACGCACCCGCCTACCACAGGTTCTATAACGCGTGGCCTCACTACGGGAAAGTGCTCCGTGTGGTGTTCGCTCTGAAATTACTGATAGAGGGACAGCTCAGGTCCACATACACCAGGAAACAGGGATCGACGTGGAGAGGTCTGCCGAGATTAGGTAGGGATAGACAGGATTTGAAGCGAGGGGAGGAGGAGGATGGGAGAAAGAAAAAGATAGACTAAGAGCACGATAATGCCGTGAGAAGGTGGCCTTTCAAGTAGAAGGTAATAGATCACGTTATATGTGCTTTCCGTGCAGTTGCATAAATAAAACGGTCGACTGGGAACGCGTGGTTTCGCGCTGCTGCCTGCTATATGTCCGCGTTACGTGTTACTGGTTACGTGAGGTGATTAGGGAAGAAAGGTTTGAAGTCCAGTTCATCATTCATGAATCGCTGGACAAAGTACATTTCCTTCTCTCTCTCCACCTATTCTCCCTTCCCTACCTTCTTACTGCCTCTGTCTCCTCTCTCTTCTCCTCACACACAGCCTTCTTCCCTCTCTTTCTGCTCTCATCTTAGGCTGCTCCGTTCGATCACTGCGAGCATGCTGTAACGATGTCTGCTATCCCATTGCTGGTCTCTCTCGTCCGTACCTCCCTCCATGCCACGTTATACCTTTACTGGCTATGCTGCATTTCGACCCGTGCCTCCATACCATTCTTTCGCCTCGCTCTCATTAGATGGACCAACTCTTCCTCTGTCGTTCCATCCTGCCACCCGTCCCGGCTATATCGTTCTGATCGCATATCTCACTCACTTCCCCACTCACTCTCATTAACCTTCTCTCTCTCCTTCCTCCACTCTCCTCTTCACTGTCGATCTCTTACCTGAAGCTGAATCCGCGATAAGACCTTTCACCGCTTCTGCTCGTGCTTTCAGATGCGGCAGTCGTCGTTTGAGCTTATCCAACCAACGCTCTCTTTCCCGTGAGATTTGTGAGAATCAACTGTATCCGCCTTTCTGACAAGCCTCCACAAATCAATCTGATTCCGTAGCCAAGACTTGCATTGCCGAGCACTCTTATGTTCCCGTATCTACGTTACACTAATCCTATTGACACGCTAATGCTCTCCATGGCGCTGCGTTTGGTTACGATTGCTTTCCTTGTTTTATTTAGTCTATAGATACCCGCCGTTAGTCGACCGTCTGCCTCACTACTCTACTATCTATCTGCGCTGCATAACGGTATCTGCTCCCCTCTGTCTACTCAACCTGATCCACTCTCTTCTAGCTCCTTCGGCATCTCTTATATATTCTCTCTCAACTCAGCCCTCACACTCACTTTCTCTCCCATCTACTCTTCTTTTTCTATCTCTATCGCTCTCTCTGCACGCCTTGCTTCTCTAGTCTCCCACCAACTACGACTCTCTCCGTCTCCATCTAGTCAGACTTTACCTGACTCCTCCCCCCTCCCTCTCTTGCCCGTCTACCTCTGTCTCTCTCTCTCTCTCCCTCTCCCTTCTCTCTCTCCTCTCTCTCTTCTCTCTATCTCCCATTTCTCTCGTCTCTCTCTCCCTCCCTCCTTCCTCTCTCCAGCTGGCCAGGCCGTGAGGCAGTGAGTAGAGTACAAGCATCAGGAAGTGGAGAAAAGGGTGTTAAGACACGCACGCTGTGGTTATTTTGACTCGCAGGTGAATAGTGACGGTGAGAATACTAGGACGCCATGTGGATAAAGCGGTGCTGGCAGAAAGCACAGACCGGGGACACACTGCTGAAGGCATTGGTGGGACACCAGCAGAGGTGGAAACTAAACGCTCACGTATTACGTGCCATTAGGGACGAGTACACGTCGTTAAAGCGACTTTGAGGGCGTTATGCAGGAGTCTGTTAGGAATATCTGCTAGGGTACTGACTCTAATTTGCCACTTGACCCAACTCCTAGCCACAGCGATTTGTGATTTGGGAGCAAACACGCTGTGGGTGGATAGCCCACTGTATGTGCTTATTATGATAATCTTTTTTGGTAAATATCCTTTTATTATATTCTTATTATGGGGACACAAAAACTGGAAAAGAGTATGGACCATAGGGTGCAGTGTTGAACAGTAAGTCAGTTGTACAAAGCTGGTGTCATGGTAAACCCGGTTGAAAAGTTGGGCTGTGCCCTCCAACCATAACTGTCCTTCAAAACATATAACCGCCCAGCCATGGTACTGTCTAAACCGCTGAAAACGGACGAACAAAGTGTAGTACTATCAGCGAAGTGAGCAATAATGGAGAATAAAGATGGGGGCCGAAGGCTTATTGAAGGGAGAAACCCACAACCTGGTATACAAGACAATACTGATGGCAGCAGCACGGTCGGCATCCAGAACATTAACAGCCGCTTAACCAGGACCGGGTTTCAGAACCGGCCTCGCCATGGTCCACCAAAGGAAGCTGGAGGTGAAAACATGCTTCAGAGTTTCAATATCAGAGGTGGTCTTTTGAAAAACTAAGAGTTTACGAGTGCTTGCCGAATTCGCCTAAGCAATGTTCCCATTGGGGGTTAATAGCGGCGGTGTGCAGGAGGTGTCAGCCTGCGTCATGTTGTCCCCAGACCGATACAGCCGCACCCACAAGTGTGGGTGCATATTGGACCTGCAGTTCTGTCATCCCAGAAAAGTGAAATGCATTCCTTCTAAAAAAAAAATGAATGATGCACTGTAAGGATACACACTGGGGCACCGCCCGCATCACAGTTACACGACGCACACACACAAGCAAGCCACTCAGGGAATGGTACTACTGGAAACCCCGCTGTTCCATTGTTGGGTGTCATGTGGGTGACCCTAAGGACAAACTTGGTTTCGTTTCAGCACAGATTGGTGTCGCAGAGTGTAGGCTCGCCAAAACAGGTGGGGGGGCTGGAGCGATATGCACTCAAAAGGACAATGTGTGCGTCTTCGCCCTAAGCAGTTCCAGCATTGGTGGTGGGAGTGTCATTTGTTGCTTGGGCTGGCATGAGGGCTTGCCACACAGTGTGGGGGAGAGCTACAGGTTCATAAGGGAATCATGTTGCACACATCCCATCATGTACTTTTGAGAAACCAGGCCGCAAGGGGGAAAAATCTCCCAAACAACAGTGACTAATAACTCCCCAAAAACACACCTCCAAGGACCACCAACTTGGAGTGGCATTAAGATGCTGGACTGGCCACAAAACATGTCTACCAGACCTAAAAACCCCATTGAGCATCACAGTGCGGGCAAGTCCTCAACCGGAACGGTGAGGAAGTGCAAGTCTCCAAGCAGGCCAGACCAAGTTCAGTGGGGATAATATATATCGATGGGAGGAGGATTTCATGTGGAAGCCCTGTGAAGCTCTAGGTTATGAACTCCATGTCCAAGGGACAGTTAGGGGCAGTCAGGAAAATAAATGGTGGCCACACAAAAAGTTCAGACACTTTCAAGCCAGTCAGGCCATTTTCACTAGGGGTGTACTCACGACCGCAGCAAGCTGTTACACCGGACTTCTTTACACTGTTATACCATACCACATGAGTTTTCCAAGTATCTCACAGATTTGGTTCAGCGGGCCCATGATTCGAGCGACACCGTTGTTACACAATATAAAAAGGAAGGGGTGTATGTACTACTTTGTGTGGTGGAGATGCTGTATACATACGCCCGCTTTCTCCTGGCTTCTAGAGGCACGCTCGCAGCCAGCCACGACTTGCGAGAATCAGGAAACTAAAAACCGGTCCGGGTTCGCCCACAGGTAGTTCAGAGCATCATCCCAATCCGTGGGGAATTCAGATAGTAGTCTTACTTTGTTAATGGCAGCTAGAAGTCCCATCCTAAGTCTTTCCAAAGTAACCACGTGTGCGTGTCCTGGGGGTCTTAAGAGCTCCACCAGTAGGGCGTCCTCAAGCTGTAGCCCGTGCAGCCTTGGTCTTTGGCTAGAGGAAAAATCTGACTGGTTGGGAATTAGTGGGGCTGCTGCTATGCTAATTCTGGAATTGTAATCGGGTATCTGTGATGCTGATTGTTGGAGTAATGTAGGCCTTTGGAATGGTCTTTCAGCCAGCAGAGGGGGTGAGAGTAACAGCCCCGAAACACTACAAAACCCCAGACTGCCCCGGGCGATGATTTAAAGCCAACAAGGGCTGCACCACTGGGGGCGTCAGCAGCACATCTTTGTAGTAGGGTAAGCATAGGTACGGTACAGCCCAAAATCCCCGTTCGGGACTAAAAACCCCTCTCCTGGGTTGTGCTTCTTTTCTCTTATAAATTCTCCAGCTTTCATGAGCTACGTCGTACCCTGGCGAGTCTCCTTTGTTTTCATTTCCCCGTCAGTTTCTCTCTGTCCCACTTACAATAATACACCCCGTCCTGGGAACTCGCCTGCCACATGTGCTTGCCACGTCGGGTTGGTATGTCATCTCCGGAGGGTTGCGCGACGAGTTCCGAGCCAGTCGCCTAAAAACATGCCCCAAACACGTTTCCACTCCCACAGCCACAATTAGTTTCCATGCATCCAATCCAGGGGAAGCCATTGCTTGTCTATTTGAATCTCAACAGTCGCTAACAAACGGGTTCCTTGTTCCTTGCGCTTGGGGGCCAACTCTCCCCAACCACGATGTGGGACCCAACCGTGTACCTTGTATGATATACATCTAGTTCATGGGTTACCCAAAAGCCCTGGCAGTGGCCTGGCATGGCCATCACCAAAACAAATAAGCTGCACCTAGAAGATATCAATAGGGCAGGTGGATGGAAAACATGGTTGGTGGGAGTATGCGAACGGTCCAAGTTGAACAAGCTCGGCCGTTGCATGCTACGTCTGTTCCACCATTAACTGACTGACTCGTCTAAGGTCCCTGGTTGCGCTCGGGGTGCTGGGTTGTTATGATGCCGTGGTGGCATTCCGTTGCAATGAAGAGGGTACTCTAGAGAAAGAGTCAATATCGACACAGCAGTGTTCTTGAGATGGTTCGCGAAAAGATGTAGGAGAGGGGGGGCTTTGGGAAATCCCAGGAGTGGATATACCCGGAGCGCGCATGTGTGGGGCCAGCATTGGGACGGAATATAAAGGAACACAACAGGCAACATGAAGGATCTGGGGAGACCTACACCAAAACCACAGGAGGAGAGAGAAAACCGACAATGGCTGTCTGCACATGCGGAGTAAGGCCAGGCCACCGTCCAGCGCGAGCAGTTAGGTTTGTCCTTCCGTGAGTCGTAGCCTTGTTCTAGTCGCCAGCACACCATCGGTGAAGACGGCACGTCTGCACCACGCAGGACCTTACATGCACCCACAGACCGTTTCCTTTTACCACGACTGAGCACCCTTTAGCTACACTGACCTATCAGTAGACAACCGTTCACCTTAGAACGACTGCAGTGGGTTCGTAACCAGACTTGTCATGAGAGTGGACTCAGAATGGCAGCGGTGTCATCTTCCCGTGGACGAGTTCCCGCTTTAGTCTTGGGTTGGAGGACGGCCCTTACGCGAATCCGCTGATGGTCTGGGGGCTGGCACCTGGGCAGCACCAAGATAAGTAAAAAAACAGTTTGCTGTGACCCCACGCCAGAAGGAAGACCTAGAATGTCTACACTCGACACACCCTCCGACCCCTTATCAACACCAGTGTTTTCACCTACTGGTAGGCCACGACCAGCTCTGTTGAAGTCCGTGGGGCGGTTGCGGTTTACGAATGGTTTTGAGAGGAATCGCCCGAACCCGGCGTACATTCTGGCCGCAGGTTGGTTCCCTAACCTCCCAGTCCATGACTGCCGTACCCTAGAATCCAAATCGCCAGCCGGCTTTTACAACAGGACGTGTTTACATTCGAGTCAGACGTCCCAGTAGCGGTCCAAGCTTGATCCACTGAGCAAGGGCCACGAGGCAAAAGTGGTCAAGGCCAAAGCTCCCTCTGAGCCAAAGGGGAGAACCCTGGAGAGGGAACCAAGGGTACTCGAGAAGCGAGGGGACCCCATCCTCCTTTGGGTTCCATAGCAAAGGACAAGCAACAAATCGTCCGGATCAGGTGATTTAACAAGGTTTAAATGGCTGATATAGTATAGGCTTCTGCTTCCCGAAGTCCTATGATGTGGGGGGGGAACCCCCCCCCCCCCCCCTCTTACACGGCTGCTTCCAGAGAATCCTTTTACTCTGAGGTCCACGTCTACAAGCAAAGGATGCTTTATCCAACACACAATCCCAACCGCCACGCGCAAACAACGGACCTTGACAGGAGCGTCAGTACAGCGAATAAGGCCGTCCTTGCTTACGTAACACGGATGAGTGGAGGTGGCAGGGAGGGAACAAAACCCGACCGAGGTCAGAATGAACTCAGTCACTTGTAACAGGAAACCCAGTGACCACTGGACGGCTCCAGAGGGAGGACATGTCGGATTGGTCTGGTTTTAGTCCTGAAGGAAAAGAAAATAATAAGAGCCGACCATAAACATCACGTACGCCAAAAAGGTTGTAAGGGAAAGGCGAAAGGAGCGTTCAGCCTGTTGCTGTCGGTGTCACTCACGCCAGAGGGGCGACAGCCAGGAGGGGCACTGATAGACACACACGGGGAACTCGACAATCTACAGTGTTTCCCGGGGTGATCGATACCAATCAGGCTCACCTGGTCGGAACAGCAGGATTTTAAGGGTGTGGCAAGCCACCACGCTTGGTCACGCCTTTGGATCTAGCGTGGCTGGTAAAGGTTACTGGTGCGAAAAAGAAAAAAAATGAAAGGGAGAAGAGGAAAAAGCGGGGAAAAGATCGAGGAGATAGAGAGGCTGTTGGTGGCTCCTGTTCCTCCTTTCCACGCGTCGTTGTTGGTTGTTTGTTCGAGAGTTTTAAGCGTTCCATCACACGCGAGTTGAGCTAACGCCAACACATTGGCGTTGCTCTTTGTTGATAGGTTTCAACGCATCTTTTCCGCCTCACCATTGAAAAGGAGTGCAGTTCACCACCTCCGCAGTGGTCTCCGGTGGCCCGCAGTGGTAAGCAGTTGGAGAGAAAAACGCATACCGGGATTGCGTGGTCTGGAATCCACCGAGAAAAACGTTCCTCAGCTCTTGACCAGTACAGCTTTCACATACATCTAAATGAATTCCCCTTCGGTTCTGACTGGGTTTCTCACCTTAACATTGTCACCACGGGGTGTTGCCCCTCTGCCACCTGGCGTCCCTGCGGTTACACCGGGGAGGGACCGGGGTTCCTGCTGACAGAAGGCTTGGGTCATTAGATGTCAATGGTGCATCCTATAACAGTAAGTCAAGTTTAATTAATGGGAAGATGAGGGAAAAACATTTGAGGAGTGGTCCCCTGTGGGTATCATTGACACGGGAACGTCCAGTTCATGCCAAATGGACGCACTAGTGCACAATAAACAGTAATTAGCTTTATAATGCATTCTATAGAAGACACACACACTTGATCTTTATGGACGGTTTGAGTGCCTTTCCAACTACACTCAGTCTAACTATGGTTGTACCCACTAAACATAATATTAATACAGATATATAAATACAGCTTCTGGAAAGAATATTTAAGAGCCCACTGGAAAGGTGATCAGTGTCTCTAGGCCATGCGTGTGCTAGGTTTCCGGGGTCAGACTGTGTTGGTTCTGTTTTGATTCTGCTACACTTTACTGGAACCATGGTCTCCCAACTCCCAGATCGATATTGTATTAGCTCTGTGGACTTAGAAAAATCACTAATGACCTCAGAAGCCTGGTTTTTAGAACCCATTGCTCGCTGGGTTTCCACCCCAAAGGCCCACCGCTCCCACCAGGGGTCTCTCTGTTTAGGGTGTACGTCCTTGCAGCGCCGTCAATCTTACGGTGGGTAAAGGGGACATTGGAAATTGAGAGGTGTTTGACGAGCCAGCCTTCACGGTCAGTAGAGAGCGGGTTTGGCCCTGTCTTTGGCCCCCAGGTCGTACGCTGTGGTCCTCGGTGGCGTGTATTCTGGTATGGTGGCCTTGTTTCTTATAGAAAACCCACGACACGCTCACTGTATGCTGACCAGTGAAGCTAGAAAACCCCAAACCTTCGGTTCATACTGAGAACTGCTGTACATTGTGGAGATGCTGAGTGAAGACGAAATGGACTGCCGCGTTCGCAATGCTGTTTCGCTGCCATCCTACGAGTTGGGCGGGCAGTTAGCGCTAGGCTATTTGTAGCGCACCTGTTGGGTGGCAGCTGGGGTAACATTCTATGTGATGTATATTGCGCACACTGTGCCAAAACTGTGATATGTGCATACGGCTCCTCGGGTGTGCACATGACTTTCAGCTTTGGAGCTCATAAAGACCCACGTTGTCAGAGGGTTCTAAGCATTGTCGGTGGCTGATCTGGTGAAGGAGGGGTTGAAGCTGGGTTGCCTTTGATTTTGCACCGAAAGCTGCTCCGATTTAAGGACTGGAGCCTTGGTTAGGGCGGAGGGCTTTCAAAAACAGGTGCCCCATTGTTGCATGTTGCCTATTGGTATAGGTAATGGAGCAGATGGCATGTTTCCTGATCTTAACATGCAGGAGGGGAAGGGTAACGTTAGGGACGGGAGTGCGCGATGGAGCGAGTTAAACGTGTGTTGGGCACGGTTGGGAAAACACACGCACACAACAACAGTCTGATATCTCACTACCACGCCCACCAGCACGGGTCACATGGGTGAGAGAGGGAGAGATGGGGGGAGACAAAGAGAGAGACAGGGAGAGAGACAGGGAGAGAGACAGAGAGAGAGACAGGGGGCGGAGGACAGGAGGAGAGACAGACGGGAGAGTCGGACAGGGGGAGGAGGACAGAGACAGAGGTACAGGGGAGAACGGAAGAGGTATGAGGGAACGAGGGAGAGCGGACAAACAGAGAGAGGAGGGACAGTGGGAATGGACAGGGCGAGACGCAGACCAGCGCGCGAGAGAGGACAAAGATGAGTCGCACAGCACGCGAGAGGGACAGGTGGGTGAAGACAGACGAGAGACAGGAGGAGGAGACAGAGGAGAGGAGGGGAATGGAGACACCAGGGACAGAGACAGGGAGAAGGAAGAGGGGCAGATTCCAACACAGAGGGAAAAGGAACTAGCGGGGAAGTACAGAGAGGAGGACGTGGGGACGAGACATAGAGAGATAGAACAGCAGCTGAGAGAGAACAGAGAGAAGCAGGGACAGGGGGGAGGAGGGACAGAGGGGCAGGGGAGAAGGGAGAGGAGTACAAGTGAGAGAGGGACACAGAGAGTGAGAAGAGAGAGAGAGAGATGAGATGGAGAGAGAGGACACGAGAGCAGGAGAAGAGAGAGACAGCAGATCTATGTGTAGAGAGGACACGGGGGGAGCAGAGAGAGAGGAGGAGGA